>OX388307.1:692769-1274769 GCA_947579605.1 Athripsodes cinereus
CGTCGATAATTGCCAAATTACGAATACATTCTATTCTTCTCAATTTTGAGCAAAAATCATTCGTATAGACTTTCCGAATGAAACTAGTGCAATTAGATATGTTCATGTACCAAGAACATGAAGAAAAGTGGAGGCCTGTTTTCGCCCGTAAACAGTCAATGTTAGAGAAATGTTTCAAATAATATTATAGAATAACTTATTATAGTGAAATTTAATCATTTGTTTACAAAAAAAAATCGAAAAAACATGGAAAACAAGCAAAAGATGCCAAATCATTCATGAGACTGGTAACTAATACTTTTACACATCGGTTCAAATAAATGACAATTAGACCACTCAAAACATGTAATAATTGATTTGTTTGCTATGATATTTCGTTTTTACTCTCAGTTTATCTATTTATGTTCAAATTCATGTACATTTAACTGCTTATTGATAATTTTATTCGCCAGTAAAAGTGTAAGTTGTATAAAAAAATACATGTTCTGGAGGTGTCTCATTCGGAATGCAATAAAAGTTTTGTAATCATATGTATGAGAAAATTTACTGAGATGGTATATTGTAAAAAATAATAAACTTTGTGATGGAAATATTACATGGACTCAAATATCCCTGGTTACCCCATTTCCCGAAACGTAATTAGCAGCCTTCATAATACGTGAAATTTAATAGACAGACGTAATACAAATACATTATCATTACCAAAAATAATAGAAATATTATGAAAATAGAGTCTCCAGATAAGAATGGACCTTTATCAATCTTTTCCGTAAGATTTCGAGTGTCCTGTAAAAGAAAATTTTTCATAAAACATCACACACAAGGTAACTATCATCTGAAATTCGACGATTAGGTGCCACCTCTGAATGATTAAATTTTATGGCACAGAGACGACGATCTGTACATTAATTACAAGAAATTTGTCTGCTGGCTACCCCACTTGTAGGTGAATGCATTATGATATAAATAACTTAAGTGAAAATATTACGCAAAAATGCGTTATTTCTATAATCATAGTGCGAAATAATATCCTATATTTACATTAAAAACTTTTTCGATGATTGACGATGACTACTTATTTTGAGCGTAGTGGGTATTAATAAACTGGATTTGAAGTTTTGTTTTGAAAATTTACAGTTTTCATGCAAGAATTTTGAATATCTGAGCAAATTCTTCTTGGAGAAACTGTAATAAGATAAAAGTGATATTATGGCATAGGTGGAGTAGGGTGGGTCGAAATTTATAGAGAATTTGTTTTTATTTTTATATTACAGGAACCTACCTCATGTATGAATCATCTTGTAGAAACATAACTCAAGATTTATTCCATATTTCGCATACTTACCAGCCCGACTGAAATCGTTATTTGACAAAGAGATCACGCTGGTGCTCCATTCAAATTCAAATATCTCAACTATTTTTCAGTATTTCTTCAAAAAAATTTTTTCATTATAATCCTTATATTCACAGCCAGAAAAAGTATAAGAATAGTTTTTTACGATTTATTAATACATAAAAAGTTATGGGGTAAAATATTAAAAAAAAAAAAAAATTTATTCCGAAAAAAATAATTCATACTCAAAAAAATATTATTTGTAATTTGTTTAGACTTTTTTAATATATTTTTACAAAAACAAACACGTTTCCAGATTATATATCTTTTTTCAGAATACAAAAAGGTTTTTTATTTACAAAGATATAATGAAAAACATTTAGCAAGGTGCCATGCGCTTGGTGGCCATCTTTAATCCGCCATTTTGGATAGAAGCTCACATAAGATTTTTAGAGACTTTTCAGGATTTCTTCCAGAAGCATCAAGGAACCATCCCTGAAAGTTTCAGCTGGTTATAAATTATTTCCCTGAAAAATCCTATATTTCCTGGGCTATACCGGCTTAGCCTCTTCGAGCGTCTCTCATACAGTGCCCTTGGGTTTGTATATGTGTTGTGTATGTTTATATGGTTATACGCGTTTATAAATGTTTAACACTCATCGTGTGGGTGGGTGTGGGCGTGTGTGGGTGCGGGTGTGTGTGTGTGTGTGTGTGTCTGTAGTACATGTGTGTGCATAGGTGTAAATGTATATAATGTGCATATTATTGTTCTGTCTTTTTATTTAGTTTTTTCTTTATTTTATGTTAATTAATTAAGTTTTTTAGTTAACGTTACTTTAACTAAGAGCAATGTTCTTTGACCACACATAAATTGATCTACCTTAGTACGGGCTGTAGCCTAGTTAGGTGAATCATATAATGAATATGTTAAAATTGAATTTATTTATATCAATAAAGCTGTTATTATTATTATTATTATTTTATAGCTTATAATTTTAAGATACTTTGTCGTGATTAATGTTGTAACTGATGTACAAAAAAAAAGAAAATAAATAAATGTTGACATAAATTATTACGTCTTCGAGTACAAAGGCGGGTTTCGTGTCTACCTGATTAATATATGATTGTGTAATAATAAAACACATACCTACTTTATACATAACCAATACGAATGTTTAATAGGTAGAAATTATTATGGATATCCAACTAATGAGAATACTAACATAGATATGTATTGCGTAAGAAGAGAAAATAATAATATTATTTCATTCTACATCCTATTTGGGTGTGACTCTTGTAGTTCTGGGAAAGTACTATGAGTGTAAAATGAAACGTAATCAATATCGTTACAAATCTAATATATTTATATCTACAACATGTATTCTTTATTAATTTTATTCTTCTTGCATATCATCATTCACTTTACGAAATAAACAAATCAGTTTACATAAGAAAAAAATGTGGTGATATGCAGTGGCGAGATTATCAATATGTAATGATTTCTTCCATCTAACCACGTCACATTAACACTAAACACAAACAAAAATAATAAAAACACAAACATTAGAAAAATCTCTCTGCATAAATTAAAATGAGAAAAAAAATCTACAATCCACGCACTCCAAAGGGAGCCGGAACCATAAGGGGTTAGGAGACGGATCCTGAATTAGAAGACAATAAATGCTTCTTGACGGCGCGGCGTATTTAAATCCATTATAAAGCAAAACAGCCCTTGTAAGTTTACTTCTTTTCACTTTTTTAGGTTTTATACTCTAGACATTCGGCACCTTTTGCACCCACCAGCCTTCAGACAGGACCACCCAACACGAATTTAAGACAGAACTAACCTACTGCCACAAATGTGGCTGGAGTAAGCTGAAAACATTGCTTTTCAGGAAAGGTCACGGCGCCCTTGAGATGGTCTCGGATAATTAAATAGCGCCAAATTATTATTCAATTATAATCCTCGATTATTTTTACTTTTGCCTTTTTCAAATTGATTAGAAAATAGAAAACATCATACAGAGAGTTCATAATTTAATAATCACATCGGTTTTGCTCACATAATGATATTATTGATTCAAGTGTGGCAACCATGATTTCGATAGTGAAAATATCCAATGAAAGTGTTTCCATGCATGTATTGGTGACCAGCTGATCGTGTCATATACGTAGCATAAGAGACAAATAAAGAAGTGTGTGTAGCGCGACAATATGGCTAATTATAAGGTTGTCACTTTTTATAGAAGAATTATGAAAATTAAATAAGGTTTATCAAATAATATGTTATTTTATGGTTTTACATGTACTATATTTAAAGTGAATCGAGTTTCGACATGTAATGTGAAATAAATAAAACAAATATTGTATGTGTTTATTATAATCTCAATAAAATATTTTGAATTTGAAATTTGAATTTTTTCTACTATTTGATATATTTTACGAGAGAGACGTCTTTCGTCTTGTTAGGACATTTTCAATCTAATGGCCCTGCTCCCTCTGAACTCTGAACGCCTACGTAGGTGGGCGGAGGATCCGCAAATAAGCGAACCTTTCCTAACCCAAGAACACCTTGCTGCAGGAGGCGATCTAGACTATAGGACATGGAAAACCCTAAATCGACTGAGATCTGGTGTAGGAAACTGCCACGACAATAGAGAACGATGGGGCTTCCTACAGGACGAATCTGGAGCATGTGAGTGTGGTGCAGCCCAGACCATGCCACACTTGTTGGAGTGTCCATTGTGCTTTGTCACATGCACTATGGAGGTTATTTTTGACGCATCTCCACCTGCTGTGCGTTTTGCACAGTACTTGAAATCAGTTTGATTGGTTTTTTTATGGGTTTCGACACGATAAATAAATAAATCTGACTTCAAAAGATTGACAATGTCCGGATAAGACGACAGACGTAAATCAAATAGTAGAATAAAACATTTGTTTGATGATAATAGACCTCATCTTTGTCTATCCTGCATCGTACCGTTTTCGTTCTTTGATTTTCTTATTATCAGAAAGAGCAAACGTAGTTTTGCTTTGTCGTTAATTTTGAAACCTGCTTTCTGAGAAAATTTGTACTACGAGTACATTACTTGTTTATGATTTGATTCCATTAGATATTTCCCTTACTTTTGTTAACGCGTTTGGTATAGCACGTAGATTAGTATGTTTAATGATGCGTCTTCACTTTTACTCTCAGTATATGTACAAAAAAGGTTTAAGTAATAATTGATGAAACGAAGTTGTAATGAAGTTTGTTTTTTGTTAGTGTGAAATTACCGGCGCCAATGTAGATATTTCATATACATACAAAAATAATTATGTAGTTATTAAGGCTTGGCGTTAATGAGTCGAATTGAAAGTATGCTTATCATAGCATAATAGACTTTTTAGATAGATAGATAGATAGATAGATGCAAAATCAGTGCAAAAATAGTGCAATCCCAGATTACTTCTTTAGGAAGTAATGAGAAATTAATATTTGGTTAAACTTTTATGATTTTTTTTGTGAACATTATTTTAATTCTTTTATTTATTATCAAATGGTGGCTTGCTCCACTATTGCATTGAAAGTTCATAATGTTTGGAATGTATTTTACACCAGAACCGTAACCAACAAAAATTGTGGGTTACACCACTTTTGCGCTGATAGCCTCATTTGTTTATTTATTTTTATAGAAACATTAAAATGTTGACATCGTAAGCAGAATAAATCAGACAAGAATTATTCATACATACCATCACGCCGCTTCCCTCGCGGGGTGGGCAGAAAGGATCGAGCGCCACTTCCTTCTATCCCTGCATACATCTTTCGCTTCCGTCACTGTCATACAATTCCTCATGCATGCTCTCCTGTTCAATGTGCTCAACACGTGACCGTCCTGTAGGATTTGATTTAAATGATCTTGCCATTTAATCTTCGGACGTCCACGTCTCCGAGCACCATTCCTCTCATCCAAATATATCTTCTTAGTCATTCTGTCCTCATTCATTCTTTCAACGTGTCCAAACCATCTTAACTTATTTACATTCATCCTTGTAATTACACCAACTTTCATTCCACATTCCTTTCGTATATCACTGTTACGCACACGATCTCTCAGACTTTTACCACACATCCTTCTCAACGATCTCATTTCCACTGCATTTATGCCACTTTCATCCTTCTTTAACCATGTCCACGTCTCGCTTGCATACATAAGTGTTGGCACTAAGATAGCAGAGTGCACCAACCTTTTAGCTGTGGTGGATATGTTTCTATTTGCAATTTATTATTGGTCGGATTGCACCATTTACCTTATTGCCAGTGAATAAGAATTGCTTATTCACTGGCATATAAGAATTGCTTTTAACAATAAAATGTTAAATATTGTAATCCCCGAGCATTGGCTTAGACGTTAGGAAGAAGCTGATTAAAGTTTGTGTTAGGAGCATTCAGTTATGTGGTAGTGAGACGTGGATGATCAGCAAGATTGAAAGCGTACGATTGGCCGTCTTAGAGATGTGGTACTACAGACGCATGCTGGAGATCCACTGGTCGAAAACTAAAATGTGTTGATCTGGGTGAGCTAAAGTAAGCAACTCTTTAAAAAGATAAATGCACCATCAAAGATCAAACTGCATTGAGCACAAGATCAGGCACCCAGGCCTGTTAATCACCATCGCGGAGGGAATGACCGAAGGTAAGAATGTTAGAGGCCACCCACGAGACAACTACATACATGGATCAAATGATCAAATATATGAACTGTGGCACATACGAGTACGTAGAATCAAAGAGACTAGAAAATAATAGGGAGGAATGGAAGTTTTACAAAATTAACGTCGACTCAATAAATAAAATATCTTAAATGTAAAACCAATCAGAAACCTCGATTGGAGAACCATGTCTACACAATGCAACATTGTGTAAAATCTAATCAGAAGAAGTGAGAAAGGTGTCACAACGCTTACGAATTGGGTCTAGGCTGGCTTAAGTGATCACTTTCGTTGTTCATGGACAACGTTCACCAATTCCACCATTCTCACTGTCACGATTTAAGGTCCACCAATCGAGAGACGCTTTATGCAAACCTTAGAAGCAATCATCTTTTTGGGATCTCATTTTTCAGATCTCAAATGGCGCCTCACTTTTTTCTCACTTCTTCCGATTAGATTCTACACAATGTTGCATTGTGTAGACATGGTTCTCCAATCGAGGTTTCTGATTGGTTTTGTCATCTGCACCCAAATCCGGTTAAACAATAAAATAAAATTTAAAAAAAAATAGTAAAAATCCTAAACATCTTAAAGTATACCACCAATGTTTAATGTAATTTTTTTGTATCACGGAGAAGACGATCTGTATTAAATGCAGTAGTTAGATCACTGGTTATTCCACATCTTACAGATAATATTGTAATGCTAGGAGCATTGAAACCAAGAAAGATATAGGTACAACATTTTTTATATCACAAAAGTTTCTATCGGTGTTTAAAATAATGACTGGTTGTAAGTTATTGCCATCAGGCAAATAATCGTGAAATTAGCCATCTAATTATATTATTTTATTATACTCATTGAACTCGTTTCTACTATCATATTATTGTTTATGGTATTGTCTAGTTTGTTATTTTTGTAGCTTACCGATTTTGCGGCACCATAGACAATAATAATTATTAATCTACTTTCAAATATCTGTGTCATTAAAAGAACGAACTCATTAAAATATCAAATGGATTTATCTATCACAAACAATAACAAAAAATAAATTATATTAAAAGCACATATTTGTTTGAGATTTCGATAGAACACCATACCGCTTAAAATACATTGTCATCTAGTATCTCAAAATATAAGAATTTCGAGTTGGTGGCTTATATACCATAAAATAGCCCCTCCTATTAAAATAAAACCATGTCCTCCAAACTCTGCAAGACAAAAGGTATAATGTAAGTATATTAACATCGTTGTAAAAAGGGTGTACTTAAATAAATAAACCATCTCTCTATTTTGTATCAACAGTAGCACACTTTCATAAATGCATTTATAATGAAGAACGGGAGAAATGGGAGATATTCTGTAAAGTATTTAGAAAAAAATTGGTCTCCCACCCTTTTCTAAAAAAATTTGAATCTCCTGTAAAAGGCAAGTGTTCGAAAAGATAAAACTTATTTCCATTCAGCGATGAGACTTGTCACCCATCCTGAATGTCTTAATTTTTTGTTGACACAGAATAGACGGTTATCGTGTTTATTGCATGCGGCTGGTCTGCTGACTACCCCACTTGTGGGATATGCCGTGATGGGATACGATAGGTAAGGACAATATTTCCCAAACTATGGGTATATTGGGTGGGCCCTAATAGGATGCTGAAACTGTAATGAAGAAAAATCGAAAACAAATACATCCTTCCCATTGAAATAACTTTATAAAGAAACCTATAAGGTGGGTCCTAAGATTGAAAATTTTTATTAGATGGGTCGGAACCCAGTCATCTTCGGGAACCACTGGGTTAGGAGATAGTATTATGAACGTATATTTTTGAACCAACGCTCATTTTAGACTGATTGATACGAAATTATTTTGGTCGCAAAATTTGATTGGTCGCATTACCAATTATTATTTTTCCTCCTGTGTATTTTTTGATAGTAGAAGAGTGGCGTTAATCGTGTATATTACCAATTAAGTCAAAATTTACGAATATTTTGACTTGTTCATTTGTTGAGTCGATATATTTATTTTGAGTTTTCGGTAAACCGCCATACTTCTTCAAAACTTTAACTCGATATCTTGGAATAGTATAATAATAAGATTTGGAGTTGTTGGTTTATCGAACTGGACAGTCGATATAATATGATATTTTATAATTTTATAGAAATAGTATAATATTAACACGATCATCGAAGTATGGGATGTTAAGATTACATGCAGTACGACATTGGTAACATGGCAGAAACAAGATTTTTTTTTCCTTGTATTATATTTAATAAAAGCATAATTAGTAATACCTCTACAACAACTATTATACCATCACGGCATAAACTGCAAGTAGTGTAACCTGCGGAGTGACTGCATGCAATTAACATGCAGATTTTTTTTTCTGGGCCGATAAAAAAATAAGAAACAAGTGTTTCTTTCTACTATAGATTGTTGATTCCGAGAGAGACGTCTTTCGACTTATCAGGTCATTTTTTTTTTTATAAAAGATAAGTGGAAAGACGTCTCTCTCGGAATCAATAATCTATAGTAGAAAGAAACACTTGTTTCAATTACATAATTATTATGCGCCGACAAATCTTGTAATGGATTTGGCGCGACTTTATAATTGTATTTAATGTGTATTATATGATATAAAAATAAAAAAAAATAAAAATAAAAAAATTATGGAATTCTACTACGTGTGCACTAAGACTCACGCTCTCGCTGATTCAATCTCTACCCCACTGATTGACTTATTTTTTGAACTCACTTTTAGACTTATACACTGGATCATCTTCGGACAAATTGTTACGATAATTTTGTTTGCTTATTTATTTTTATTATTGTCTGACAGGCTGACGTATTTTTATTATTACTGTCAGACTATTTTTATTACAGTCTATTGTTTTCCTGCCACAACACAACCTTATGGCTAGTGTGGTAGTCATATCGTCATGCACATTTTAATGTCTTTTTTATAATATTAATTATTATAACATAACATAACATAACATGTAGAGACAATTTCACACAGACCGAGCTAGTCCCAAACTAAGATATGAGTCTTGTATTATGGGTACTAACACGACGATGCATATATACCTACATAATTATTAATTTATTATTTATTTAAACTTATTTCAATAAAGATACTAGTAATCATATAAGGTTTTATGGACATCTGCCTGTTATAGGATACTCGGAAACTAACAGAAAAAAGTGGGAAATCTTTACCGGGGACTCTATGGGGAGGCTCCACATTAGTCCATTTGATATTTCAGCCTGTTTGTAAGTGTAATATTATTTGTATTATTGTCATAGCTAACATTACCGGAAAAAAAATTGTGTAACACTAATTATTCCATTAATTAGAATCACCGTACGATAAAATATAAAAAAATAAAAAAAAAATGGTAATAAATAATCCATGTTATTCCAGTAGCACTGTACATGCAAGAGTGTTATCGGACAAAGTGAAGAGTGCAGAATACATTACCTGTCTATTTTGTTACAAGATAGATACATACAATGATACATATTATTATAATGTATACAGTATTACCTACGTATCGATATTATATATTGTTATTTCGGTCATACCGACTTTCCCTCACACATACATACACACGCACGCACGCACACACTTTAATATTATACGTACCTACATATACATACTCATTTTTTAATCATTTTACTGTATGTCGGAGAGAAACAACACAATGTCGAGAAACGTCTTATTAATTGAAAAAATAAAGTGAAGAAACACGGCATGTAGTTAGCTTCCAAATGACTTTATTAACTTCGCTTACTAGTATTCGGAGACTTTCGACTCCATCATCAAGCGTTTAGAAAAAATATATATTTCTCGAGTCGAGAGTCTCTGAATAATTATCTACTAGTAAGCGAATTTAATAAAGTCATTTGGAAGTTGACTAAATACTGTGTTTTCTCAATTTCTCTTGAAATGGACTTCCAACAAGTACTTTCTGTCAATAATATCGAAAAAATCTCATTTATTTTATAAGTAGGTACACAAATAGTAGATATCCAAAATTGCATTAATCAAAATAACAACGAGAAAACTATGGATTTTTATTGAAAATCGTCTCTCTCACTGATGTTTTTTTTCAATAATAATAATAATAATAATAATGAATGGAATTTTTATGAATGTCGCCGTTTAATGATCCGTGACTTTCTCAAGGGCGCCATCATTTACTTTATTTCTGAGTATGAATGCAGGTCACAATCCCGGATAAAGAACCATATTGTGGAGTGTCCTCTCTATGACTTTGAGTTTGGTTGGAGTGATCTACATGATGTGACTGAGAAATTTATCATTGAGTCGATAGGACCAGAAAAACAATTTGCTCATAAAAAATGTTAATCAATTAAAATTTAACAAAACATTTAGTAATTCCACTGGTGACTTCATTAAATAGTGAGCCGGCTTTCGCAAGCTTCCGCTCTCATTGTCAGACAAATGAAAAGTGAAAACTTTCTTATAATAATGTATTTAGTCACAAGTATTTTCACATGATATTAGAAGAATGAGCGGATGCAAGAAGAGTGTTGTGGACAGAGTGCGCGTGAATAAACTACGCTGGTTTGGGCATGTTGAACGAATGAACGAGGTAAGAGTGACAAAGAGGATATACTTATCTGAAAGAAAGGGTGTGAGGAAACGCGGGCGTCCGAGAACCATGTGGCTTGATCACGTGGATCAAATTCTTAAGGACGGCCGCGTGTTGAGTAAGAGGAACTGACGTGCGTGTATGAGAAACTGAATAAATGTGGAGGAAGCGAAGGAAGTGTGTAAAGATAGATCTGTTTGGCGTTCCGTTCTCTCTGCCTACCCCACTTGGGACACGGTGTGAGGGTATAGTATAGTACAAGTATTTTAATACAAAATATTTACATAGTTTTTTTTATGATTTGTCCTTTTTAATGATTTTTTATCAAGAACGACGATTCGTATTAAATTAAATTTTATCATAAAAAAATGTTAATGCGGCCAGAAATTAACATAGCGTAGTCTCTCTTCGGCACATGGAGAATAATTAGGTACATACATTTTCAAGAGCATGTCACACAGAACCAATGTCGAAGAAGTTAATATATATTTGTAGTTATATTGCTGGTGGTAGTAATTATGTTTATGTGCATATATACACACATACATGTGTAACTAAACTTAATAGTACTTTACTAATAATGTGAGTGCCTACTCAGTGATAGAAGAAATGCTTCTCTATTCAAAACGTAATAGTTCAATTTTTGATAGAAAATTAATGTTTAAATTTAAATACGATTCGACTACGTAAATAATTTGTGCAACACCTATGGTGTCGCCCAATGTAAGATTTTCTTCATCTTCTATAAATTATTTCTCTGGTCTCAATCATGTGGTTTGGTTTGCAGCATCTTGCATCTTTCATTCCATTGCGCTCTATCCACTGTGCGTCCCTTTTCAGCGCTTCGCACGATTTGCAGCTCATATCCTTACATAGATCACCTGAAGACTTTTCTTTTCAAGAAATCACACGGTTCACACAATCAATAATAAAATTCATACACAACCATAAACTTAATTGGCGATGTAAATAATTAAATGTATATTTTTCTATTATTCATTGTTAAAGCTGTTGTATCTATCAAAATAAAAAAAATAAAAAAATAAGCCTAAAAACCTAACAAAGGGCGCCCTTGAAGTGGATTTTTTTCTCAAAATGGTGCTTAACAAATCAACCAAATAATAATAATCGTTGAGGTATTCTCGGCGTGGGCGCCCCCTATGGTTTGTCCCGTTAGCCATCTCTTCTATTATTTCTTATAGAATATATTTTCCGAGATGGTTTTGAGCAGGTGCTTGCCATATCTTCAACGAGGGCTTGGGCACGAGGAAAGAATAAAAAATGAAATAATGACCCAAAAGATACACATGGCAGAAAGAAAGGATATTCGGAGGCTGCGATGAATGGACTCCGTCAGCGCCGATACATCCAAACTGCAAATCACAAACTGGAAGACAAAAGCAAAAGACAGACGGACAGACGATAGTGGAAGAAACTACTGGATTCAGCCAAGACCCGTCCAGGGCTGTCGAGCTCATGATGATGATGATGATGTTCACCCAAGAATGAAATGGTTTGATCATGAAGACCAGATCTTTATGGATGAATAAGTGTCAAGTAGAATGAATAGAAGATGATGCATGAATGTTGTAGAAGCAAAAAGCGTGTGCAAAGATAGAAAAAATGGCGCTTCAGCTTTTCTGCCTACTCCGCAAAGGAAGCGGCGTGATGGAATAATGATAAAAAAATGACTCGTATTTAGAAATATGTAGTTTTTTCTGTTGATGTGAGTGTGGCATAGGTAGCAATAATCACCTAAGACGGTGACGCGGTCACAGCGGCAACCAACGATATTATTATTAATATGTCTAAACTATAGACAGCACAAACAACGAATAGTCAATGGTAAATGTATATCATATTATGTATAATAAGTAGATGGTAAAGTCAGCTGTACTATACCTATGTGAGTGTCGTGATAAAGACAAGAGTTGGTTTAGTTTGTCAGTAAGCCTCGATGCCTTGAAGAGAAAGGCATCATCGGTTTCATAACTCGTTATCAACCAACGAACTGACAGGAGGAAAATCTCGCCAACTTGTCGTCACCGTGAATCGATCGGTCGATCTTCTTATCATTGGCCATATATAATAAACAATAATACAATTAACAATATCCGGCGGTGATTTCAATCTGATAGTTCATAAAAAATCAAAAATTTTAATCATTTTCTACAATAATTAAACGAGTAAATATTTTCTCTTTTATTGAAACCTTTTAAAACATATTTTTATATTAAAATGCTCCGATATTAATTAATTCAAGAATTTCAATTATGCACTATTATAAATCCGGTCGAGTTTCGTTATTCCGATAAAATATATTTACTTTTATCTCTTGATCTGTTGATTTTAATTGATAATAAAATTAAACGCAGCGCTTGATAACAGAAATGGTGAAGTGATTTATTAAATTGATTTGTGCTTTCTTTTAACTCAAAGTTCCTCTCAAGGTGGATTACCAGTGATTCGTTAGTTATATACCCAAAATGTTATTTTGTTATTTATCAGACAAGACAGTGGGCAAATCTGGAATGCAATGTTACCACAAACTCTTTAATTTATTCCTAATTTCACTTGTAATTAGTTGTAAAGTCGTTATAGCCAATAACGAAACGGAAATAGTAGAAAATGAAGATGATAAAATTGATGAAGGCATTGTCGAAGGTAGTGGTGGTGGAGATGATCCTGAAGGAAGATATTATGTAAAAGGAAGGCCAGAACCGGAAAGGTGGACACTTGTTAGTAAAACACCTTTGATACCATTGAGAGGAAACAATGGCAACAGAAGGATTCAATATTACGAAAGACCTTACACAAATCCAGTTCAATTCGCGACAAGAAAGAAATTTTATTTATCAGCAAGCCCTAAGCCTAATTCAAATGATAACGATAGACCTTATGTGATCAAACTGAGACCAGCAGATGATATAGTATTCAGTCCAGATAACGCAGTTCAAATTCGACCGGAACCTTTAGATAAATTTATGAATTCACGGCCAAGTAGACCAAACATCTCGAGGCCAGATAAGCTGATAATAGACAGGAATGATAATAACTATGTTCCTCTTAAATTAAAATCCCCCACTACTGCAAGACCAAAGCCTCCAATTAAATTTGTTTTTAATAAACTTGGTTTTGATCCCGATGATTCGGAAGATGATCAACTCCAACTTAATGAAGATTTTGATAAGAAATTTGAGAAACCAACAACACTTAATGCTTTCAATAATGTAAATAAGCCAGTGAAAGCTAAACCAGTTAAAAGTGTTGGGTTTTATAAGCCCATTCCATGGGATTTAACTGGAGAGGAGAGCAAGATAAATATTACAGATTTGCTCACAGATAAAGTTAATTTTAAGCCTCCCAATTATTATGAAACAATTGAGGCTATTAAAGGACAAATGAATAATGCAACCGGTCTTCCCAATGAAGTTAATGGAAATAGGAAACCTGGTAACAAGAAGAAACCAGTGAAGCCTGATATTGCTCAATTCTATGATGAAGTGCCGCACAAGTCCAAATTTTTTGAGGATTTAGGATGTAAGTACAATTTTTTTTTTAATTTTATATATTCTCTACTACCGTTGATAAAACCGATTCTGAAAAAAATATTTTTACTATATTTTAATATAAGCTATAGAAGCAGGCAATTTATCGTAGAGGCGCGATTTCTTCCAACTATTGCTTTTTTGCCAATTCTATGTATATAATTATGTACTTTTTTTCTGAACATACTCTGTTTAAAGCGTACCAATCAAAAGATCTACCTCGTTCCAAGTATAGAACAATTTGTTCCGAGAAAAGGCTGTAAATATATGTACGCAATTTGAATAATGTTTTAATAAGTAAAATTTTAAACATTGACTTAAATAACTTTTTTTATATGTCCTATGCATTTTAATTTATCTAAACTAAAAATACTAAAACATGTTTATCAAATATTGTTTGTTTACTGGAAGACATTACCTCAAGGCGATATGTATGCCTTTTGTACAAATTCATTTTGACAATAAAGTGTTTATAATTATTTGATAACTATGAATAAACATAGACGATTAAAAAATTAAGAAAATTTTAGATCTTAAGTATTAATCCTTTTTACATTATCAATAACGGTGTTGTATTACGTAAATAAATATCGAAAGTGAATTTAATTTATGCGAAATTTGATGTTATGTTTACACACAATATAGTAACGTGTATTTTTATAAGTGTACATGTTAGTAGGACTGTGTCTTTACGGTACACAAGCGTCGCGTCGTTTTAAATTTAAGACATAATTATGTACCACGTTATAACGTCCCTCGTCTGACTAACTGTCGTAACTGACTTTTTTGGCAAAATTGAGTTATGACCGCCACCATGTATTGTGATTTGATACGCATGTTCTCACCGAAGATCACAGCTGTAGCTGCTGCCATTATCCTGGAACAGCTTTCTGATTTGTTGTCGTATCTACGAATTAATCAAAATAATATCTTACTAACGGACGTAAGTGCAGATACTACAGTTAGTGTGATTTTTTTATAAATGAAAAACATATCCAATGTAGGTCCTATCTTGAAATACGATACTTAGTATAGACATTAACTGGGAATAACTTTTTATTTATTTTCACATAGGATAGTATTTTTCTTTGTTGGAATCATTTTAGTAGAAATTCTCAATATCCCGATCATAATTTAAGTACTGAAAGAATTAATATGTCAAATATTTACGAAGTGCAGCCACAAGATTTTGAAGTTGACGGCTCACTGAGGGAAATACTAAGAAAAAAATCTTCTAAGGTCAATAAAAATAAATAAAAATAAACAACTAAAAGATCACAGAATGGAGTATATGACCCAAGTATCCAAAAATATTGTTGCATAGTGAATACTAAAACCTGCGTGAAACATTGAAATTTGTTAGGCAGCATCTCGTCAATGTTTTCTTTTCAACGAATATACTCCCGAAATAATTTGAGAAAATTTTCGGAGTCTTGAAGAAATTTTACAATTTATTATCATCATCTGCTAGACGGACATCAGATATGCCGGCCATTTTTTTAAAATACATAAGTGTTGGAAAAAAAACGGTTGAAACAGCTATCGATAGTTACTTCGGCGAGGATTTTAGATAAAGAAAATCGAGGCGATCGAAAAGCTTTTTACATTGATCTGAGAATGAGTCGCAATATTGAGGAACAAATTGAGAGATTTCCAAAAGTTAAGTCTCACTATTGTCGTGAAAAGACGACATGAAAATACTTGCATAGTGACTTGACATTGAGAAACATGTACGCTATGTTTCTGGATACTTTGAAAAACAATACTGAAAAACTAGGTTTTGTATCATACAGAAGAGTTTTAATATAAAAAAAACCTGTCTTTCCATCTACCGAAAAAGGATCAGTGTAGCTTGTGAACGACATATTGCGAAAGCTCAGAAGATGTTAAAACTAAATTGAAAAATCAATATCTTAAGCATGAAAATGAAAAAAATACTTGTTCGTCCTGCTAGAATGGTTGGCAAAACAAAAGCTCAGCAAGATTCTATAACACAGTGTGCTACGTTTGATATGCAGCAAGTTATCAACTTACCAATCAGCAATGTAAGGGCAGTTTTCTATAAAAGACGTTTATTAGTATATAACTTCACAATATACGATATACCTTCTGGTGAGTGCTATCGTTACACGTGGCATGAAGGTGCAAGCAAGAAGGGTTCCTCTAAAATTTAATCTGCGTTTTTTCTTTTCTGAATATGTACTCGTATGATGAAAAATGTTATAAAAAGTATATTTATTTGCCGACTGCTGTTGCGGTTAAAACAAAAATTCAATAATCGCTTCTACCTTAATTTACTTTATAAATAATTCAAGAAATAATAATGAAATAAAATAACGTATCTGTTCCATGTCACGGACAAAGTGAAGGCGATTCGGTACACAGTGCTATTAACTATGCGCTTAAGAAAAGTGGTAATATCTTTGTTCCTAGTCAGTTACTTCCTGTTTTCAAATTAGCAGGTAGAAACAAACCTTACATCGTTACACCCCTCAACTGTTCAGATTTTTTGGATTTTAAGAAATTATCCATTGAGCTACGTCTTCTTTCCCTTCGAATGACGACACAGGGCTAAATGTAAACTGAACGGAGATGACGTAATTTTCAGTAGAAAAACACAGTCTTACTAAGTTTTCTTTTAAAACTAGTGATGGCGAAACAAATTATCGTTCAATATACTTGAAACGACAAGTATTTAACATAATATTGCATAACGAGATTTCTCAACTTTTTTCTTATTATTGTTATTTTTGTTTCGTATTTTACACACGGTGATTACAAGAACTGACTAGAATAATTTAGAAGATGTATACATATATAGATACTGCCTCAGAACAGACTCAAGTCTAGTGAGGCAGTAAATTCCATTTTTCTATTGTCAAAAGAATGTGTTTAAGATATGATGTTTAGTTAAAAAAAAAAAAAAAAAAAATCCACTCTATCTAAAATTTCCCAGGCAAAATCTGCTGACTCGATGTCTTTGACTACTGGCGATACACCGATGATAAGATTACTCAAGCACGCTGAGTTTTATAAGTCCCTCCATCACTAAATTCGTTGTTTTGAAAATAATCACGAAATTTTATTTATTAACATCTAATGATGAGGATGAGAATTCTCGAACACCATAATCTGCATAATAATTTATTTTTTAGTGATTTACTATCATTTTATTTCCCATAAAACTGCTCTTATTACAGTGTAAACACTCTTGTTAATTAATATACTTTCTTAAATTATAAAATCGTTTTATTTTCACCTTTGACTCTTAAAATAGTTAAGTCCTATCTGAGCATAACTAAATATGGCCATGGGAAAAAAGTCTCACAAAGGGTCCTATCTACTTTGACGGTGCATAAAAATAAATCCAATATACTTATGGAAATTTAATTATCACAAAAATAATTCAGAGATTCATTAAAATACAAATAAAATAATAAAATACATTTAGACTCTTTCGTTTAGCTGGGAGAGATGAAACTATGCACGCCAAAACACTAAAAATGCTCTCCTGAACAATTTACATTTTACCAGTTACGACAGTTAGTCAGATGAGGGACGATTAATAAGGTGAACACAGTCCAACATCTTCAAATGCAATATTGAACATAATATAATATGGAAAGTTATCGATCGGCAGTTTACTCAATACACGTAGAAAGAAACAATGACAGAAAAAAAGAAGAATAATCAAATAAATAATTCAGCGAGTAATTGAGGTCCCGGGTTCGATTCCCGGCCAGGGCAAAATGAAGAATGACCTTTTTCAGATTGTCCTGGGTCTGGGTGTTAAATGTATGTGTTTAGTGCATTGTATATGTGTATCGTCGTGTTAGTACCCATAATACAAGATTCAAATCTTAGTTTGGGACTAGCTCGGTCTGTGTGAATTGTCTGTACATGTTTTGTTATGTTATGTTAATATTTCAGTGTTTTTTTAATAAAGATCCCAGGTGCCGGCAAACTCCTCTTTCTCGACACAGGCTTTTAGCTTAGTGTGAATGGTGTAAAAGGTTTATTTAGGTTTAGAACAAAACCCGGATATATCTTTTTTTTTAAATGTCAATCTGTAATGATATTTTTTTTTATTTAGTTTCAGACACAGAGTTCCTTTGTCACCAGGTTTTGGACAAAATGAATTCTTTGAGTTGTATAACCTTTTTTAAACATTTTTAATAAATACTTCTTTTTCTTCTTCTTCTGCTAGCCCTCTTCTCTCCACTGCTGAATATAGGCCTCTTCAAAACTTTTCCACACTTTCCTATCTCGAGCAACACGATACCACTGTTTTCCCATCATCTGGACAATATCGTTAACCCATCTTTTTTGGGGTCTTCCTACGCTTCTTTTGTCCTCCTAGAAATCCATCTGCCATCTTCTTGTCTAACTGCATGACCAGCCCATTGCCATTTCAGCTTAAAACTTCAGCCAACAACGTCAACGACTTTTGTCTTTTGTCGGATGGTTTCATTTCTTATTTTGTCTCTCAAGCTGATACCCAGCTTTTGTCTCTCCATGGCACGCTGCTTATGCACAAATAATTTTGTTATTTTTTTACATAAAGGCATTAATAGTTTGATAGGATAGTAACTACTCAATTGTGTCATATAGGTGTGCCTATAAAAAGGACATTGAATTGATCACATTTTTGTGTGTGTAAATTTATACTAATTTTTTACTAAATAAAATATACGTAGATTACTGTAGTTCATATATTATGCCTGTTGATAACTTCTATATCAATAAATAAATGCAGAGTTTTAAATCAGGGCTTAAAAATGCTTTGAAAAAACAGATTGATGCCGTGGAGCACCCGGTAAAGAATTGGTCTCCCGCTCTTCTCCGTAAGTTTTCGAGTGTCCTGTAAATGGCAGGTGTTCAAAAAATATCTATAAAAATACATTTTACATCTTAAATTCAACGATGAGGTTTTCCACCCATCCTGAATGTCTTGATTTTTAATTGGCACGGAGAAGACGGCCTGCATTTTTATTACATGCAGCTGGTCTGCTGGCTGCCCCATATGTGGGATTTTCCGTGATGGTATAACGCTTAAAAATATTATCGCAAAGCAAATTTTGTAAAACTTTTACACATGAAATTTTAAGCTATATTCATGTTCAAAAATTGATGTTACTAATCTTTAAACCTCACTGTTATCAATGTTAAGAAATTGTGTTGTGTTTGCATGCATAAAAAAAAGATTTAAATTAATGTTGGTTGACAAACACAGTAGAGAAATTTTAATTTTTCTTTTGTGCTCTGTTGTGTTATAAATAATATACACTTACCATAAAAAATTCAATAGCGTGGCTGTTATTTACCAGAAAAAGACTTGCAAATTAGTTGAAATTTTCTCTTAGCTATTTAAAAAAAAAACTCGGTTATTTTAAAAGTAAATAAAACTATGGTACGTTTTTATTAGGTGTTCACTTTTTACTTTGTTGATTTTTAAAATGGTTTTTCAAATGTATGTTTTTCATCATTGTCTATTGCAGTGGCGGGACTAGATTTTTTTTACATAAGTCATACTTTCAAAAAGAACAGATACCTATTTACTTACAAAATAGTCCAATATTTATATCTATACCATTTCGACGTCTCCTACAAGTCATCTTCGCCGTATAATAAATACAATGAGACATCCAGAATGGGAGCCATAAAAAATACCATTTTCTTTATAAATACACAGTAAAACGTAATTGTTTCCCTCAAATTTGAGCAGAGTTTGGCTTTGAGTTTGAGATAGTTTGGTTATTACTTACACGTATATTTGCTTAAACCAAAATAAAATAAGATAAATAAGTAATATGAAATAAAATTTAATTTAATTAAAAGAAAAAATTAATGTGAGATAAAAAAATAAGATGATAATCTAAAATGAACAGTATTTCAAATCATAGCACTCAATGCTAGGATAGATACTATACCCTCACGCCGTGTCCCAAGTGGGATAAGCAGAGAGAACGGAAAGCCAAATAGATCTATTTTTACACACTTCCTTCGCTTCCTCCACATTCATACAATTTCTCATGCACGCACGTTGGTTCCTCTTACTTGAAACACTTTGTAAGACTATGCATGTAATTAGGATAACATAGGAGCATAGATGTTTCAATCCAGAATACCACAGAAATCTAAGGGCTTCCATTTTTCAGAAATTTGTACATAACCAATAATATTGTCCACGCCGAAAGTGCCATAGTGGGAAGCCTGAAGAGCTGACTGTCTATAAAAATCCCCGAGTTTGATATCTTTTGACTGCTCTCCTTCGATGTCCCTCTAGCTGAGAGAAGCAATTATATTTAAAAAAAAAAAAATTATAAGTTTCAATACGTTTTCTTAATCCCTTTACTTATTTATTACTAACAATGTAGTAATATTAAATGGAACTTAATTTAGAAAAGGCTTTTCTCAGCTGACAGATAAACTTGAATTTTATAGTCATATCTGTGCCACGAACTATGAATAACTAATTAATTTATTCATTATAATATTATAATGTTACATTTAACGTGATAGAATTGTAAGTTACCGTAAATTAATATCACGGATATTAATTAAAATGATCTGTCTACCAGTCATTCAATGCAGTTTAGAACCTCACATCTTTTAGATTGAAATAAGTAAATTTTGATGAGTTTTCAAAAATATGCACTGAGAAAAACACTAACGAAATTTCACAACGAATCATTGGTACGTACTATCAGATTAGGACCAGAGATAGTACAAACGATTTATTAGTACGAATCTATAATATTAACTGTTCGCAAACAAATCGTTTGTAAATTTACTAACAATGACATTATGGGATGAATGGATTTACAAACCCCTGTCTTTCAATCACAGAACAATCGAAAACTTAAAGAAAAAAGTGGGAGACTCATTTTTACCAGGGACTCCACAAAATTTTGGTTTTACCGAAATGATTTTTTCCTTTATGTAAAGATTATTACTTTCCACATGTTATGAATAATTATCATCATTATCGCCTCTTCAACGTTCCGCTTGGGAGCACAAGGCAGAAACGAGCCTCCTCCATTCAGAGCGACTCTGCGCCAATTGTGTCATCCCTTCCCAGTCATATTTTTTTTTATTAAAAGGTTCTGGGTTTTGTTATAAACCTTACTTATAAAAAAAAAACTTTACTTCCTTACTTCCGACGGTAGAATAGCTTTTGTAAGGCCTTAGGGTACAAACACAAAGAAAGCAGGTTGCCTGCTTTCCGATGCCTGCGTCTACCGGCGCCGAGAATGTTTACATGCATTTCAATGGACACGAACATAGTAAAAGCAGGAACGCCGATTGCGATTTACTTTGCCGGCGCTTACCAGCACTGATCAGCGCATGCAACCTGCTTTCTTTGTGTTTGCACCCTTAGTCTCCAAAACAATACATCTCCAAGCCTTCTTATCGTGAACAATCCAGTCGTTGATCTTGGTTGATGATATCCTATAGCCCTTGCCTTAGTCCGCCTTATAGTCTTCAATCCCTGGGTGTACCATATACTTAGATTATATTGAGTCATCCTTTCTTCTTTTTTTTGATAATTATAAATAAAATTGGTAATGCAAATATCATCACATTTTCCAGTATCGGGGTAGCTCAAAGAATGGCTGTAGGTAAATAATAAACACATTGATCGTCTTCTTCGTAACACAAAAAAAAAATATAAAAGCCACTATAATGATATACCTAATAATTATTTTCATTTTATAGTTGAAAATTTTAGTTTTTAACATTTTTATTACCTTTTGTTCAACAATGTTGTCTTTTAAAAACATTACCATAAAATATTGATAATGACAACAAAACAAAATTAAACCCATCACTAACTATTAATTTTTATATTTAACTAAAAGCGGAAATTCCATATTTATAGTTTTTGTTCATATAAACTGCATATTACGTAAATAAGTTTATTTTTAATTTACTTGCTTTTTGAAGTATCCGTATAAGGTATATTCTCGTAAAACATTGCGTACCTATTGAATATATTTCCGATATAAATATTTTTATGTTCTTCTTCTATCAGTGCCGATCAGGTCCCCCCGACGTTGGCGAATGCCTGGAGAATGCCTCCCTGTATCGCGCTGTGCGGACCAGAGGCCTGAGTCAAACACACATTTTAGCGTTACGTTTTCGTTCCGTTAACGTTCAAACGCAGAGGACGTTGCGCCAAAGTGTCAATTTTCGTAACTATTGTGTATCTTAGCAACGAAATTGACACTTGCTCACAACGTCGTCTGAAATTCAAACGCTAACGGAACGAAAACGTAACGTGAAAATTGTGTTATTGACTCAGGCCTCAGCTCTCTCAATAAATTTAAAATTAGTTTTCGCATTGTACTGGATTTTTACACCGGGTAAGTGAAGATATTGAGAATATTACTCAACAGACACCTCATCTACACAACCAACAGATTGCAGAATTTTAGAATTGAAAGAATATCACTTTCTACAAGTCAGTTGGTAATAAGCCAAAAACTTAGATTTAGAAAATAATCTAGTTTTTGGCCTATGTCACCGGTGGATCCTTGTAGATTTATTGAATATTGTACTCGTAGTATATAATCTATAAATATTTAAGGTAAATATTTGGAAACCACAAACAGTGACCCACAGAGAACAATCATAATGGTTGCGTTATTAAGTTACGTAGATAGGTACTCAATAAAAGTGAATTTCTCTAACAAAAGCGAAAGCTCATTCCATACGTAGGTAGGTATATAGATATGTATAATCAATAAAATATAATACCTATTTATTTATTTATTCATTCGAACGGAGCAAACAGTCAACGTCACCCTTTTCGAGATCACAGGGCAGAAATCAGCCTGCTCCATTCAGAGCGACTCTGCGCCAATTGCATCACCTCTTCCCACGACTTCCCTGATGCCGTTGTTATAGGAACGGTGTTTTGTGAAAGAGAGACGCCTGGGCCGATGGAACCTTTGCGGAAGGAAGAACGATACTCTTTTTGTCAACTATCATTGGGCTTTCTCAGAACACGACCCAACCAGGACCATCGTCTCGAGTGTGTGTGTGCGTCGGCGCACAGCATCATTTGTGACATGTTCATACCACTTACATCCATAATCCGTCTATGACACTAATGTTTTCATAGCTTAGTATCCTCCGCTCTTTAATTTAATTGTAAAAACAACAACGATAAACTTTACATATATTATATTATAAGGGGTATTCAGACTTGTTCACTCAGTGATCACTCTGGATAATCCTCCAATATAAAAAGGTGTGATCACTATAGTAATGACGGAAGAAAGTGATTGCCACCCGACATTATTTTGAGGAAATGTCCTTTCACTGAAATAACCATAAACAAGTTTTTGACTATTATTTGTTTTTTTTTAATGTTGTCGAAAACTTTATTAATTTATTTTAATTTTTAATTACTGTTTTTTTTTTCATTATTATTTCTATTTTATGCAAACGAGTGGATGGCCTTGAGAAAAATAGAATTTCTATTTTATTTTATTTTTTTACGAAAATACGTCAAACTACATACAATAAATGACCGTGAGCATTGATACGGCAGTAAAGGCATAGGATGAACAATTGTGAATAAACGTGTTCACTTTTGATGAACAGCTTTGACCCTGACACTCTGGATGATCGTCCAAAGTGTAAAAAATTTAATGCTAATATCGCCCGCCCCCCCATAAGTCCCCCTACGTAATCATTTCTGTGGATACCTGGCATTCGCGAACTAACAGAAGTGTGCACTGAAGAATAGTATGGCTGGCCTGGCACTCCCAAACGATTAGGAGAACCCTTCTTTACCGGATCTCTGCGGGATATACTTACAAAAAATTTCCTAGTCTGTGGAGAAATATAATAATTGTATATTGTTATGGGTAATTAACTGCACCATATATGACTCAACCGAAGTAGTAAGTGCTACAGGTTCATCGAACCTCTCACCTTCGTCTAATGGTAAAGTTCAAATAAGTAAGTACCAAATAATGTGAGTATCTAGACACAGGTAGGCACCTTCTAACTGAATACAACTTACATCATACAATATTTTGTAGTAAAAGGTTTTCCCTTCTAACTTATTGTTGCTACGCAGAGAATTATTTCTATTACTGCTACTATTATACCATCGTAGCATGTTTCACTTGTGGGGTAGCTTAAAAATGACTGCATGTTATAAAAATACAAGTCGTCCTCTCCGTGTCGATAAAATTTAAAACGAAATTGAAAATACTTTTCTTCACAATTTATTGATTTTATCTTTGAAAGTTAATTATGTGGTATTTTTTTAATTACTTTTTTTAATGATAATTTATAAAACCATCACAGTTCACACAAATCGTGTAAGTCCCAAACTAAGACATCTATCTTGTATTATGGGTACTAACACGACGAAACACATGTATACAATGCACTCAATACATATACATGTTACACCCAGATACAGAACATTGAAGAAAGACCCACCTCACACCCAGATATCTCAAGAGTCGCGAACTCCTACTTATCCATACATTCAAACCAAAATTGTCCTCACGGGCCTTTGGAGAAGCCAGAAGGGCCGGCCGGCCAAAACCGCTGTCGTGAATCTTGGAATGCCAGGTACAGAACAATTTGAAAAAGGTCATTCATCATTTTATCCTGGCTGGGAATCGAACCCGAGACTTAATGACCCAAAGACAAAAGCGTTACCTTTACGCCACACCGGTCACCACCACCAAAGTAAAAAGAAGATATTTTGGAGAAAATAGTCCATCCAATCATCCCATCATGGCATCTTCCGTAAAGGGAGTAGCTAATGAACCAACTGCCCGTAAAAAACACGCAAGTCATCCTCCCCGTGTCAATTAAAGTTAAGACATTCAGGATGGGTGGAATACATCATTGAAAACGTTAAAAGCCTTAAAACGTAATGCTTAAAAGAACTAAATACGGAATAAATTATACACATTGTATCTGACTAGAAAATTTAAAATTACTTCTACTAATAGTGTTTCTGTCATAACTCTAGACCAGAGGTTCCCAAACTTTTTACTCATAGACTACTTTCAAACTTTTGCTGCTTCCGGTGGACCACCTGCAATTTTCCCCCTTCCCCCGTCGCCGATTTTTCAAAATGGTATAGGAATTTAAAATATTTCGAAAACTCCTCGGTTTTCTTACATATTTTCTCACTGTACCTTTTTCTACAATGTAACGGGTATTTGTACCGACTATTGTTTACTTGAAAATTATAATGTGTTTAAATTTCTACCCCATCCCGTCGCCGAATTTTCAAAATGATTCGTGGACCCCCGCTTACGACTCGTGAACCCTCATTTTTTTAGTCACGCCAACGTAAACCTCTGTCGAGTCTTTCGTGGACCCCTGGGGGTCCACCTGGACCACTTTGGGAATCACTGCTCTAGACAAAACAGAAACACTTTGATACAATTATGTAGGTAGGTACTGTCTTCTCAAATAATTATTACCTACTATTGATGTCTATTAAAAAAAAAAGAAGAAAACAGATCTATTATTGCATTAGTAAATAACTATCTAACTTCTAATAACTTTACCAACTATTAAATACGATACATAGAGTGAATGGAGGCAATATACAATCGACCAGTGACTTTAATTATATAATTAGGGACATTAACTCAATGTATTTACTATGTAGCAGTGGTATGTCTTACATACATGTCAAAACTTTCCTGATTTTTTTTAGTACTACTATACCATCACCACGACATATTCCACATGTGGGGTAGCCAGCAGTAGATGTATGTATGTTGATGATTTACTCGTCGCCGTTTAATGGAGCATCCATCTCAAGGGCGCGGGAAACTATGTTGGAAAAGCGACGTCTTCAACTTGCTCCTGAATGTTGTTATCGATTGGTTTTTACGAAGGTCCTCGAAGAGTTGGTTCCAGATGACGGATCCTGCGACGCCAAAAACCCTATCATTGAAGCAGGACTTGTTTGCTCTATATTGTTTTTGTCCAGCGACTAAATGTTGGTGGATGACTTAGCTGAGCATAGAGGTCTACTTGCATATCAGCTGTATATAATAAACATGCAAACTGCCTCTCCGTGCCAGTAAAATTTAAGATGTTTTTTCGAATACCTGTTTTTTACAGGACAATTGAAAACTTGCGGAAAAGAGTGGAAGACCAATTCTTAGCAGGGTGTTCCATTAAAAAATATATATATATAATTATAGATTATAAAAGTATAAGCAATAATGATGGAAGAATTAAAAATATTAGCGTCTAACGGTCGGTTACAATAATCTGCCTATCCATTGCCATCAGTTAAAATTAAATGCATGTAGTATTATGAAAACTCTAGACACGACACTGGTACGCAGTAGGCAGGTACTTTTGTAATTACTTTTGTTTTCCAGTATATTCAAAGGTTTAATTTCACAGTAGTAATGAACTTGACATTGTGCTGCCTTTGTTCGTAAAAGGTATTATTCATGGTGAAGTTGGATAAAATAAATTTAAATCTATCTATACTATCACGGCACATCCTGCAAGTGAGATTATCGGTAGAATTGCTGCACAATACGAGAACTTTAGCTTATAAATAATTTTGAAGTTATTGACATAAATCCTTGTCTGTAGCGCGGTAATAATTTTCTCAGAAAAAAAGCTACCATAATTAATAAAATGATATTATGTTCAAGATTATTAAGTACGTACTAAATCAAAAACAATCATTCAATCAATAGCTAAACAAATGGTGGATTTATCACAAAGGTAAGACATTCAGGATGGGTGGAATACATCATTGAAAACGTTAAAAGCCTTAAAACGTAATGCTTAAAAGAACTAAATACGGAATAAATTATACACATTGTATCTGACTAGAAAATTTAAAATTACTTCTACTAATAGTGTTTCTGTCATAACTCTAGACCAGAGGTTCCCAAACTTTTTACTCATAGACTACTTTCAAACTTTTGCTGCTTCCGGTGGACCACCTGCAATTTTCCCCCTTCCCCCGTCGCCGATTTTTCAAAATGGTATAGGAATTTAAAATATTTCGAAAACTCCTCGGTTTTCTTACATATTTTCTCACTGTACCTTTTTCTACAATGTAACGGGTATTTGTACCGACTATTGTTTACTTGAAAATTATAATGTGTTTAAATTTCTACCCCATCCCGTCGCCGAATTTTCAAAATGATTCGTGGACCCCCGCTTACGACTCGTGAACCCTCATTTTTTTAGTCACGCCAACGTAAACCTCTGTCGAGTCTTTCGTGGACCCCTGGGGGTCCACCTGGACCACTTTGGGAATCACTGCTCTAGACAAAACAGAAACACTTTGATACAATTATGTAGGTAGGTACTGTCTTCTCAAATAATTATTACCTACTATTGATGTCTATTAAAAAAAAAAGAAGAAAACAGATCTATTATTGCATTAGTAAATAACTATCTAACTTCTAATAACTTTACCAACTATTAAATACGATACATAGAGTGAATGGAGGCAATATACAATCGACCAGTGACTTTAATTATATAATTAGGGACATTAACTCAATGTATTTACTATGTAGCAGTGGTATGTCTTACATACATGTCAAAACTTTCCTGATTTTTTTTAGTACTACTATACCATCACCACGACATATTCCACATGTGGGGTAGCCAGCAGTAGATGTATGTATGTTGATGATTTACTCGTCGCCGTTTAATGGAGCATCCATCTCAAGGGCGCGGGAAACTATGTTGGAAAAGCGACGTCTTCAACTTGCTCCTGAATGTTGTTATCGATTGGTTTTTACGAAGGTCCTCGAAGAGTTGGTTCCAGATGACGGATCCTGCGACGCCAAAAACCCTATCATTGAAGCAGGACTTGTTTGCTCTATATTGTTTTTGTCCAGCGACTAAATGTTGGTGGATGACTTAGCTGAGCATAGAGGTCTACTTGCATATCAGCTGTATATAATAAACATGCAAACTGCCTCTCCGTGCCAGTAAAATTTAAGATGTTTTTTCGAATACCTGTTTTTTACAGGACAATTGAAAACTTGCGGAAAAGAGTGGAAGACCAATTCTTAGCAGGGTGTTCCATTAAAAAATATATATATATAATTATAGATTATAAAAGTATAAGCAATAATGATGGAAGAATTAAAAATATTAGCGTCTAACGGTCGGTTACAATAATCTGCCTATCCATTGCCATCAGTTAAAATTAAATGCATGTAGTATTATGAAAACTCTAGACACGACACTGGTACGCAGTAGGCAGGTACTTTTGTAATTACTTTTGTTTTCCAGTATATTCAAAGGTTTAATTTCACAGTAGTAATGAACTTGACATTGTGCTGCCTTTGTTCGTAAAAGGTATTATTCATGGTGAAGTTGGATAAAATAAATTTAAATCTATCTATACTATCACGGCACATCCTGCAAGTGAGATTATCGGTAGAATTGCTGCACAATACGAGAACTTTAGCTTATAAATAATTTTGAAGTTATTGACATAAATCCTTGTCTGTAGCGCGGTAATAATTTTCTCAGAAAAAAAGCTACCATAATTAATAAAATGATATTATGTTCAAGATTATTAAGTACGTACTAAATCAAAAACAATCATTCAATCAATAGCTAAACAAATGGTGGATTTATCACAAAGGTACGATTTCTTCCAACTAACCCAATTTCATGAAACTTTGACAAAAAGCCTCAAAGGAAGGAAAAGAGGAGGTACAATGGAAATCATCATCATCATCATCATCATCGCCCTAAACGCTCCTCTCGGGAGCACAGGGCAGAAACCAGCCTCCTCCATTCAGAGCGTCTCTGCGCCAATTGCGTCACCTCTTTCCACGATATTCCCTGCGCTCTGATGTCGTTGTCATAGGAACGGTGTATTGTGAAAGAGGGATGCCCGGGCCGACGGAACCCTTGCGGACGGAAGAACAGTGCTCTTTTTAGCCAACTATCATTGGGCATTCTCAAAACAGAACGTTGTCTTTCATTTTACCTTATATTAGTTGACAATTTTATTATAGCAAAGCAATTAAATGAATATATTTTAATTTAAACAAAACGTTGAGAGGAAAGACGGGAAAGTTTCTACAGATTAAATAAATAAACAAAAACAATAAAATAATTTAATATTACCTATGTACAGTAAGTAATGTTGCTAATATAAAAGACAAATAATAAAATTAAACATACAAATTGTTCAGTTAAACTTTAGTGGCTTAGATTATATAAATATTTATGTATATTCGTTTATATGTATGACTGTTTATAATATTGAAGAATTCCCCGAATAAGGTGTTAGGTATAATATTATGCACTAAAATATCAGCTACTTGTAATAATCATGTAAGACGCATCTTCTCCGTTCCAACAACAAATTAAGACATTCAGGATGGGTGACAAACCTCATCACTGAATTTTAAATGTAAATTATCATTATTTTTTCGAACATCTGGATGGTATCAATGACCTTTAATATAGACTGAATATTTCAGAAAATGGTAATGCGACCAATATAATTTCATATCAATCAGTAAACAAGCGTTGGTTCAAAAAGATACCGATGTTTATATCTCACTTAATTTCCTCGTTGTTGATACCCACATTATTTTGTAAAATTATTTATTTTATTTTATTCCTCACTGTACATTGGTTACAATATTTCAAATCAGTACAAAGTATCATAAAAATATCAGTTATACAATTCAATATACAGAGGATGAGTTTATCGCTAGAATACGATGTCTTCCAATTAACCCATTAACGAAATCTAAACCTAGTATTATGTTAGTGTTGATTCGGAAAAATATATTAATGGACCATATTATATTAGAAATGCACATCTATGCAACAATCACTACAGTTTATTTTTATTATGTTAATATAAGTACATAAACACAAGTACATTAAAGGTATATTTTGGCTTTCAGACTTGAAGGGCATTCATAGTTTTTTTTTTATTGTTAAGGTATTTTTATAGGTGTTTAAGGATAAAGGATGACCTAGACCTCAGTTGTAATAGATGAATAAATAACTATAATTATTATTAATTTCGTAATATAATTTTACAACAAATTTGTACTGGGCTGCCAGCGTAGTAAGTCTATGGAGAATATAACATTGTATGTAGACAGAAATTTCATATTAATTATTTGCACCATCTTTATTACCAGCGCAAAGCTGGGTAGGTATATAAGCTAAACTTGTCACAATATTTACGGTCAATGTCAGTTCTGTATCAACATAAGAACGTACAAGTTTAAGGTAAAAGGTATATATACCATAATAATAATAAATATTATGGGCAGCTATAAATGTATAGGTACATAATATTATATAGTTACGTACACACTGACTTCTTGTCTTGGCTCCATAAACCTTCACTTTCCCTTTTGACTCAAAGTTATTATAGTGTTGCTATACTTACTAGCATTGTTTTACGCGGTTGTGCTCAGGAAAAAATCATCTTACATCAATTAATTGACTTAATGTAAATTCTTGCAAATAAAACTAATCAAACAACTTGATTATTGGAGAATCACCTTTATACAATGTAGACTTGATTTTTTTTAAAGTGCCCTACCACCGCTACGCACACAGTCACAGGTAATGTGTATTACAGAACATGTGATTGCGTTAGTAACCGAGCAGCATCACTGTGATTGGCTGGTGCATTGTGTGGTGTGTGTATCACACTCATTACTGAAGGATGTGTTAGTAATCATTTACCTATGAGCAGGACACTCTTACATGAATTCTACTCTAACATTGTGCAAAATGTCTGCAAATATTTTCTCAATTGGTTAATGTTGTATCGTGACAATAAGAATAGCGTAAATCATATTTTGAACCACTCTTAATTATTCCAATTGATCTCACTCACCGATTCATAGTCAATCTATGTGAATAGGTATTAGCTAGGTAGGTATGTTGTATTATGATACACATGGTTTTGTGAACTTCCTTAGGAGTGCACGACACAGAGTTTCGACGAATCGAATCAAGACTTGGTTAATATAAAGAGAATAATTTAATTGCTGCACTTTGTCTATGGACGAACAAGCTGCCTCTGGGTAGCGAGAGGAGACAATAGAGATGGCTTTAGAAGCAAGTTGAAGTCTCACCTTTTTGCTGAGAGCTTCGGATGACAGATAATTAATATGACACCGTAGAGGTCATGTTATGAGTAAATGATGCTTTCCAAATTGTCGATATGTATCTATATGGACAACGAAAGTGTTTTCTCAAGCCAGCCTGGAGGCAATTCGTAAGTGTTGGGACACATTTCAATTTTTTCCAATTGTATTTTGTACAATATTAAAAACTCCTTTATCAAGTTGACAATTTGGCAATGGCGGAAAGTTATTCTGAGAGTAAGCCAAATTACAAGTTTGGTAAATTAGGACTTAAAAAATAATCGTAAAATCTGTAAATACATTCTTAAATAAAAGCCAAAGAGATCGACAAACGTTTGAAATTCCCATATTATTTCGAAAATTTCATCGACGGCGTGTATAAATACTGCACGTAAGCCAAATGATCAAATCTCGATGCAGAGAATCGACTGCGCCATCCGGAGTCCTGTATACTGCCACTGTGCCCAGGAGCCCCAGCATATTCAAAGACGGCCCTGCAGATGGGTTCCATGTCTTACATACAGCCGTATAACAAGACACTCCAGACGTCATCACCTCGTAAAGAGTGTTTAAATTTATCTCTTTCTCTGTCTATAAAATACACATGAACATAAGGTAATTGAAAAAAAAACACAATATGTAGTTAACTTCCAAATGACTTTATTAACTTCGCGTACTAGTATTCGGAGACTCTCGTCTCCATCATCAGGCGATTAGTAAAAAAGTAAAATATTGTGGTTTTTTTCAATTATCTTGAAATGGACTTCCAACAAGTACCTTCGGTCAACAACATTAATGTACATGAACATAAATATTTACAAACGGAAATACATAATTATATTATCTCAGTGCTTTATTATTTTGTATGATGACTTGTAAGGCTTTTATCATGATTGTCACAATCAATGATACTGGTGTTCGGCGGTTTTCGAGATCTCCGTGTGGTAGTTTTTAACTCTAGCTTTCGGCGAACGTGCTGTCGCCATCTTCAGGAGTGTGAAGTGTTTTTTCACCGAAAGCTATAGTTAAAAACTACCACACGGAGATCCCGATAACCAGTGAACACGATGTTAAAGACCGTGAAAACCTAAAGAGTTATTTAATGCTACTGGTGTTTGCACCATGTATGTACCGAGAAGCGGGCAAAAACCTCGAAAATAGTTTTAAATTATAAAAACAAAAGTATGGAAAATTGACAACCAAATAATTTTCTGTGACGTCATCCGTTAATTGTTTATAACATAAACATTATAATATCATTGGGGAGATTATTCCATATTCTGATAGCATGTACAGCGATGAGTAAAAAATGTACTGAGGTGGGCATACTAGGAGCCGATTATTTTTGGACCTTAACGATAGACCACGGGAAGAGAAAGGATCATTGAAAAAAGACCCACGTCACACCCGGATATCTCAGGAGTCGTTGGCTCCTACTTATCCGCACATTCAAACCAAAATCATCCTCACAGGTCTAGGGAGGCCTGAAGAGCCGGCAGGCCAAAAGTGCCATCATGGTAATCTTTTATACTACTTCTTTCTCCTATATCCCTTTTAGGTGGTAATAATGTTTTTTTTAAAAGAAGATCAACGTATAGATCAAAGAGATATCGGAGAAATAGATAGATAATTAGTACTTTCACAAGATCTTATTAGTCGAATCTCATATTACCCGCCTAAATTCGATTAATTGTGTTGAAACAAATGAACCGACCTGCACTAGTGGCAAGACGATACATTCGAGCATTTCCCAATAAATTCTTGAAAACCGCAGCACAAAAGCAAAAAAAATATAGGTATTATAATAAGTACAAATTTTTATTCAAATATTTTTTATTACGTCTTACTATTGCGGCTTCATTGAATCATTTATTCGTTGTTGTTGTTATTATTATATATTGTAAAAGTGAAACTGAGAGTGTTATGAGGAGCACGTAGTCTTATAAATAATTCATTTGAAATTATTGTAATAATAAACCTTTATTATAACATAATAATATGCCATTAACATTGGCCACAAAACAATACACGCACTATTCATATGAACAATCATCATAAAGATAGCGGTAAAACAATAAAAATAAAACAAAAGCAATAACAACAATACATACAACAATGAAACATAGGTACTCATATTTTATTCAAATTTGACAGCTCGACGGAAAAGTGCCATCTATGTTTAGTTCAAACAAGCTTTGTAATTTTCCATGGAGATTCATAAAATACCATCTGTGTACACATACAGTGAAAGTGTTGATGTTTGATACTTTGCTTTGAGACGTTTCATGTATGGATCGCTCTATTGTTGATGATTTATTTACATAGATGGTGTGGCTTATAAATTAGAGAATAATAATAATTATTATTATGTTGGCCGAACACTATCAAGAATTTAAAAAATTCGGATAACCATCATAAACTTGTCCTTACATACATTTTTTTTCATTTCAAGATTTTCATCATATTTTCTTTCTGTAAAAAAGGAAAGAATTTCAGAGCTATTTTATTATAATTTTAAATATAGGTAATACCAATTTTTTTTTATTATCCTATTTAACCACAATTTTTATTCAGATTGCAACGATTTTGACTACCTTCTGTACAGTGTGCCGTTCTCTTGACAACAAAACAAAATCAAAATGATCTCTCCCCTGGAGACAAAGCAGCTCTGAAGGCAGTCTTACTCAGTATTATTATATAAAATAAGTGTATAATTTGAGATCTAGAAATAAAAATATAAAGAAAAAATCAAAATATGTTTTGTTTTATTGTGTTCAAATCTAGAGGTATCGCAAAAAACCAACGTGCCGTGAGAGACATTATCTACAATTAAAATAAGGAAATCTCCAAAGGTATTTTATTTCCTTCATAGAAATATGACACAGGTAAAAAATATTTAGTAAAATAGGCATGTCTCCTGACTGCAACACTTAGAAATCTTATTTGAAACTAAGACAGGAATGCTGAAGATGATGGAGGTCTTAATAATCTGAAGTAAATTCTGTAGGAACAATCAGACATCTCGCCTGTAGAACCATGTTTATACAATGCAACATTGAGCAAAACCTGATCGGAAGAAATGATAAAGGTGTCCCAATGCTTACGATTTGGCTCTAGGCTGGCTTAATTTTTATAACTAATGGTGTCCATGGACAATGTTCACCAATTCTGTCATTCTCACTGTCACGACATAGGGTCTACCAATCGAGAAGCATTTACGAGTGCAAACTATAGAAGCTACCAGTTTTTGGGATCTCGAACGGATCACATGCTCTTGTTTAAGTGGCGCCGGAACAATATTAAGTTTAATAATTTATTGGTTGCTAGTTCAATCATGAATTATGAATATTATGGAGATTTAATTATACCGGCTTAATTATGGAGTCTCTTTTCTAAGTAACAGTCATCCTCAAGGTGGCCTGATTCGGTACAGGTAGGAAGACAAACGCATTTTATCATTCGGTAATGTCACTCATTTCTTTAGCGTGCATTGAATAAACAAAGTAGGCACATACATAACAATTTGCGACGGTAAAGTGAAAGGGACAATTCATGTATATAGCTACAGAAGACATAACTGCAGAATAATAACGACATATCACGAATATAATTTTAATAATGTGATTATTAATGATCAAATTGTTATTATGAAACAATACGAAGGTGATTGGAGCATTAACTAATAATAATAATATAGTTCAATAAATAATGATAATGCTATGGTGGTCTACAGAAGTATTGGATCATATTATTATTATTATGAGTCGATTACATTGCGACAGATTGGTTAGTTGGAATCTTGAATTTGAATCCGGGTGAGGTTTGGGAATTTTTATGAAACATCCAAGGCAATACTTCTATGAAGTAATTTATTTGGACAGGTATCAAAATTTGAATAGGTATGACAATATATTATAATTATTGAATCGTTTAATTGAATCGAAAATATTGATCAGTTCATTTATGTATTATTGTGGCTTTTGAAAATTAAAGTTCAATTTTTACCAACAGAATACCCTTATAAAGGAGGAGTCTAATTTGAAGATGTACCTACCCTACAAAAGCAAAGGTATTCTCTTTCATCCATTTTACCAGTATATATATTAAATGACTTGTAATATTTCTCATTTTTTACATCACTGTGATTTTTTAAATTAATATCTTGACGTCTTCCACAAATATAAACCATAATTAATTGACAATTTATTACTTTAATTATTATTGCACTGTTTATTCTAATCTTGTTTTATTTTTATCTAATTGTTTCGTGCCTTTTTTTGACAACACTTTTGTATAATTGAATTGTGCGTATACAATATGTACTTTCAACACGTAAAAGGTTTAGGCCGTGAATATCCGAAAAAATCAAAATTACATAAATAAAATTACGTAAAAAATGCATTTTGGGATGGTAACTTTGATTATAATGGATAAATTTTGTGGTTCACGGAAAGCTTTGGTTAAAATAGGTGCAAAATAAGTAAGTATTTTGACAGCTTTCTAGCAATAGTTTTTCAATTAAAACATTTTAATCTGATAAAAACGTACAGTCTACTTACACGGGTACTGATGGCTTGATTCCAATCCTTTTATGAAATAATAATTCCAATATAATATTATACTTGTTGAGAAGGTATGTCGGTACATACTCGTATTTGCGTAACACTAGCATTGTCACACATCCTCAAGTTGAATTATATTTCAAATTTCACCATGAGTTATATATTGTGCAAGTAAATATTTGTACCATTAGTCACCAATTTCCCGGCTTTTACTTTTTAACCTTTTAAAATGTCTTGCACAATGATTATTTATTTATTTCCAATATTAAGATACACACAGTCATTGAAAAAAAAAAACATTATCAACAAATAAACCAGCAAAGCACCCACTCTTACCCATTCATAAAACGCAGCAACGAATAGTTACGAATCTATACTTGAAGGATATAATCGAATAGAGAGGAACGTCATAAGAGTTTTCGTATGAAATTCCCCCTTATTCGATGATAGCCTTCACTTATTTAAGTTAAAATAGGTAATTAAACTTTGCCAATTGCTTAAAATTAAAATCAACACAAGTAAAATAGAATTTAGAGTATTTTATATAATAAATTGAGAAGGTGAAAATTGTTTGGTCAATGTTGAAGAAGATTTGTCAATATCTTAAGTCCGTGAACAAATGTGATTCAAGCAGCATTTTATTCCATTATGGTAAAACCCAAGATGTTACCACAAAGTAATTATTGTCTTCCATTCATAATTCAATTACACAAATTCATTCATAAATAAATTATGGGTTCACTTCGATAAGTGTTTATGATCCGTGATTCAACACCTACAAGAACTAAAAGACAAGAAGAACAATTGAGTAAGAATGAAATAAACTATTACATAAATAAACTTTAACATAACTACATATAAATAAATTACAACATTTATAAAATTAGCCAAATCAAAAAATTGAATTATAAAAGAAAACAGAAAACTTTGGAGTGTCGGTTTTGGAATGACAATTAAAAATAGTAGAATATGTCATGACTTGTCTGAAAGAAGTGATGTGAGGAAGCGCGGGCGTCCGAGACCCACGTATCTCAAATTCTCAAAGACGGCTTTGTGTTGAATAAGTGAAATCGACGTGTGTAGAACGTAGATAGAGCGAAAGAAGGAGGTATGTATTGATTATAGATCTGTGTGGTATATCATTGTCTCTACCTACCCCACTTGAAAAATGGCGTGAGAGTACAGTGTAGTTTAGTATAATGTATTATATAAAATAAAATTGTGATATAAAAAGGAGATGTCAAGTAGATAAAACAGAAAAATATTTAAATTTAAATAATTGATTGAATGATATAATTATATTTTGTGAATCCGAGAGATTATTATACATAATATAATGTTTGGATGTTATATGGATAATATGACGTGGTATGATGTGATATAGGTATATTATATTTATGGATGTAAGTATTGGACGTCCTTTCCTCTTATCACCCGGCAGTAAATTGAGTGTATCAGAGCGCTTTCGAATCATGGCACCGTGGCGCTTTTCATGCGAAGATCAAACTGTACCGTCAAAAAAATCACAGCATAAACATATATATTTTTTTTTTATTATATTTTTATTTATTTATTTAAATAGAAATAATACAATAATTCAGTTAATTTATTTACATCAACATTTAAAGTATCTGAACTCTGAAAAATTTAATTCTACGTCATAGAACCTAGAAAATCTTGGGAAGATTTTTATTTTTCTCATTTTCTGTCAAAAATTTTATATGTTTTGGTCAACAAGTCTGAAAGAATTTTACGATATTCACTGAGTGGTGATTAGATCAAATGAGTAAAAAAAGCAATTTTTTTTGTAATTGTTTTTTTATTAATAAAAAAGTCTTTCATCATTCAAGGATTTTACTATTAATTTAATAATTTCGATATATTTTTTAAAGTTGTTAAATGATCTACCAAAGCCACAAAAAGTACAACTGATAAAATTTGCGCACGATCATCGAAATGAAATAGGACAAAATTAATTTTTCAATTTATAATCCTCAAAAGTAAATGACTTTTAACACTTTGAACTTTAAAGTTCTGTTGTGAGACATCACCAAATTGTATTTGCACACTCGGAACACAGTTTGAGAAAGTGTTAGCAATATAGCAAATTACTTTGTTGTTATGTTAGGTCGGAGACAGCGTAAGGTAACACTAACAGTCATGTCACTAACAACAGCAGATGTATAATACTTAATATTATCTTCAGATAACTAACTAGGTAGGCACTACATAGCAAAGCTTTGATTTCATATTTTATACAAAAATAAAATGGCAGTCAATAAGAATTATGAAAAACTCAAAAAAAATTATGTTAGTAATGCGGTTTTTTTATATTATACTTTTTTGTCAAGAAGGATTTTCAAAATGAAAGTAAGTTAATGACCTTTGAAAACTGGATTACAATATGTTGAAAAATTCAAAAATGTTAAATTAATGAAGATTAGCCCTAATAAAAAGTTGTTTAATCTTATAACCCTTTAACCCTGCAGCTGTTAATTTAATTTCGTTATTTTTGTCGGTCAAATTGTTTTTTTCTTTGCTACCTACATGTTTAACGTGTAAAATGTACTATCACACGTACATGGAAGTACGTGTGATAGTACAGTGTGTGGAGAGCAATGCAAGCCTATAAAGTCCGTTAAAAGTATTAAATATCTTGGAATCACAATTGATCGGCATGTGAAATGGAAAGATCATATAGCATTGTTAGTAAAAAAATTGAGAAAATTTATTTTTGTTTTTCTTGAACTCAGAAGTATTCTGGAAGTGTCGCAGCTTAAAGCGGTTTATCATGCATTAGTTCAGTCAATTATGAATTATGGCATTTTGGGATGGGGAGGTGCGTATCCAACAAACCTATACCCGATCGAAGTGACACAAAGGCTGATACTAAAAATAATTCTGAGGAAACCAAGGGATTACCCGACTAATCTTATCTACAAAAATATGAAAGTAATGACTCTGGCACAGCTCTATAGAAAGGCAGCCATAATTCAAACATTTAAAGAACAAAGAATGACTTCTAACATGAACAGCTTGATCACTATTAGGACACTTAGAATAAGAAACTGCCTTCCAATACCCCTGTGCCATAAAGACATCTCTCAGAGACATTATGCTTACCTAGGTATCAAATACTTCAATGAACTACCAAATGAGATAAGAACAATAAATGATTTCAAAAAGTTCAAGAAAGAAATGGTGAAACACATAAATGTTGACGTGGTTCCTGGTGGTGTGTAGTTTCTGGTGTTGTTATGTATATTGAATATATCTGTGTGTGTAATTAAAAATATAAATAAAGTGTAACTAAATGCGTATATATTGAATGTGTAATTAATAAGGATGTAATAAGTGTTATAAGAATCTTCGAGCAATTAAAAAGAAAAACTTTTAAAGTATGTATTAAACTGGAAAATTGTTTAATTTAAGTATACTATATCGTTTCAGGGAATGTATCCCCCTTTACACAAGACTTGTCTTTTTAAGGGTGATTTAAATATATTTAGTGCAATGTTTAATAAATTTATGTAACTACATATGTTTCTGTGAATATTTTTGACAAATAAATATTATTATTATTATTATTATTATTAAAAAGGCTCACGCCGTGTTCAATTGATAAATAAATAAATATCGCGTTGAGGAATAGATAGATGACTAGATGTTGAATCATACTTGTAATTTTTTCGAATCTGAGAACAATTTCAATGTACACCAAACAAATCTTGCATTTAGCAAAAAGTCAAAAATATTCGAATCTAATAATATCGACTGAAAATATAATTTCATATGTGTGAAGTGTCTTACTACACGACTGTGAGACGTGGTGCCTATTTGACAAGATTTAAAAATACATTAAAGTCGTTTGAGATGTGGACCTATAGAAGAATTCTGGGAATATCCTGGAGGATCCAGATCTGAATTGATTTTTTGTTGTTGATATAATCGAAGGAGGAAGGCACCCGCTAAAAAAAACTCACATATAATTTTTAACCCTCTCAACAATAAAATAAATGTTTGGAAATAAATAACACATGAAATAAGTGACTTAATCAGAAAAAATCTTATTCCACTTCTTAAAACCAAGCTTTCTTAATAATTTACACATAAAACATTTTTTTTTCTAACCATGCGGTTTTTATACATTAAATTCTCCATGTTCCTGGATGGGCACACTGGTAACCTGAGGGCTTATATTAAAAAAAAATCAGTGTTACAAATGTGTAGTAAATGGACACTTGATAACACACTTGTTGATAAAGATATATTATGTTAAATAAATAGTAGATAGGTATTGATCATATTAATTATTTTTACGGTCACAATGGTGTGAAAGCAAAACGTAATAAGTATGACAATGCATAAGACATCGAGAGTGGAGGCGAAACGACCAACAGCATGGAAAAGGAAAACACCATTGTTCTTGCAGAGGGCTAACGCAAGCACCAGTCGTAATGCAGACGTTGTCGGAAGCGGAATAACCAAACCGTATCGAGACCTTAGACCGTCCGTCCGTCTGTCTGACTGACTTTATCATTTTTATTGATCGGAAAAAGTAAATTTTCTTACGAATTAATCAATTAAAGTGTGTAAATCGCGGGTAAAATAAATAAATAAATAAAAAGTGATAAAAGTTCTTCATTAAATGTAAAAAATATTATAATTGATTTTAATTTATTTTTATATAAGTTTATTAATTATTAATGAGTGAATGAATTCGATGTGATTTTTAAATTATGTTAATTTATTCTAGTCAATATTTTTGATATTTTTTTTATTTATATACTAATATCAGTTGATTCTGGATATAATTTTGTGTCAATTCTTTTATTTATATCACTTGAAGCCTCTCTCGGGAGCGAAGGAAAAAAACTAGCCTACACAAACTTATGTTAATTTATAAGTGTATTAACAAGATATTTAGTTCTCCTTTTATACTTTCATATTAAAATATTTTTAGATTTAAATAAACCCCATGGGTTCCCCGTTGAAGAATAGGTCTCCTAATCTTTTATGTAAATTTTCGAGTGTCCTGTAAAAGGAAGATGTGAGTTAAACATCACGTATGATACAACTAACATCTACAATTTAGTGATGAGGCATGCCACCCATCCTGAATGTCTTATTTTTTATTAACGCGGGGAGGACAATCTGCATTTTTATCACATGCAGTAAGGCCGCTGGCTACCCCTCTTATGGGATGTTCCGTGATGGTTTAGAAATAATAGTAGTAGTGATAGTAGATTAAATTTATAAGCTTTGATAAAAGCTTTAAGACCGTATATAGATAACAATATTTTCTTCTCTAGTAATAGTTTTTTTTTTTTTTAATACATAATTCACTCGGTATCGGGTGCCTTGCCTCGAGGAAAAAAGAAAGAAAGAAAGTTTTTTTATAGGCAAGTTATCCCATAAGCAACCCCATGCCTTAATGCACTCCATGAAATACCCATTCTGTAAAAAGTTGAAATATTAATAATAATAAGTTAGACAAAGTGTTTTAAAAAGATACGCAATTTTGTGGAATGATCACCGCACGTTCCCATTTAACAATCATATCAATAAGATAAGACAATAAGACTTTAACTTCACTTTAAATACCTCCGCACTATCCAGAATTCGTAAATCATGGATATTTTTGCCAAAATAATGATATGTGAATAATAATATATTTCTCTCAACATATCATAATTTGAGATGTGATATTATATAACTAATAAACATATCTACCACAGCTAAAAGGTTGGTGCACTCTGCTATCTTAGTGCCAACACTTATGTATGAAAGTGAGACGTGGACATTGTTAAAGAAGGATGAAAGTGGCTTAAATGCAGTTGAAATGAGATCGTTGAGAAGGATGTGTGGGAAAAGTCTGAGAGATCGTGTGCGTAACAGTGATATACGAAAGGAATGTGGAATGAAAGTTGGTGTAATAACAAGGATGAATGTAAATAAGTTAAGATGGTTTGGGCACGTGGAAATAATGAATGAGGACAGAATGACTAAGAAGATATATTTGGCTGAGAGAAATGGTGCTCGGAGACGTGGACGTCCTAGGATTAAATGGCAAGATCATTTAAATAAATCCTACGGGACGGTCACGTGTTGAGCACATTGAACAGGAGAGCATGCATGAGGAATTGTATGACAGTGACGGAAGCGAAAGATGTATGCAAGGATAGAAGGAAGTGGCGCTCGATCCTTTCTGCCTACCCCGCGAGGGAAACGGCGTGATGGTATGTATGTATGTATATATAACTAATTATTACCAACATAACAATATTATACCTATGTCAGGCACCAGTTAATGTCTACAGACTCCATAATTGTTTGTATTGATCTGCCATAACACATTAATAATACAATACTTACTTACCTGTCACTGCATTCACCATCAACATATTATCATATTGTCATAATGATAATCAAAAATTACCTAGATGTATTATAATATGTGGACATGTAGGTAAAATAATGTATGACATATCCGACTCGATATTGAGCAATTATCCGGTATTGGACTTGTTAGACTTATGTGACTATCCCCAAACAGAAACAAGTATCTGTTATATACGAAATCGTACATACATTCCTACATATATCCCATCTAAAATGACAATTAAAAATTTAAAATACTCTGTCAAGTATACCAGTACCACTAATCCAAAATAAATTGACATCTCCGGCCCTACCACTGCAGTAGACGGTGAACCCGACTGACGAAGCAGATCCCATATCGAGACCCACACATCCACGAATACTCTAAAGTATAAAGCATGCAGCATTTTTAGCATTTAAAAAATATTTCCCCAAACCAAATAGATCGAGCGTCGATAGTCATACTCACAATCATTTTCTCTCTTGCATCCATTATCAAATGACAAAGAAAGGATCGAAAGCCAATTTATTTGCTTGCTGCTGCTTCTTTTAGGACACTCGAAAATTTACAGGAAAAAGTGGGAGGCCTAGTGTTTATCGAAAACTCTACGGGTAGAGTTGGCCGTTATAACTAATAACTCATTTTTAAACTCATTATTTCAAAATAACTAAACTAACAGTTTTTTGTCAATAACATAAATGTTATTTTCGACGACGGCGTTATTCAACTTTTATAACAAGGTTATCGTTATTCCGTTTAGTTATTGTCGACGACGGCGTTATTCAACTGTTATAACAAGGTTATCGTTATTCAGTTATTGTCGACGACGGCGTTATTCAACTGTTATAACAAAGTTATCGTTATTCCGTTTTGTCGACGACTATAGTTATTTCGTTTTCGTTTAGTTATATTATAACGTACCACATTGTTACGACTTTGTTATTGTCGTCGTTCAATAACGTTTCAATAACATAGCACGTTATTGAACGACGACAGTTTTTTCATATGGTTTAATAATTTCGGATGTTATTAAACGATGGCAGTTATTTTGTTTTTATTTTGAACTATTTAATTGTGTTTATTTGAACTATTTTGAACTAACTATTTGAATTTTTTGGAGGAACACAATCATTTCGTAGTCATTCGTTTATTTAGAGGTAGCTGGTAGGTACAAGTTTTCTAATGACATTAATATTATAATCAATGGGCAAAATCACCCTCTGTTGGGTGGAACGCCCACAATTTTTTTTTTTTTTTACAATTTGATCGTTATGAAATAACATTTTTTAATAACTGTTATTTACAAATACCGATAACTGGTTGAACGTTATTTTGAAATAACAGTTAATCCCACCTCTATCTACGGGACGAAAGAATCATTGATGATATTTCCAACACTACATGTAACTCAATCACTAATAGAATCATAGAATACCTTTCTGTTAGTCCAAAGCATAATTATTTTTAATTTAGCTTGTCAGGACAGAGACCGAATATCTAATCTTATTATCCAATTCAGATCTTACCGAACAACGATTGCTATCCGGCATTCGGTCAAACCATTACTTATAATTGTAAATACGTGTATAGACGGGAGGAGTCGACTAATTCACCATGTCACTCTCCATCAACCAGCTATCTATCGATTATAATTACTACTTTGTGGACTTACTTACTGAAACTAGTAACTACATGAAGTTAAGTCATGTTATTGCTTTCATAGTAAATATTCATTTTTATTATTGATATATTTACTTAGATTATCCTTACTTGGTCTAACAACGATGGTTTTGTCATCTGGTTTAGTCAGCTGAAAGAAATGGTGGCAAATTCACATCACCCAAGTGTTGAACGCGGAGAGCATACATGATTAATTGTATGACAGTGACGGAAGAGAAGAGCTTATCCAAGCTTATAAATGAGTTCTGAGTCTCGGCCTCGTGAACAAGGGGTCCGTGGTTCAATACCAGGTTCCGGCAAACTCCCCTTTCACGACGCAAGCTTTTAGTAGCTTACTGTGAAAGGTGTATAAGGTTGTATTTAGGTTTATAACAAAACCCAGATACATCTTTTTTTTTAAAAAAATGCAATCGATCCTTTCTGTCCGCTTCGAAAGGCAAACGGGATGATAGTGATAACACTTACTTTACTTTTCGGATCCAGACTTTAGACCTTGCCACTCTAGTATGCAGCAACGTATATCGCTTTGTCATTTGCCATCATTAGGTTATTCCCATTACATGCATTCCGCATCAGCGGGAATTGCAATAGATGGGAATCACTTTGCTCCTCCCCGCAGTTGCATCTAGTGTCCTCCTCATCCAAAAAGCCCCATCTCACCTGGTTACTTTTGCATCTAATCACGACCCCAGTTCTTAGTGTGTTCAGTGGGGTAACTCAGATTATGCACGGTGTTTGTGCTTTCGAATGGCATCATCCATAGATTGTCGCCACGTTCCTGCTTCAACAATTCCTCTATACGAAGTTTATCTTTACTTAGGTAGTTTAACTTGTAATTAGACGAAGTACAGTCGTAGCATCTTGTACACATACACATATTAGTTAATATTTATTATCTGTCTACTGTTTACACTATTTAAATGATAGTAATAATTCCAATGGTAGATACTCTTACGAAGCATTTTACTTTCTAGTTAAATTATCATTACTGTTTTCATAGTACCTACATGTGTTGGTACAAACAAACTAAACGTATGATCGACACATACATACATTAGACCGTTCGTTTATATTTATGGGTTTCACTGTGTCAGTGTTTAGGTAGTGGAATTCCATAATGAAATAAATAAAACATACATACATACCATCACGCCACTTCCCTCGCGGGGTAGGCAGAAAGGATCGAGCGCCACTTCCTTCTATCCTTGCATACATCTTTCGCTTCCGTCACTGTCATACAATTTCTCATACATGCTCTCTTGTTCAATGTGCTCAACACATGACCGTCTTGTAGGATTTGATTTAAATGATCTTGCCATTAATTAATCCTCGGACGTCTACGTCTCCGCGCACCATTCCTCTCAGCCATATAAATCTTCTTAGTCATTCTGTTCTCATTCATTCTTTCCGCGTGCCCAAACCATTTTAACTTATTTACATTCATCCTTGTTATTACACCAACTTTCGTTCCTCATTCCCTTCGTATATAACTGTTAGGCACACAATCTTTCAGACTTTTACCACACATCCTTTTCAACGATCTCATTTCTACTGCATTTATGCCACTTTAATCCTTCTTTAAAATAAGCAAATCTTTCAAATAAAAATAAATAAAACAAAATCTTTTATTTAAATAAAGTTTCATTTATCGACCGATGGTTCTTGGTGGAAATTCATATTAATTATTCTACAATGAAACACGATAATTATATAGTTATTCCACTATTGACTATATTTCATTGCGTCGAGTCAATAGTGGAATAACTATATACCTATCGTGTTTCATTTTAATTTTTTTTTATTTAACTGTTGGATTTATTCACGAGATAGACGTCTTTTGACATTGTCAATCTAACGATATAAATCTGATTGACAATGTCCTAACAAGACAATACTTATACTCGACGCAATGAGACAAAGATGAAAAAAGTTGGTTTATGCAATATCAAAGTAAAAATATTAGAAAAAAATGTTATTCAATCATATTAAGACCAATGAACATTTACCAGATGATGAGAGCGGAAGCTTTCAAAAGCCACCTTGCAAATTAATAAAGTCACATGTGGAATTAATTACTAAACATTTGTTATTTTCTTTAATGTGCTGTTAATATAGAATTATATTTTCATTCATTTAAACATTTGACATTGAAACAACAGCTTGAAGGCTGTAATTAACAACAAAATTATATGTCCAATGTTAATGACGTAACATATAATTCAGTAATGTGACAAACCCTTCAGTTTTCATACCAAAGTTCTCATTAACTAAAGTGACTAGTGAGAAAAATACTTATTATTAGTCAGATAAATAATCTGTAAATTTTAAGATTCATGGTTTGTAATAATACCTTGCACTGTGCTTACAAAATAATTATGTATTATTTGCATTGAAAACTTCTTCTCAAACCCGGATATGTCAGAAATCGATTTTTATTAATCACATCTTCTAAGCAAAACTTTTGTCTTCACGGACGGGCCCTAGTGGGCATCCTAGGCCCGTAGACAAATCACACATAGCGTTACGTTTCCGTTTCGATTTCGTTCAAATATAGACGACGTTGCGAGATAGTGTCAATTTTCGTAGCGAAAATATACAAGCATTGTGTATTTCATCCCATGGAGCACCCGGTAAAGAATTGGTCTCCCACTCTTATCCTTAAGTTTTCGAGCGTCCTGTAAAAGGCAGATGTTCAGAAAAATTAAGACATTTTACATCTTAAATTCAGCGATGAGGTTTGTCACCCATCCTGAATCTCTTGATTGAGAAAACAGCCTGCATGTTTATTATATGCAGATGGTCTGCTGTTTACCCCACTTGTGGGATATGTCGTGATGGTATAGTAGTAGTAGTATTTTAGCTACGAAAATTGACACTTTCTCGCAACATTGTATATATTCTAACGAAAACGTAACGCTAAAAATGTGATTTGTCTATGACTCCACGGGGCTATGATAATATTTAATTATTATCATAATATTTTATTGTAGACTTCTTTGAAAACAAAAGTTTGTGGTTAAACCGGGTTCAAATTTGAATATACCCTTGAAATTAATGGAATAAAAATGCCAATTGTGGTTTGCAATTATATTTCATCATTCATATTATAAAATTGCCAATATTTTCCAAACATCTTTACATTATTGAAATAGCTATATTTTGAAATCATTAGTTACGCTTCAAATGTTATGAAGTTAGGAATTTTAATCTCATCAAAATAACTTTTATTATGAGTCGTTGACGGAAATTCAATTCCTTCCAATTGACAGCAGAAAGTTCAAAGAGATTTGGGGTCACATACATAATTAAGGGGGGCGACAAATTAAAGTTTGCGTGTTAAAAACTGTTCTTCCGTCCGCAAGGGTTCCGTCGGCCCGGGCGTCCCTCTTTCACAATACACCGTTCCTATGACAACGATATCAGAGCGCAGGGAATGTCATGGAAAGAGGTGACGCAATTGGCGCAGAGACGCTCTGAATGGAGGAGGCTGGTTTCTGCCCTGTGCTCCCGAGAGGAGCGTTGAGGGCGAGATGATGATGTTAAAAACACAAAGATTCTAGATTGAAAAAGCCTGTGTAAAGTTAGATTATTAAATAATAAAAAAGGATTGTTTGATAAACAAATTCAAATTATAACCTTTTTAGACATACCTACGTCCATCTTCAAAAAATATTACTTAAAACTAATGACAAAGACAAAATGTAGAGTAGAAGGAGAACGTGCGGGATTAAAGGTTTTAGCTTGTGTATTTAATAAAAAACTACCTACCTTATCAAAATTTTGGAGAATGATATGTTATGGTGATGACGGATTCAGAAAGAGTATATTTTCACAGTTATTAATAATAGTTCTGTATTTTGAAGATATTGAAGGTCTTTGATGGATACGACAAAAACGTAATATTTTTGTTCGTTTTAATGTGGAAATGTATGTATGAAAAATGTTATTATTTATGCATAATTTAGCACTCGAGATGCACCGATGATTTCTTGAGGCACGATTTTTTCAAAACGAGGATATGACATAAATTTCATATGCACGTTTATACAATTTAAAATGTATCTTAAAAGTAAGACAAATACTTATGTTATAAAGAAAGAAAATTATTAAACATGTATAATAATAGAAATATGTTTAACAAATTGTACATGTGTATACACAACTCAGTGGCGGAACTAGACTTTTTATAATATATTGATCAGTTTTCGTACCTAATGATTTTTTTTATCTCCAATTTGTATAAGAATTTTGGAAGATACCTCTATTTTCATATTTCAATCCCCCTTTCTCCATCTTTCTGTTGTCAAGTTTCCTGAAATTCTATGAAAATTTTATTAAATACCTACTCAATTTTTCATGAAACTTTTGTGCACCTATCGTCCGAAGCTCTCAGCAAAAAGGTACGTTTTCATCATTCTTCTGAAACCCTCTCCATTCACCTCCTCTCATAGACACACAGGTAGCTTTTTTCAACATCTGCAAAGGCCGTCCTGCGGGATTTATATGGCTCAATGAATTTGCTTTTTGCTTCACCCTGTGCTGAGCAAAGTATTAGCTATCTTTCACTGATGGTATATAGCAATTTTAAAACAGAATCGCGACCTTCATTGTATAAACTAGATCCAAAAAATTAAGCAGTTATGCAAACAATTATTAGGATATGCGTTGATTGCTATTTTTTTGTATCTCACTATTGGTAGACATACGATCCTTTTAAAGATACATTGAATGTTCGATATCAACAACAACCAAATCCAATAATGTAATTTATTTCTCCAACCAAGTTTGCAGAAATATGCTTAGTGGTAAGTTCTATATAACCGCAATTTTCCAAACAATGAAATTCTTTGACATTTTTAAAATCACTGTCAGAATGGAAATCAGTCAAAATATTATCAGTTTTTTAGATATTCTATTATCTTAATGCAAACATATTCTTCCATTACATTACCAAGCCACACATGAGAGGTACAAGTACAACCGTTTACATATTGTGTCGTACAAAGAAATAGATGTAGAACAGTACGATATGGTAAAGAGTTTGTCATTACATAAGCATTATTATAATATGTTGGTACATATTATTATTTTGCAACTACAGTGCGGGTATCCGGCTTGTCTACGTTGATGCGTTAAAATCTTTTCCATATTATATTATTATTATTGTATCAACAGCAGTTTATTATTATAATGTATAGCTAGTACCTACCAAACAGCAATACCTAGGTATAATAATTTATTTCGACAGTATCAGGGTCTGTATATTCGTACGAAATATATAATCATTGTCAAATTATATTCTACTTGACTCAGTAGGATCTCGCAATAAAAAAATAAATTATAAAGTTCTTTTATAAAAATGTATTGTATTATTTTAGCGTTCCCGGAAAAGGGGTTTTCTTCGAAAGGTCGCTACCTTAATACAGAACTAGCCTAAGTGTTTTAGGGTGATTTTTCAAAGAAGCAGTTTTAAAGATTTGTTTTAAATAATTAATAAAAATATTTAAAATATCTAAAGCGAATTTTGACATGCATTTAGGAATCTAATAATTCTCATTCATTAAATTATTTCGTATCTGTCATTATCATTTCTTACTTCTTAATACTTAACTCAGTTTGACCAAAATTTAAATTTAGACTAGTTCTGCATTCAGGTAGCGAGGTCTCACTTTTGATGAATTTATACTTTTTTCTCACATAAGTATTAATTTTAGTTTTGTTCTATTAAAGGTTCGTTAGATAACATCCATCTACTAGTTGTGGCCAGCAGACCAGCTGCATGTAATAAACACGTAAGATGTCTTCTTCGTGCAAAAAATAAATAAATACATTCAGGAGAGGTGGCAAACTTTATCGCTGAGTTTCAGATATATTCAGGGATGAAGTTTGTCATCATACTTGATTGCTTTATTTTTTGTTGGCATGGAGAAGATGGCATGGAGAAGTTGCAGCTACTGACAATAATTTATTTCTACTCAAAATATTTTTACAGTACAAAGTAGGTACCTACACATCACATTTTTCACAATTTAAATTCATATTTATATACTCAATACTACCACACTGGATTTGCGCCCATATCGAGGCAATATTTAATGAAACAACTACAAAAGAAAAATACCTTACAAAAAACAACAAAAATTGAAATAATTGAAGAAAAAGAAAAAAGTCTTTTTCATCGGAATGCTACACAGCTGGCTCTCAGACTCGTCTAGTCCCAGGCTATGGAGAAAGGAGTATATCATAGTCTTATTATTATATGCGATTTGTATGGTAGCTGTCCCTGCCCAATTTGTGGGACATGATGTAGTGGTATAGTATTGAAAGAAAAACTATTTGAAAAATTTAAAAAAAAATATCGCCAAAAGAATGCCATTTTAATTACGTCAGTCAACCTTGCTTACTGCTATACCTAACTAACTATCTATATACTGTAAGATATTATAATATGTATGTATATACAATTATACATGCGTCTCCATTCTGATTTGAATTTCTCAATTGCTGAGCATCGTTTCAGTCGCTGATTTTCTTCTTTACTGCTACTAATACTATTATTTTTACATTATTATGTAACGCGGACAAAACATAATAAATAACACTCTTGTACATACCTAATAAATAGTAATATATTATTTTATACATAATATCGTGTATGAAAAACAGTGAAACTTGTTTAGTACGAAAGTTCGATTTAAAAATTCTACATAATACCTCATGGAAAAGAAGTTACTCGGTCTTTTCTGTAAGTTTTTGAGTGTTATCGAAACCTCTAGGGCAGTGGTTCTTAACCGGGGGTGCATTCACGCACCTCTGGGGGTGCGGGAATGTATTTTTGGGGGTGCGGGAGAAGCCCCTACCTAACCATTAAAATAATGAAATATCATTTATTAAATTTCTTGTAATAAAATATTTGAAATCTGCAATAGTGTCCCCAATATTGAAGCTCATAAAAATGATGTATGCCAGTGCGCATCACCACTTAATACCTCGAGAGCCGGCTGGTTCTTTTCAATGGGGTGCGGAGATATATTTTCAGATTCAAAGGGGTGCGACTCGCTAGAAAGGTTAAGAAACACTGCTCTTGTGTAAGACAATAATATACAACTTCAATTCTGTGATGAGTTATACCACTCATTCTGAGTGTCACATTTTTTATTGGCACGAAGAGGACAATCTGCATGTTTATTGCATGTTAGTTCACTGGTTTCCTTCGTTTGTTTGTTCTCTTCTACTTGCATTTGTTGGGCGTGCAGATGAGTTGTACGGTTTCATCGGTTACGGTGCCGCCAAACTCCCCTTTCACTATACAAGCTTACTGCGAAAGGTGTAATTAGTTGTACCTACCTATTTAGATTCAACTTCTCATAGTACCCCTACTAGTTCTCTCAAAAAATCATATTCTTTTTCAGTATTTACAAGACATTACACGGCGTTTACACGGCGATCACATATTTTATTTTAACCGATGACTTAACATTTTTCTTCATTATTATCTTCTTTTGCTTCTTGTTATAAAAAATAACGTCTGCAAAATTCAGTATGTTAAACGAAGATCAGATACAGTGAACTAATCTGAGTTTGACTGTATGCATTAAGTTTGCATTATATATTTTAATACGTCCAAGTATGTCATAAAACTATATTATGTATTGTTATATATTATGTAGGGCCACTAGTGTCTTCTTGCGAAATCAACTGTGATGTAGTCATGACTATTAAAGGTATATAAAAAAATAGACTGCCTCATTCGGTTTCAGTAATTTTGACAATATTTAATTGAAAATTTAATGAGAAGAGTCTTGTTTGAACAGAGATGGTTGGTTTGATCATTTTTCTACATCTCTTTCGGCACATATTATAGTTCTGTCCAATGCATCATTCTGAGTCATTACATTTTAATTTTTCCTATTATTTATTTGGTTAAAGTATTCAAAATAAATGAACTAACATCTACATGTCTATCTTTCCCCTCACGCCGTATCACAGGTGGGGTAGGCAGAAAGAACGGAATGCCATATTGATCTATAGTAGGTACTCTCGCATCTCTCTACCTCGCAACGTTTTACCAACCATTCTTCTCAGTGACCGCATCTTCGCTGCATAAATCATATTCTCGTTCTTCTTCGACCACGTCCAAGTTTCGCTTGCATGCATAAGTGTCAGCACCAGAAAGGAATTGTGCATCAGCATTTTTGTCGTGTTCATCATTATGGTATTGCTTACAATGAGTTAAAGTGCACCGTTCACTCTAGCATTGGCAACATTTCTTCTTTCGATGTCCCTATCGTATTTTACATCCCTCGCAAACAGATAAACTAACATAAACAAATATTAATATTTATTATAACTTTGGTTCAAGGCGTTCATTTATGTCATAATTACAAGTTAATTAATTACATTATGTACGAACTTGAATACTGCTTCAGTTTCTCTTTTCTGTTGAATATCAACTACATACATAGGTATAAGTTCCGATAATTATTCGCAACACCATCAAGACCTACGAAGGTACATAAATATATAATAAATTTAATAATTATCATATAGGTATATAGATATCTGCAATATTATATTATTAATACCGGATAAACTTCTCTTAAACACAAAGTGTAGTGACAACACCCAAACTAGTGATGTGAACCTTTGAACAGAATTATTCGATAATTAATAATTTGTTTTAAAGTAGATTTTGATTTTAATGCTAATTATCTACTTTATGTAGGTACTTAATCAGTGTATTATTTGTAAATAATTTTTCTTCTTTTTGTACTTTAAATTTCCTTTTTATAACGGCTTCATTCATTAACTTTACCTACTGGTTTATTTGTTGCTCTTTGTGTACACTTGTGATACTCGTATATTTTTTGTTTCGACTGTCTGTATTGATAAGAAATAAAAAAAATTATACACTTGACTGTCTCGGATTTTTTTTGGATGTTAGGTAGTATTGGATAGTTTTATTATACTCTAACTTCATTTGCCCTATAATTCTTCTTACGGGAGCACAAGGTAGAAATCATCAGCCTCTTCCATTCAGAGAATCTCTGGGCTAATCGAATTTTTTTATAATATCTCAAATGATGATATTCCAAAATAAATGGTTAGTCTTATGGTTTGAACAAAATGTTTCTCGATAGGTGGACCTTATGTCGTAATAGTGAATTAGTGAACGTTGTCCATGGACACCAAAAATGATCGTTTAAGCCAGCCTAGGGCCAACTCAACTCAAACATTTGTATTATGATTTTTTTTGACACAATTGGATGTCGGGAACTGGATTTTACTTGCTAAAAGTGTAGATTCATCCTATTTTGAACCACTCTAGATTAATCATTCCAATTGATCACACTCACCGATAGTCAACCTATTTGAATAGGTATTAACTAGGTCGGTATGTTGTATATGATACACACACATTATGTGAACTTCCTTTAGGAGTGCACGACACAGAGTTTTGACGCTTATGAATCGACTCAAGTTACGAGTTAAAAGTACTCTTTAAACCTAGTTAACATTCCCAATTCATCTGTGTCATATATACTTATCACAAAATTAGTTTTTTTTTAATTGTATGTACATATAGTTCAATAATAAATTATATTTCGTTTGTTTACTGAGACATTTCTATTAAAAAACATCGACTTGTAAACAAATCGATAAACATATAATAATTTTTCAACATTAGCTTCATTAAAAACAGCTTACGAGGTTATAAAATCGTCAAAAACTTAATTTAATCTGAAAGCACAGAGGTTGTACAACCATAAACATACAACCTTCTGTATCTCAGTACTAGCATATTGTATGTAGACATTATATTATTTTATTTCAAGTTATTGCTTACTAAAGCTGTTTAACAACTTAGCAGCTTTCATTTTCTATACACGTGCTTATATAAATAATAAATGTTGATTTTCTATTTGAATATCATGTTAATTTCCTTTCATCATTATAACTAGGGACAAGATTGTATTCTATGTGTCAAGCTTATACCTATCCCTTACGCCGTGTCGCCATATGAACCTATCTTTACATACTTCTTTGGCTTCTTCCACATTCATGCAATTTCTCATACATCTATTACTACTACTAAAATACCATCACGGAATATCCCACAAATGGGGTAACCAGCTAATAATAAACATACAAACAGTCTTCTCAATGCTAATATAAAACCAAGAATTCGGGATGGGAAGGGAAGCAAAAAGGGAAGGGAATCTTCGCTGGTCTACATGTTAAATGTATTAATTGTCAACATATTGTGTAACGACTGTTTGATTCTAAATATTGTATAAATAAAAATAAAATAAATAAAAATAAAAACAAAGAAATATTGAAATATAAACAAAAGTCAAATAATTCCTATGTAGTTATATTTTGTATTTTATAGGTTTATTATTTTGAAATATCATTATTCAATAATTGATCTCGATAGTTAAACAAACAATATACTTTGTTTTTGTTCATCCTATATTTTATGCTAACACTACATATTATGTTTTTGTTGTTTCTGGTACCGACATTTATGTATGAAAGCGAAACCTGGACATGATTGAATATAGACGAAAACAGAATAGGTTCTTTATAGATGTAATCATTGAGGAGAATGGTTGGTAAAACGTTGTTCGATAGACAGAAAAATGAGGATATTAGAAGAATGAGCGAATGCAAGAGGAGTGTTATTATTATTTTTATTATTGGACAACATTAAAGTGTCGTTTACGTGCCAAATCACCTCAAGGACACTGCACAATTCATCAATTCTAGGACATTACATCCACGTCATATTATAAATATAGCTAAATAGATAGATTTAATGAGAATCTCGTTGCGTTGTGGATAGAATGCGTGTAAATAAGTTGTGATGGCTTGAACATGTGGGACGAATGGATGAAAATAGAATGACAAAGAGGATATACTTGTCAAAAAAAAAGGATGTGAGGAAGCGTTATGATATAATACGTCATTGTTTTTTCTTTGTTTTAACCTCTAGTTACTTGTAATTATAGTTTAATACAATTTATAATTTCCATATTTCTACGAGTATAAATAGCGACATTATGTAATAATATTATTATAAATTAAAGTAAAATTACATTAATTGGTAATAATATAATATGTATGTAGATAATAAGCGTCAACCAGGTAGTTGCATGTGATGAATGTGTTGGCTGATGGTTAGAAAGTGCCAGTGTATCTTTATAATGATCACAATTATATTATTGTGTGAGTAAATAAACAGTTTACGATGTATGAAACAGGGGTTGGAAAATAATGATTTTCATATAGTTTTTGATAATTTACTATTTATTAAGAAACAACCATATAAGGTTTAGAAAAATCACCTTTTTGGTAGTGCCCCGGATGGGATTTGAACCCGCGACCGATCCTTTTCGCGAGCCTTTATCGGTTTTATTTTTACAATTAAGTAATTAATGAGGTTATGTATTCTGTTCTATTCTTTTCTTCTCAAGACCACCCACTCGTTTGCGAGTGATATGAGGTTGTGTATGTTGTAAAATATCAAGTGTTCACAAATAAATGTCTATAGTATTGTCAACATATCTCCAGATTATTTAGTACATAAGATAATACCATGATTAAACTAATAAACAAAACATTAAAATTGTATAATCAATTTTTTAGGTTAAAAATTATATCAATAAAATGACAAAATCGAAATAGTGTGTTGTGTTTGATCAAATATATAAAACAATGACAAACTTTATAAACGAATGTGTACAAGACAGTGTAAGATGGTGCAGACAGCGATTATCAAAAGGTGAATCAAATGATGATAAAAAAGAACATTCTTATACAAAATTAAAGAACAAACAACAACATGAAGAAGAAGAGGATAAGAATATAGAAACAGATTCTAAAGGAATGAAAAATGTGAAAAATAAAACATGTAGTAATAGTAAAGGAAAAGTTAAAAATAAAATAATAAATAATGGAAAAGATATTCGTTATAATGTGCCCATAGTTTTAAGCCCAACTCTGGCTGCCATAATCTTAGTTAGTGGAATATTTCTTATGTGTTTATGTTCGCCGATTGTAGCTGAAAATAATGATGTTTTCAATTTGGATTTCGAGCTGATCAACAGTGCCGAAGGTCTTTTTCCATTAGATCGTCAGAGACCTTCGAGTCAGCAAGAAAAGGATTTGCTTATTTTAGATGCTTTGGCAAGAAGAAAAGGTGGACATCATCAAGAGGCTGATGAATCTTTGATTCAGTTGCTTGGAAGAAGTAAGAATTTTGTAGCAGTTAAATTTATTATCTCTACCTATTTATTGAGGTATTTTATAAAATAAAAATAACAAACTTTGTTTAATTCCACTTTAGTCAATACAAGAAATAACTAAAACGTTTTCGGGCTTACACCCATCTTCAGTAGTTACGTGCTTTTTGTAGACTGAATACAAAATAAAACAGTGTCACTATGGTAACCTAGCGGGGGATGGTGAGGGGGTGGGTGAAGGTGAGGGTATTTTATATGAAATATGTGCTCAGGGATAAAATTCATTGTTTTTTTTTCATGAAAAAAGCGTTTATCAACTGTCTAACAATTTTGTAATAGTTGTACAAGGATAAGATAACAAAACTTTAATGAATACAAAACCAATCTCCATCTCGATCGGTGAACCATGTTTTCAAAATGTAATATTGTGCGAAGGACGCGAGGAAGGCGTCCCAACGCATACGAATTACCCCTAGACTGACTCACAAAGTCATCCCGATTTTGGTTTTGTTTTTTGTATTTTCGATCCCAACCCAAAATATATTTTATTTTCTTATGAAAATTATTTACTCCTATGTTTATTCATCTTGTTCCAAGATAAATCAATTTTCATTAATTCAAATGGTATAAAAATTACGAGAAATTAAATATGTAGATAGTTAAATAAATAGATCGATTTTAACTCGGCGGCAAAATTGCCATCCACACTTCACAAAATTATACAACCAGATAAGTCTCCATATGATCAATCACTATCACACAAGTTCAAACAAGCGAAGGATGTAATTACCTACAGCTTCTGTTGTTATCGAATCTTAAAGCCTTTTTTAGCATTTTTATTTAAGTATTTATTAATTCACATTATCATGGTAAACATTTTGATGATATGCATTGACGAGATTATCACGTTACAGTATTTTTTTTTCCATCTAATCTCGTCATTTTACCATGAACTTAATTTATTATTATGAAACAAATATACCTAATAATGTACAATATAGTTTAAAATACATATATGTAAAAAAAAATTAAGAATATTGCTCAATAGACACCTCAACAGATTGTGCAATCTTCCTTTAGTGGAAAACAGGAAATGTGTCCCGAGAAATGATCTTCATGTATTCGCAGGTGTGAAAAATCCAGTAAAATTAACTATCGTTTCTTTTTTTCAGTGATACCTCAAAGTTGTCGGTACAAAAGTGAACGTTACGAATGTGGACTCAGCATCTCATGTGTTCTTGGTGGAGGCCAACCCATGGACCTCTGTTCTGGAGGAATGATCTGGGCATGTTGTGTGGACAAGGAGAGCACTCTGGACCCAGAACCTGCCGCTCTTCAGAACGTCAGTGAGTACAAAAACTATCATACTTTGCTGAATTGTGCTTATTAATATTTTTTCTCTGTTTGTGTTAAATGCTTGTTATTGCTTGAGGTTTAACATATGAAATTCACACGGTTTTTGACATTTTCGAAACGTTTTTTAACTGCGGTCTACCAATTTTTAGGTTCACAGCTACTCATAATAATTCCAATTTGTCTCCATTACTACAGTTATTCTCTATCACGAATTCCAAGATCTCCACACCTGAAACCAATATGATCCCATATACCCCAACAGTCCCAACACGTTCATCAAAACCCTAATATACTATTGTATTTGTTTTTGTTTTTATTCAGTATCGATCAGCACCTGAAGATGCGAACTCAAAAACGACGAAACCGCGGTCGTGCTTTATTATATACTCAAGAATAATAGCAAAAAATTACAATTCTTTTTAATAAATAATTAAAATCGAAGTGTAATAGAGTTAATGCCGATACAATCAATGAGAAACACTAGTACCTATTCATCTAATTTATTTACTACTCGATAATAATAACTAGACAACTTTTTTAAGATGCGCCGTTTTGTAGAAAAACCACCGCAAGGGCCCAATCAAGAATAATAAACACTTGCTGAACAATAGGGTTTTTAACCTCGCCTTAAACACCTCCGTACTCTCCAGAGTCCGCAAATATTAGGGAATTTCGTTCTACAGAAACAGACCAGCCACACAGAAGGCACGATCAACATTTATGTAGTTAGTCAGACCCCTCCTACGCGGCACCACAAATCTATTGACAGAGTCTCTATTAGCAGACCTTGGTGCTAGATACTATTATACGAGACATGCCTCCCATCTTAAATCTCTTTTTTGGGCTAGGAAAGGAAATTTTGTATATTTATTCCATGCAGTTAATCTAGATGACTATCTCACCTATGGAAGATGCCGTAATGGTATAATAATAGTATAAGTTCTCGGGGTACCAAATTGTCACCAAAATTAATCCAGCGATTGTTGTAATATTCTTTAGCAAGAATAAAATAAAGATAGACGCACATCGCGCAATACAAAATGTACAATGATTTCAAAAACTCTAATGCTCATACAATATACAGATTTAAAATAAGCAATAGATTTCGTAAAAACACAGAACTCGATCCAATTCAATGATGGTTTAATATAATTAGGAAAATCGTGATAATCCAAGATTTAAAACCAATTAAAGACGTTGTTAAAGCGATTGCGTCCATTGAAACAAACAATAAAGCCATATTAAGTAATAACCGATCCATCTGTACTAAAGTAATTAAGACAACCCATGTGTGTGTGTGTGCGGTGTACCTACATTATTATGTACTATATAATTTTATTACTTATTGCCAGTGCAAAAAGTTTTAATCGTTTTAATTAGTTAATTAGAGCAAAGATATAAATTGTATTAATGATGTGATACGGATTGCAAATCAATTTTTAAAACATGATTGTGAATTTGAATGTGTATTTGAACATTTTTTAGACGACACACACGCACCTTTGCACATAAGGTGGGTTTATAACAAAAGCGTGGTTTCTTTCAACTAACCCAAAAACACACAAATGATGATGTGCGCCGACGCACCCGGCAGAGATTTGTAATCTCCGTGATACAGGAGAGACGATGGTCCTGGCTGGGTCATGTTCTGAGAATGCCCGATGATAGTTGGCCAAAAAGAGCATTTTTCTTCCGTTCGCAAGGTTTTCGTCGGCCCGGGCGTCCCTCTTTCACAATTTAGCACAGACACGCTCTGAATGGAGGATTCTGGTTTCTGCTCTGTGCTCTCGAGAACAGCGTTGAGGCCGATGATGATGATGATGAGGATGATAAACCCAAAAATGCAGCTGAAACAAGTGACCGATTGAAAATATATTGAAAATATTTTAAAGCCTCCGATAACTGATTCCATGTAAACGATATTGCAGAGCTAAAAGTTCTCCAGGTAAAGATGTCTATTTACGGGAAATGCCAATGAAAGTTCTTCTATAATGCATTTGGTATTTTGGCTCCATAAATTCAATGATAAACTTCTCAGCCAGTTAGCTGTATTGGCCATCACCTCATGTAAGTCTCCCCAACAAAGTAAGTCATCTTCTCTCAGCACCTAGTCTCTTTCTTCTGCTTCAGTTAGAATTGTGTCCTGTGGTTCTCGGAGCCTGCTTCTTGGAGATGGATGCCCAGCAATTCCTCCATCGTTTGGGATAAAGTCGACGAAACAAAATTCTAAACGGCGAAAAATATTGTATTAATACCCAAAGACAACGAGGTTTAGTATTCTGTAGGGCACAATAGTAACAAAAAATATTATATTCAGTAGCTAAAAAGAAAATATTATATTCATTGTGCGACAAAATTAAATCTTTAAAGATTACACCGAAATCATCTGATGTCGCAATTGAAATTCAACATTGTCTTCTTAGTGAACAATGGCTCAACAATAAAATTATACAGAAACTCTTCTACAACTTAATACAAAAACCCATACAGTCATAATATGTAATCCATTTATATATATTGTACTAACTTTACTTTACATTACAAATACTTTTAGTATTATGCAAACTTTAACTGATAGTCACACAGTGAATCTGACAAAGTAGTTACTTGCTCATATGGTTCAACAGCTGCTGATAAGCATCGACTGAGCAATGAGGAAAATAAAATATACTGCCTATTATTTTTTAATAGGTTATCTTCGTTCTACCTTACCCATATATATAAAATATTTTTTTTACAGTAAAAGTTTTAACGACAAAATTTATCAAGACTAAATATACATGGTCCATTATGAAAGTAATGCATATTTTCTGAAAAAATTTTTTTTTTTGATCCTATCGGTACAAATGCTTGAAATTCTTCGAAATAGTCCCCTCCTGCATTAATGTGCTTGCGAAGACGTCTGAAAGGCACCATGAAACTCCTCACACCTTTCACACTAAGCTTAAAGCTTGTGCCGTGAAAGGGGAGTTTGCCGGCACCTGGGATCGAACCACGGACCCCTTGTTCTGAAGGCCGAGACTCTACCTCCAGACTACCGACGAACTCATAATTTACTTTAGACGAAGTTACTAATGAAAATAAAAAAAACATTCTTACATTTTCTTCTACTAATGTTTTTTTCATTAAGAGAGAGACGTCTTTCGTCTTATAAAGACATTGGAGATTTCCTGATGGAGAGAGAAGAGAGAAGGACAATGACCTTATAAGACCCACAGTGTTCGTATACATAATTACGGTATTTCCCTCAACTGGGATAGCCAGTAGACCAGCTGCATGAAATAAACATGCAAGCTGTTCTCTACGTCCCTTTTTTGCCGGGTGCTCCACCCTACTCTTTTTAATTGGGGTCTTACTCTTTTTTTCAATTTTAAGTGTAGAAGGTAAGTATTCGAAAAAATAAAGACATTTTCTTTCATAAATTCAGCGATGAAATTTGTCACCCATCCTGAAAAACTTAATTTTTAGGGACAGCTTGCATGTTTATCATATGCAACTGCTCTGCTAACTAATTTTGTTTCAAACGTGCATGCTGTAGACACGCTTAATTGGGACGTTGGCCTGACCGGATCAAAGTGTCTTTTTTTATGAATGATTTGTCAATTCTCTGTGTGTGTGTCTGTATAAATAAATAAACTACCCCACTCATTAATTTAACATAAACATCCACCAAGTACCATCGGTCAATAATAATAGTACCTACATAATCTCTTCATCGGGAAAATGAGTCATATACTCAAAAACATTAAAATCCCAATAAACCTTAAACGAAAAGTATACGAGATGTGCATAGTACCGGTTGCAACATACGGCCTAGAAACAGTGACACTGACCAAACAGAGCACCGAGAAAATAAGGGTTACCCAAAGATCCATGGAAAGAGCCATGCTGGGCATCACCCTGAGAGACAGAGTTAGAAACGAAACGATACGGCAAAGAACAAAAGTAACAGATATTGCCCAACGTATCGCATGTCTCAAATGGCGGTGGGCAGGTCACATGGCCAGAGATCCAGAAGATAAGTGGTCAAAGAGGGTCTTAACCTGGAAACCAAGAACAACTACCAGGAGTGTAGGAAGACCACCACTACGATGGAGGGATGACCTGGTCAAGTACGTCGGTGTCAACTGGATGCAGAGAGCCCAAGATAGAGCGGCGTGGAAGGCGATGGAGGAGGCCTTCGTCCAGGAGTGGACGGGAGTAGGCTAGGAAGAAGAAGAAGAAGAATCTCTTCATTCTGTTTGTTTTTTACTATACCTACCTATATATTTTGGTATCTCACCTTTCTTCTCTGATTTCACTTTTAACTCGAATATAAATTATTCTAATACAAAAGGCCCTAAAATATTTTCATATAGACGTAAAAATATTTCACACAAGTGAACAATGGAGTTCTTTATTATTATTATTGTATGTATGTATTATTTGTACAACTGGTAGGTGTTTGCGTTGGGCAATGCTAAGTAGGAAGTGTTGTACAGATGTCGGATTAATGGTTTTAATGATAATATTGTTACCGTGTCCATTGTAAATCAGTACGTAGGTATGTCAAATAAAAGAAAAATAAATAATTTAATAATTCTGTTTGTCTGTAAATCTTATTTATTTATTTATTTTTATTAAACTAACGATATCTTTTGGAAAAATTAGTAGCATAAAAAAATTCCACGATAGCAATAATTTGGACGGCCGACCTACCAGGCCTGCCCAAATCTTGAATGTGCGAATAATATTAGGAGTCTAAGGTTCCTGCGATACCCGGGTGTGAGGTAGGTATGTCTTTAATGTTCTGTAACTCGGGCTTCCATGGATAAGAATGATAATTTGTTGAAGTCATTTCGGCGCCCTTGAGGTCATGTTATGAGTTGACGACGCTTTACAAATTATCCATATATATGTCCATGTATAAACACAAGAGCGTTGGTGAAAAGTGCACTTGTCCCCTGAAACTGAACATGGACGAAGAACGTCACAGTTTGTTGGATATTTATCCACAGATTTTACGTGAACTTTAAGATCTAATGCATTTTATGAATAAACAAGTAAATAAATAAATAACTTTATCATTCTTATTTATGTGCGATCATTCAGCAAAGCCGAGTAAAAATTTTGGTAAAAAATAAATAAAATTATGTCAAATAATAAAATAATGCGTAGCTTCGTATTGGGAAATATTGCATGCTTATTGTTGTAAGAAATAATTTGAAATTAGTTCTACTTGAAATAAAATGTGTATTTTGCTTTATTATTTCTAAACTCAATTGTATTCACGCGGATGAATAATAAATCATTAATTATTGCAGATAATATTGTTCACCAATTCCACCAATTCCTATTTCAGACCATGGTGTTTGACATCAGTTGTTGAGCATAATATAATTATGTCAAGTAAAAGCAACCATCTTCATGACTGTGTTCGAGGCTGTTGACAATCTATCGTTGATTGTCAATCTTAACACTATGTCACTAGAGAACCAGCCTAAGCCGATTCGTAAGCATCGGGACACCTTTCCTGTTTACTATTACAAATAGTTTGCACAGCCTGTTGGTTGTGTGAATGAGGAGTCTGTTGAGAAACATTCCTAATTTATTGACTTCACTTACGCAAGTGTGCAAAATCCAGTAAAATGCGAAAACAAAAATGTTATTTTGATTTTAATTTTATTATCGGGTTAGTTGGAAGACTAGCGATAAACTCGCCCTCTATTCTATACATTGAATTGAATAACTGATATTTTTATGAGACTTTGTATTGATTTGAAATATTGTAACCAATGTACAGTGAAGAATAAAATAAATAAACAAATAAAGCTAACGCGCCCTTGAGATGGATACTTCATTAAACGGCGCCGAATAAATCATCCAATATAATAATAATAATAATAATCTATCTACACCCTCACGCCGTGTTCCATCATTAGATACTTCCTTAGTTTCTTTTACATTCATGCAATTCCTCATACATGCAAGTCGATTTTTCTTTATTAACACACGGCCGTCCTTGATAATTTGATCCACTTTATCAAACCATAAGGTTTTCACACCCTTACGCTATGTCCCAAGTGGGGTAGGCAGAGAAAACGGAACGCAATATAGATATATCATTACATAGTACTTCGTTTGTTTCTTCTACATTCATACAATTTCTCATACACGCACGGCGATTTCTATTTCTTAACACACGACCGTCCTTGATAATTTGATCCACTTTATCGAGCCACATGGTTTTCGTGGCTCGATATGATAGGAAAATGTGAAAAATACGCTTAAACTAAGTGTGTAAATATTATGTTTACAAGGTGACACTTTCATAATTATTATCAACATAATTGAGCAACACACAATAATCGAATCATAATTGCTATCACACAATATAATATAAAGATTTTCACCATTATACATAGTGTTACATATTTGGCGGATGCGACACAATGTCAATGTCTAACAATTATCATTATGTTATTACGATTGTTGTTACTATTGTTTAGACAATGCAATACCTAATAATAACAATTTTGTAAGCACCTTCTCTGCAATACATAATAATTATTAGTGCCTACCTATTTCTTGTGGTAACAAAATGTTTGTGATAAGACACAGAGTCGTTTCATCTTTGGATGTGAATTAAGCAACTGTCATGGGTGCTAAAATTGCGATACCTAAGAGCTCCGAACTCATTATCAAGCAATGCAGTGTTTCAAATGAAATAAAATTAATTTGAACTGCTGTAAAACGATTATTCATCTTAATTAAAAAATATAAATTGATTTGTTTAATTTTTTCTATCGGTTTTTTTTTTGGTACCACTTATTGTGTGCTTTACAGTCATGCTGCGAAACGGTGTTTTGTACAGAAAGTTATGTCAAAACTATCAAGCGAACATAAAAAGCCGTGCACTTTTTTAGTTAAAAATCACTTCCTTAATTTTTTCTTCCCTGAGCTTTAACATAATTTTTCGTAAATGATTTATGTTTGAGTCATTTATAATATAACAATTATGATTCAATTAAAATAATAATTTGGAAATTATACAGTGTTTTAAAATCATTTTAATTATAATGAATTTCCAAAGTGTTAGCACAAAAACATTTGATTTATTATTTAATTATGATTCATCTTATTCTTCTTCCTGATACTGTCCCAACTTATTGTCGCTGAAGCCTGATGGGGCCGGTTCTCCTCGTCCTAAGATTATATATTCTTCTGTTTCACTATGTCATCTTTATCCTGACTATTTCTCCGCAGGATCCTATTGCATTGTGTCATTCAGGTATTCGTTGGTAGGTATCGCTCTTGATTAATGCTGAGAGATATTCATTGACATGACTTTGTAAAACAATGTGTTTTGGTGGTCTCAACCTTGTGTGCCATATCAATAATTATAATCCATATTTGGTTACTAGATAACTATGTAAATGATATTTAAAAAAAAAAAGATATATCTGGGTTTGGTTATAAACCCAAAAACAACCTTATACACCTTTCACACTAAGCTAAAAGCTTGTGCTGTGAAAGGGGAATTTGCCGGCACCTGGGATCGAACCACGGACCCCTTGTTCCATGTTCCGGACATGTATTTTCATTTAACAATTTTATATTCAATAAAACCGTAGTGAGGATAATTTTTTATACAATATATAACAATTCACATAGTTATCTAGAACAATCAAATATGTAATTTTCCCATAATTCATAAGTATTCGATACTATATTTTGAAACATAAAGAACATTTCGATCTTCAAACAACATTAAAATTTATTATTATTTTCAATAATCCTTCAGGGCGCATGGTTTTCTCTAGTCAGCACTGAACAATAAACAGTATGATCAAATCATATTACATTCTATATAAGTAATAATACTTTTGATACCTTACAAGTGTATTCAATATAATAATATTATATATCTATAGCTATTATACTTACAAAAATAATAATTGAATTGAATTGTACGAAGGCATTGGAGTGAGAAGGTGAAGGAAGGTTCGAGTGATAGAGACAAGTAATAATAATACGATGAATTCGGTGTGCATTGTACAATGTTATAATATAAATTTCACTTCATTGGTTGACAAGCTGTGGTAAAAGAAGAATAAAATTACAGTAAACTAACATAGAAGTAATCTAGAGTTTGTGTGTTCATTTTGTGAAAAGACATTTTAAATATATTTTATATTAACAAAAACACTCGAAACACACACAAATATTAACAAAAGTACTCGAGTAATAAATCAATAGTGAGAAGTGAACAGTGTTTTTATTAATATCAAATATGTTTAATATAGAAGTGTTAATAATTAAAAAGGAAAGAAGACAAAATGAAATCAACTTTACAAAAATCTAGTCCCTAAAGTAGCATTCACATTGCTTCACTTTGGATGATCATCCAGAACACGTCTGTTCACACTTGTTCATCCTATGCTTTTACTGCCATGTCAACACTCTCAGTCATGTTGTATGTAGTTTAACATATTTTCGTACAAAAATAATTAAACAAATTCAAAAATGAAAAATAACACTTGTGATCACTTGATGATTCTGACATTCAATACAAATTCATAGAGAATAAAGCAAATAATAAGATAAAACTTGTTTATGGTCGTTTCAGTGAAAGGACCTTTCATCAAAATTATGACGAGTGGTAATCTCTTTCCTCCGTCATCGCTAGTGATCACTATTGATGAAACGCCCTTTCACACCTATGGAGGATCATCCGGAGTGATCACTGAAAGTGAACAAATGTGAACGACCCTTAAGCTTAGACATGACAAGGAGGATATGACTCCAGATGAACTAAAGCATGCATTAACCTAAGATTTCATAAGATGTCTTGGACAAAAGGGCTCGCATTAACTGAATAACACCAGACAAGCTTAATAGAGAGAGTACCTACAATATATGTATACTCCCCATCTAATAATAATGAAAACTAAGTGTACCTATAATGTATTAATTCACTAGAAATATCAACATTTTCAACATTCTAGAACAAGTTATCCCATTCTTTCTGAATGTTTACTCTTTAAAAACGCAGAGAGAACAACATACAAGTTTTTACGTGCAGTGAGTCCATTGATTTTGATAGATGGAGAACAATATTTGTGGACCTTAACTAACGGAACAATTTCAACTAACGGATGAAAAAAATGTTGTGCATCGCTTACAATATGAATCATTGAGTAATAAGCGCATAATAATAATATAATACTATTAATTTCTCTCAATTCTTACTTTCTTTCGCAGTGTGGCGTATCACGTCGCCATCATTACTATTGTACAATAAACAGACACCTATACTTTAGTCTTATGCATCTAAAATAATAATATGTATAAATACATTTATGAACATAATATAGTAAGTACACATAGCACTTGCATTACATTATAAAAACAATAACAATACAAATATTCGGTTAAACCCTCTCACAACCAAATTAAATTGAAGAGCCCTAGAATCATTATTTATATGTACAATGAATTAGCAAAAAGAACATGATTTTTTGTGAAATAATTTTTTAATTAACGCTTACCGTTTTTAATGGAGGCGCATTTGTTTGTACAGGGATATCGGCAGTTTAAGTACGCGTTACAAACTCTATGAAGTAGTTACTTACATATATTATTTTATTCACAAACATTATAACAAAAATATACAATAATAAAATATAGAAAAAATGGACGCATGAAATGATAGCACCTATTTCAATTTCCTAATCAAAGGTCGTAAATGTGGAAATTGTGGCCAAAAAATTAAATAAATATTTGGGAATAAATTACACTTACATATCAAATAAGTGACTTTATCAGAAAAATTCCTTTTCCATTTTATAAAGCCAAACTTTCTAAATAATTTCCGCATAAAATATTAATTCTTTTTTAACCAGGAGATTTTTATAAATTAAATTCTTCATGTTCCCGTACGGGCACACTGGTAGCCAGGGGGTTAAGTACTAACTTACATACCTACGTGGTATAATATCTTGTTTTATGTTATATTGTTACCTATAAATGATTGTATATGGAGACTTCTATGTAGTTATCTGCAAACATAATAATAGTTCCGCTTTTTGACCATCAGAATCTCTCAACTTTTTATGTATACAAAACACCAACGAAGGTTTTGTCGGATTGGCATGTGTTTCTTTATCAGACATTTTTATTGGTCTTTACGGACAATATATTTTATTTATGTATTTGTTTTATCACAATCATACGCCGACAAGCACAACAAAAAGATAATACAATGTAATAACAATAATAGTTAATGCTGCACCCCATTACAGGGATAAATGAATCGTTTACATGCCCACTCTAGCATCCTTGGAGCATCCAACGAATTTCCAGAACATCCCCAAACGAAAGCGTCGGGTGGTCTCGCAGACGCAACAGTGAGAGCCCAAAGAGAGGAAAGTCCGAGCATGTTAACAAATGCATTAATAAAAACATAATATAAAAATAATGTCAACTCACACACGAAATTATATGATGAGGGAAATTAAATTAACAGAATTTAAAGATTTTCAAGTTGAAATTAAATTAAAATGGATAATATTATATTTGTTTTATGTTAGCTTTACTAGTCAAGTCAGTTAGTCCCCTGAATATTCCACATTTGAAAGCTTTTACAGTTAAAAAAGCATATAAAAGATATTATAAATGATATACCTACTCGTAGGATTCAATAAAATAAGCTTTGAAAGATACTTTATTCTTTCTTGATTACATCTGTCACCACTTGAACGACAATTATCTCATTTACATCTGTTATTGTCTCTGACGTGAAGAAAATGTTTTCATTATTATCTAAAACTCTAACAACAACATAAGATTATAGTTAAATATTATAAAACACCATATACAGATATATAGATCTGTAGTGACAGATAAGATACGAACAATGATTGTGATTCTTGCAGAAAGAATTCGTATTATGTGTGTGTGTATTAAACAAGATCCGGTATGATGTGATAATAATAATTTGGTAGAATAAATAATTGCGAAATAAAGATTACATATTGTTATTATTGTATACATTATCGTATTGTTGTTTAATATTTGTCATCATCGTATGAAATTTGCAGATTCAGTGAACATGTGTAAATTGGGTACCTAGCTACATTATTTTGTCAATGTGAAAATTTAGAAATTTCGCCAGTTTTAACTATGTACTTTCAGAGTATATTTTCTCTAACTTTTCTGCCAGTATCAATTTGATAATTTCCAATATATATATATAAATATAGTGAATTACAATCCATTAGGAATAAATTAAATAGTAGAATAAAACATTTGCTTTATTTATTCACCATATTTATTCACCTTAACGTGATTCGTCTGCTACGAGTTTCGATTTTCTTTTCCATTCCTCCCTTTTTTCAGTTAGTTTATTCAATTCTACTTATGTATGTGCCACGGTTCATGTCCATCTTTAGTTGGTCCATATAGGTGTCTTTCCAATATCGGTTTTATGTATTTTACATGTTTAATATATATTTTATAATATTTTTTTTAACATGGTTATATAGTTCTAAGAGAGGGTGGCAGAAGGGCATTTAGGATCTTAGAGTGGAAACTATAATGCGATAAAAGAAATATAGGAAACCCTCAAAGGAGACGAGCAGATGACATTATCCAAATTATGGTAAAACAGTGGGTTTAAGAAATGGATATGTTTGGAAGAGTCCTATGTGCAACAATGGCTGTAACAAAGACTAGCAGCAAATATTTGTAGTTTAAATACTTATTTTATAAACTGTTCTAGCTTCTAAAGATGCTGCTTTCAGATGCTAAACTTTAGGTTGATTAAGAACATTAAGCCCATAAATTCTTATACTTCTTCTTTTCGTGTCGGTTAGCATCAAAAACAATAAAAAAGAAAGCAAAAAACTTTAAGTTGATTAAGAACATGAAGCCCATAAATTCTTATACTTCTTCTTTTCGTGTCGGTTAGCATCAAAAACAATAAAAAAGAAAGCAAAAAACTTTAAGTTGATTAAGAACATGAAGCCCATAAATTCTTATACTTCTTCTTTTCGTGTCGGTTAGCATCAAAAACAATAAAAAAGAAATTAATAACTTTAAGTTGATTAAGAACATGAAGCCCATAAATTCTTATACTTCTTCTTTTCGTGTCGGTTAGCATCAAAAACAATAAAAAAGAAATTAATAACTTTAAGTTGATTAAGAACATGAAGCCCATAAATTCTTATACTTCTTCTTTTCGTGTCGGTTAGCACCAAAAACAATAAAAAAAAGCAAAACATTAAATCTACATTATATTCCCATTCCGTCCTAGAAAACCACGACCTCTCTTGCAGCTCCCCCAGATGAGGTAACTCCACGAATAATTCCTCCCAGTGACACTGTTTGCGAATCATTGGACATGTCAGGAGAATTCTTTGTTTCTAACTGAATATTATAACCTTAACAAGTCAAGACATATTTAATAACATTAAGTACCTACGCCATTCATTGCACTCTGACAGCAGTTGTCATTTTATTATAACTCGGTTAACGTAAATAATATTCCATTAAATTTTCCTTACTTTCGTCTACATTTTGATTGAATCATAAATTTACTTAGTAACTTACAATACTTATTATTAAACCATTCTCTTTCTTTAGCTTTCTCCACATTTCAAGTCCACCATAACTACTCTCCTCGTCCGACAGTATTATATTAAACAACCATTAATGAAAAGGTACCTACATAGGAACTTGTACATTGTATTTTATAAACTGTTGCCTGCAGTATGTAGGTACTAACATCCTATGGCACTGCTTCGGAGCACGTAGAGGTTGTCCAAGTTTTAATTGATAGAAAATATATATTTATGATGAAACATTAATACGATGATCACAGTTTATTGATATGTTTAGTATTAAGAGTGTTTTCAAATTGTTTTGTATGTCATATATACATATCCCTCAAAGCGCAAACACTTGACAGATTGAATGCTTTATAATTATATAGATCGATTTCCGTGAAGCACCAGGCAAAGGAAATTCGTCTCTCACTTTTTTCTGCATGTTTTCGAGTGTCCTGTAAAGGGCAAGTGCTCGACATTAATTTACATCTTAAATTCAGTAGTGATGAGGTTTGCCAGTTTGAGAGGACATCTTGCATGTTTTTTACATGCAACTGGTCTGCTGGCTACCCCACTTGTAAGATATGCCGTGATAGTAAAGCAGTTGTAGTAGTATATTAATTATATAGCTTGTAAAACAATGTGTACATCATAAAAAACATTCATGAAATAAAGATTCCTATTTTAATTCGAACATTTAAAATTTAATCATCTATTTAAAACAATATGTACACCAGATTAAGTATCATTATATGGTGATGATGACGGATAATTTATCCAACGCCTTTTTATAGAGCATCCATCTCAAGGGCGTGGAAAGCTCTGGTAGAACAGCAATGTCTTTAGTTAAATCCTAAATGTACACAGTAACCGATTGATTTTTTTAAAGTCCTCGTAGAGTTGATTCCAGCTGATAGGTCGAGTGACTCCAAAAGCTATTTTGTAGGAGCAAAACTTCTTGATGTCGTTGTATGATACAGAAAATCATCAAAATCGTATATGTTTACATGTATATTGTCCCTCATGAACATCAATTTGAAACTTGAACATACATACAGTGACATATTTGTGAGAGCAGTCTCTCTCTTATGAATAATATAGAAGACTTCATCTCACATACGAGTGTGTGGGCTCCCTCAAGGATGCATATTAGGGATCATTTCTTAATTCACAAAAATATTAATAATCTATTTATCTATATCTATCCGTTACTGTATACCTTAGATTCGTAGAAATTAGAAATTCACAAATTATTATCATACAGAACTTTGACTGAAATAGTTATGTATTGAAATAGTTGTACTTTAATTCATGATTCGCATGCGAATTTTCCATTAAAACATTGGACAGTACCGCTACAATTATTGCTATCGGACAATGTCACTACTATTGTTACTACAATACAATGTCCAAAATTCTTCCAACCGTGTAATTGACGATTTGTCGCTATTAATTATAATGAATATCGATAAAAATACTTATATAACAATGGATAATAAAAAAATAATATAAATTTCTTTTCTTGTCACGGAAAAACAACATCGCTGCTGGAATTTTACTTTCGTACAAAATCAATGTCGGATATGATAGAATTTTACTTTCGTACAAAATCAATGTCGGATATGATAGAATTTTACTTTCGTACAAAATCAATGTCGGATATGATAGAATTTTACTTTCGTACAAAATCAATGTCGGATATGATAGAATTTTACTTTCGTACAAAATCAATGTCGGATATGATAGAATGCGAGAGTCACCTTTCAGTTATTAACAATTTTCTATGAATTTCTTTTGTGAACTTACAATTAACTTATGAATCCTATGACGATGATGATTCTGGATGATTTTGTTTTGACACCGTTTAATAATACCTAGACCGTCCACAGGGCCCCGGTGAAAAATGCAGTTTTAAATTTGCTTCTGAAGCTGGTGAAAGTCTGATTGTCTCTCAATGGCGATTCCACGTAACCGGCCCAACAACACCAAAAGCCCTCTCATAGAAGTTAGACTTACCGGCTCTATTGGGCTCAGTTAGTTTATTCACAGCCAGTTCCGAAGAGCGCAGAGGTCTTCTAATGGTCAAGTCAGAGGACAAAGCTCTGTGAGGCACGATGGCGCCATCTTGTTTATAGCCTTGTAGACTAAAAGTCATGTTTTTTGCATGAGAAATGTTTAAAATCTAATAGAAACAATCCGTTTCTGTGGTGAAGGTTATTTGTGTTGACATGTTGAAAAGACAAATAAAATAATTATAATATAAACGTTAATCTTTCATTGTATTTATTACGACTAGAAAAAAATTCTCCACTCTATATAGTACAAATTTTTTTGTTTATACCTTGTTGTAATATTATTATTTTTATACAAATATTTTGTACCTACAATAAAGTTTATTATCATTATGGTATTTTCTGGAAGAATCGCAGGGGTTTAAAAATATTTCACAACTTCTCCATCAATCTTTCTTCTTCTTTTCCTCCTCAAACGTGGCCTCCATAAACGTGAACAACTTTTACTACACTATACCATCACGGTATATATCTTAAGAATACTAACCAGTGAATTTCTTCTTCTTCGTATGGGCTTTTACCCGTCATATTCGTATCTCAAGGCCCCGCAGCCATGAGATCGCGTCGTCCGACCCTAAACTAAGTGCTTGCAACCCATAAGACATTCAGAATAGATGAACTCATCCCTTAATTGTGCATGCCAGTATTGTCTTATACGTCATCGATCAATATCGAGTCATCGATAAATTTTAAATATCAATATTGTCTTACACGTGACTACTGTTCAAGATGTCAATTTTGTTTTTTTTTTAAGATGAGACTTCAACTACTTTTAAATATGAGAATAAGTTTAATCAGACTTTGACAACTTTATGTTGCATAACGACTTGTATATTCATTACATCTAATTAACCCATGCCAAGAGGGGTACTTCTTGTAGAAGACACTGAAAAAGTAAATAGAAAATGTATTTGTTCTCCATGTCAAGTTTTGCAGCACATAATATAATTCAGTAATAATTGTAACGTTTCAAATTGATGGACATTCTCGGACATTGTGTTGTCAATTTCACAATTTTCTTTCGCGCTTTCTTTTGTATAAACAGAGCCTAATACCCAATAATTCGCATTAACTGAAGCGTGTCCGAATGTACGAGTGTACATCTGTGACGAACCTGAGAAAAGTTTCATGCATATTATGTATGTACTATCGGAGACAAAATGACAATCAATTACATGGAGTATTAACAAAAATTAACGGTTCATTATTCACGAATTATACGTTTTATTGTTGTTGCCTTTTATAAAATTATCAATAACCTATAGATAATATCTTGAATATATAGATTAATGTTTGTTTTCTATTTAACTACCATTCATTAACAATGATTTAACTCGCAGATGAAAGGGTACTTCATGGAACATATATTATAATATTTATAAAGTTCTTCTTTTCTTTTTAATCGTTTATGAGATCCAAAGATCTGTTCATGCAGGAAGGTCCTCTTGCAGTGTGAAGGCCCACTTGTCCTTCCATCTTTTTGGGGAAGTCTTCTTGATGGGCGTCGTCTCTTATTTATAAAGTTGATTTATTTAATCAGATATCTCGACTCGAGAGCCATGTTTACACAATTTAACGTTGTGTTATGTAAATCTAATCAGTATCTATTTATTTGTAATTTCAGGCAATAACAAGCATTTACATTTTCGTCGGGATTGTTTTGAATGGGTTTGTTTTTATGTCTTAATTGTTGTAAATAATTTTATTTATGTTACATTATAACCAATACATATTATGTATGTTAATAATTTCTCTCATCATTCGTGTCTAACTAACCATATTTTATTCCGCAGGTGATCTCATACAACTTGTTGGACATTTTCCAACCGAAAATCATTATAACAGTTACGATTCAAAACCATCAAACACAATATCCAACAACAAACCATTAACAATTTACGACGAACCAACTATAATATATTCAAAACCAACAAATAACAGACCAAAACCAATATATAATAGACCAAAACCCGAATATGACAGACCTAAGCCTGAATATGACAGACCTAAGCCTGACTATGACAGACCTAAACCTGAGTATGACCGACCTAAACCCGATTATGACAGACCGAAACCCGAGTATGATAGACCCAAACCCGATTATAACAGACCTAAACCTGATTATGATTGGAATAAACCCGATCGCCCAACGAAACCTAGTTATGATCCATTTGATCAAAATCCTTATTTTCATTTGAAACCCTCCTATCAAAATCATCATGAAACGACCACAAATCAAATTCCAAGACCTGACGATTACTATTCTCCTGACAGCTATAATCAAGGAGCTGACCAAGGAGCAGGGAATGATGGCTTTTATACAGGAGACAACGATAATGATCCAAGTTTTAGGGGTAAACATTTACAAAAAGATTAGGATAGACTTATAATATGACACAACACAATGCACAGACACCAAATACCAAATTATTATATTTATTTATTTTTCGTATCTTTATGATCACACCGCTCCAAAAATATCAATTCCAAAACACAAAAAATACTCCATATATTTACTTTATGTATTCTAAAACTAAATCAGACATTTATATTTATTTAAAAATTCGTAAAATGATTAGAGTTTTATGGTATTTGTTTAAGGTTTTATTTTTAAATATAATGCTTTTTTATGTACTATATATTGTATGATTATTTTATGCTTATTATATTATGTATTGTATTAACATTTAACAAAAATAATTTCTAACATCAATAACATTTAATTAAAGTATAAGTTTGTAAATAAAAATTAACATTATCAATTAAATATTCAGTAGATAATGACATATTTTTATAATATTGAGTTTATCGATTCAAAAATATATCTTTCTTTGGAATAAAATACATACAAACTAAGGTAGACAAAATAACTTCAATATTACAAATGGATTTAATAAATTTTAATTATATCAAGAATATTGAGTTGGGCTTCAAATAGCACTCAAGTGCTATAGTCGATTTAAGCCAATAATATTTTCTTCAAATATAGGTATATTTAAAGATTGTAAAATTTTATGATATCCTTCGTAAGACTATTCACTTAACATTAATAAAATATTCTTATTTTTCGCGTACAATATATTTTAATATAATGTTAAAAACATGTCCATGCGCCCTTGAAGTGAATATATTGCACAAAACGGCGCACTATAAATTGTCTAGTTATTATTATTATTATTGGCACTTTCATTGTATTAATATTTTTTTGCTTGCCTGGCAAATGTCTTCATCGCATATTATTGAAATTCTTAAGATGCATGTCGCTTTAATTTTGTTGATGTGATAATACTAATGAAAGTAAAATAAAGTTCAGATTATCAAGGTATTTAAAAAAACTCCAATAAATTCAGTAGTATAAAGTATTTTCAAATTTGTGTTTCTCACTTTTCAGGTTGTGGAGAGCTTTACACTCGTTCAAACAGGATTGTTGGCGGTCACTCTACAGCTTTCGGATCTCATCCTTGGCAAGCTGCCCTCATCAAATCAGGCTTCCTCAGTAAGAAGCTTTCATGCGGTGGTGCCTTAGTATCTGATAGATGGGTCGTTACGGCTGCTCATTGTGTTGCTACGTAAGATATTTATTTTAATCTCTTTTGTTATTTCCGCTCAACCTTTTTGAAAAATTTTATTCACTTTATGAAAGTTTAAAGTTTGTTGTTTTGTCTGAATGCAGTTGTTCACTTTACCTTTATAGATTAGGCAGTGCCAAATCTTATACTTATTTTATCGATTTTACAATTTTTTTGTCAGCTGTGTCATATTTCTATCGCATGATATAATATGAGTGTTTTAGGTGCAAAAACACATCAATCATACAAAGTTCATGAAGACTGAAAAAACAGCACTTTTATATTTCTACTGTCTTATGATATTATAAGTTATGTTTGAAAATGATTTTACTTTTTTTCTATAAATATTTAATATTTATCTATTTCGTTATAACCATCAGTTGCTTAGTGAAAAAACTAGGTGAGTATAATAAAAGAATATTATTAAATTAATTTTGAATAGAGCGTTTTTCCATCTCCACAGTGTGGACGAAGTGGGTTCCCATCTCAATTAATTCAAATGGCAGTGGATTGGATAGATGCTTTTGAAATTGCTAGAAAAACTTAATTTATTGAGTGGTTCGTCTCACTGTAAAATTTAAAATACCTGTGATTGATTTAAATAAAACGAAGTATTTTGTTTCAATTTTTAGAAACAATTTTTGTATAGATAGAGGTGGATTTTTACCTTACTACACTGTAGCCAGCAAAATATTAGAAACATTTCAGCATACGTAGTTAAACCTTTATGAAAAATGGTTCTATGTGTCTTTGTTTCTAAAGTTCTTATATAAAACTTTTCAGAACTCCAAACTCAAATCTTCGCGTTCGTCTTGGAGAATGGGACGTCCGTGCACAGGCTGAGAGGCTTCCACATGAAGAGTATACTGTGGAACGTAAGGAGGTCCATCCAGCATATAGTCCCACAGACTTCAGAAACGATGTGGCTTTGGTGAGATTGGATAGGAATGTGGCATTCAAACAGCACATCTTACCGGTAAGAAAATACTGCCAATTTATACACTAGTACCACCACCAACTTTTATAGTCATACCTTTTAATAACATTTATTATACATGAAGGAAAGTGAACTTGAACTTCCTTTGTTTATTTATCTATAGAATCACGGCATACCCCACAAGTGAGGTAGCTAGCAGACCATGTAATAAAAATGCAAGCTATCCTCATAGTTCCAACAAGAGTTAGGACATAGAGGATGGATTGCAAATGTAGGTAATCGTTAAATTTAAGATGTAAAATGTCTTTATGTTTTCGAACACCTGCCTTTTACAGATCACTCGAATATGAACGGAAAAGAGAGGAAGATCAATTCTTTGTCAGGTGTTTTACGGAACACCCGTTTATTTCTACTTGAACTTTCCTTTTGTGAATATCATGATGTATAATTATTATGAGAAAATTATTTGAATATTTCAGGTTTGTCTTCCAAGTAAGCAGATGAAGTTGGTTGGAAAAACTGCTACAGTGGCTGGATGGGGGAGAACAAGACATGGGCAAAGCACAGTGCCAGCCGTTTTACAAGTAAATAAGCTTTAATATTAGCTTTCGTCATATTTGATTGAAAAAGAACAAAATACAGAAAAATTGCCGAAATAACTTGACATTAATTATGTACGTAAAAGCATATTTTAAAGTTGTGCTTACTATTTTCAAACCTTCTGTCCTCCTAAACTTCTCAATATTTCGTAACACAATAAAAAAAATATTCTGCAAAGCTTTTAAATTTGAGTTTTTAAATGACAACTTCTTATATTTGTTTTTCAGGAAGTAGACGTTGAGGTTATTCCCAATGAAAGATGCCAGCGCTGGTTCCGTGCCGCCGGAAGAAGAGAAACTATTCACGATGTCTTCCTCTGTGCTGGTTTCAAAGAGGTTAGTATTCAAAATCTAGTAATGAAGAAAATACTTGACTAACTAGCGGTCGCCGAATAAACCTAGTAGGATCATGGTCTCTAATACAGTATACTCCAAGCCTTTTCAAAATATAATATCAAAGATCAACTAGAACTTGTCGACTAATCTACTTGAAAAATATTGCAAGCAGACTAATAAGATATTGTTATTTCGAAGTTATTTTGGAATAACCAATTCGTGCGAGGTTACATAATTATGCTAAGTTGGAACACAAAAGCATTCTGGAGAACCACGAAATATGGTGATGTTTTTTATAAGCTTTATATATGTTTTATTACATTTAGGTATTTATTAATGGCAAAAATGCTAGTGCACAATACCATTCTGGTACCGACACTTATGTATGCATGCGAAACTTGGACGTGGTTGAAAAAAGATGAGAGTGGAATAAATGCTGTGGAGATGCGTTCACTGAGAAGAATGGTTGGTAAAACGTTGCGAGATAGAGTGAAGAATGAAGATATCAGGAGAATGAGTGGATGTGAGAGGAGTGTTGTGGACAGAATGCGCGTAAACAAGTTGAGATGGTTTGGACATGTTGAGCGAATGCAAGATGAAAGGATGACGAAGAGGATGTATTTATCTGAAAGAAGGGGTGTGAGGAAGCGCAGACGTCCAAGAACCACGTGATTTGATCACGTGGACCAAATTCTTAAGGACGGACGCGTGCTGAGTAAGAGAAATCGGCGTGCATGTATGAGAAACTGGATGAATGTAGAGGAAGCGAAAGAAGTATGTAAGGATAGATCTATATGGCGTTCCGTTCTCTCTGCCTACCCCTCCTGGGACATGGCGTGAGGGTATAGTATAGTATATATTAACATGATAAAATGTCAGTGGATGGCTTGAACGTTTACACATTTTTGTGCCATTCACTGCCAAAAAAGGAGCGCTACAAACATTCAACTCATTACACAAACAAGAACACTGCAAAAAAACGTTTATCATGATTAAAATTCACAAAGTGTAAAACAAATTAAATTATAAACAAAAACACCTTTTAATATGCAGCTATATTCACTCTATTGTAGTTACGAAAACGTGAATAAAGCTGCATATTCACACTTATCATTTACGAGTGCGTATAGTGCGAAAAGCTTGCACAGTCATAATATTATTTATTTATTAAATTTACGGCTTGTTATAATAGTTACGTGTGTTGAATTTACATAATTAATATTGTTTTTATTTCTAGGGTGGTCGAGATTCCTGTCAGGGTGATTCTGGTGGCCCCTTAACCATGAAAGTCGAAGGAAGGAACACACTCATCGGTCTGGTATCGTGGGGCATAGGCTGTGGACGAGAGCATCTTCCAGGAGTGTATACAAATATTCAAAAGTTCGTTCCCTGGATTGAGAAAGTTATGAATTAATTAATGATAGTTAATAAAAACAATAAATTGATTTTTAGTTAAGCGTGAAGACTGTTCACGCAAGTACCAGAACAATTAATATTGTTCAATAATATTAAGTGTTGAATAGATTAGGGCAGTTAATGAGACATTTAAATTTGTAAATCGTTTAACCATTAACGAAAAGATAAACTGCTGTACGTTTGTTGTGTTTTTTGAAAATATGAAGCAATATAACAGTTAATTCACTTTATTAGGTTTGTTAATTTCTAGTTAACCGTTTAACCGTTATTGAAAAGATAAACTGCTAAATAATATGTCGTATTTTTTGAAAATATGAAAAATATACCTACGTTAATTCACTTTGTTACGTTTGTTAATTTCTAGAGGGGTATCCACCTTAAATTAAGAAACACTCATTTTATAGGAAGAATCGTTAGAACAGAATTTAACAGTTATGATTATTATCGTTAAATTAAAGAGTTAATCATTTTTTCGTCGTTAATTATTCGATTAATGAGCTAACACCCAATTCTAACATGTTGTAATAATGGCATAATTACAAAGTCGACAAATAAAAACTTTAAAATATTTTATTTATCATTGAAACAGAATACTGTTTACTGTTTAGCTATTAAGCTATTAATGCAACACTTTTTTTTTAATTTTAACATGAATATGCGTGTTATATGATATTTCGTGATGTGAGTTAATGAGTTAATTATAAATATTATTATATCATTAAGAATAATAGTACAGTCATTGAAAATTATGAATCATAGAAATTTGTATAATCAAGCAAATAAATGATTTTTTGCTAACCGGGTGCTTTGACTCAAGACAATGTTGCCAGAGTTTTTCTTTTTGATATTTTTATTTAATTTGTGCACCTAATTAATATGCGTAATACATTGTTGAAACTCATATTTCTTGGTTGTGAAGTCGAATAATTGAAAAAAAATGTGATTTAATACTTTCAATTTAAAGTAATTTGTATTAAAATAATTTGTACAGAGAACGTAAGCACTTATTGTAGAATATGTGCTGATAAACAAGTATATGTATACGTCTATAGAATACGTGTATGTTTATAGAAATAAAAGAAGCCTCTGTGTATTGTACTGGATATAATGTAAGTGATTGGTTGAAATTTAAAAATGTATGTCTTTTGTAAAAATATTGAATTTATAAACTTTTGCCAAATTGATAAAAATGAGTTAAACAAAATAACATTGTTTTCTTCCACTTAATAATTTGAGTGAAGCATAAAACAGAGTTATATGTTTTGTGACAAGTGTCTTAGAAGGATTTTAGATGTCAGATGGTATGAACATGTTACAAATGATGCTGTGCGCCGGCGCACCCAGCAGAGACCTGTAATCTCCGTAATAGAGGAGAGACGATGGTCCTGGCTGGGACATGTTTTGAGAATGCCCAATGATAGTTGGCCAAAAAGAGCACTGTTATTCCGTCCGCAGGGGTTCCGTCGGCCCGGGCGTCCCTCTTTCACAATACACCGTTCCTATGACAACGATATCAGAGCGCAAGGAATGTCGTGGAAAGAGGTGACGCAATTGGCGCAGAGACGCTCTGAATGGAGGAGGCTGGTTTCTGCCCTGTGCTCCCGAGAGGAGCGTTGAGGGCGATGATGATGATATGTTTTGAGCGTATTTATCAATTTGTAAAAATGAACTTTCATATTTTGAACACTGGAAAAATCAGATGTATAAACATTTCTATTTTTGAAGATCAAAATTTTAAATAATTTGTTAATTGCTATCTAGATTGTTTTAAATTAATCAACAATTTTATTTATTCTCGATACGTTTATATATTCTTTTGAAGGCATTTATTAAAAAAAAAACAGATAAATTTGATAAACTTGCCCTATGTTTATTAATTGTATCTAACATGAATTTATACCTTTTTTGTAATTGTTTATTATCAATGTACAGTGAAAAATGAATAAATAAATATTTGAAATGAAAAACGTATCGAAAAAGAAACAGATAATTAATAAAAGTGTCTTGAATCAACATAATTATTGTTAATGGAAGATTTGAATAAAATTGATTAAATAATTTAAATTAAATGAAATATAAAGAATAGGTTTAAGTGGTTGTAGGTACTGTGTACTGCATTATTTATGAAAATTCTAATTAATAGTTGATTGGAAGTTTTGATGGCGATCTTCTTCAGGTAATAAGCTTTCGGATATGCCGTGTTGTCGATCATGAAGGCGCCATGATCTGCAAGAGCGCTGAAATGCGGAGAATCTTTAAGACGACATGACATACCCTAAAATCAATCATTTGTGTATTAAGAAATGGGTGTGAAGGTAATGCACAATGGAAAAATGTGTGTCTGTTAAATATAAAAGATGAGCTTATTAAATAATAAACGTTAAACTTTTCTTACAGGCCAACTTGAAAGTTTCAATAATCTGTAAAAGCTAAGATATTTTTTGTTTGTGACATTTTGTTCCAAATCCATTATAAGGATGCACGATAAGTGTTAAAAGCTTGAAAATCGGCTACGGATAATTCAAGTTCATTTTACCTCTGGCTAAAATGATATAGGTCTACCAGACTACCGTTTTCTTATTTCATAAAACTATTTTCTGATGCATTTGGCATTCTGGCTTTTAAAATTGAACATTAAATTTTCAGCCGGTTTACTATATCGGCGGTCACCCTATGTAGGTGTATCCAACCGAATTCAAAGCCATACAATATAGTTCATTCACTATTAACGGAAAATGGATTTTCAAGTGGTTCTGACAGACTAGAGAGAGTTGAAAGGATAAAGAATTTGTCACCTAAACGGATAAATAGGAGTCCTTGGACTCCTGAAATATCCGGGAAATAAAGTTTTTTCAACAATATTTTTTACCAGAAAGAATTACCACTTTTTAATTTTTCGAAACTATTTTTTCTACCAAGGTCAAAAAGGTAATGTTAAATAAAATGGACTGTAAATTTTTAAACAATATCTTTTAAATATATTTATACATATTTATTTAGTGGGTGATTTCATATTTTGTAAATTCTTTACTTTTTTCTTAAATACAATAAATATAAATAATATGTTAATGTTAACCAATTTTATTTTATTTTTTTGTTAATGTTATTATTACTTACTACTCTATGGTTTATGTACACTATATAATTTTATTTTTATGTATTATTATTGTTATTACTTATCATTTATTTTGTTTTTTGAATTTGATAACTACTGTTTGATTTCTTTATGTTATTTATACTTTACATAAAATAAACTTATTATTTATTGCGTTTGTGTTTTCATTTAGCAGTTCATAATTTATTATTTTTAAATACACTTTATTTTTGACCTAAAAAAAAGGAATTAATAATTCTTGATTCCATTTTACACTAATACCGAAGCCTTCTGAATAAATCGTTAAGCTTTGTAATCGTTCATAAAGATGGCACACGTGTATTAAATAGATTACTGTAAAAAGTTTATTTAATGAGAGACATCTGTGGAAAAAGTCAAGTAATTATAATCATGCAACCTCACACAATAATTTGCATAGCGACAACCAAAAACGTCTAAACAACTTCCATTTACATTCAACAGATTTCTTTAATATTTATGTTGAATTGTTACAACAATATGACATTATTGGTAAGATTTAGTTTATAACACTGTAACTCTCACTGTATAAATTTTAGTTTTTTGGCAAAGGGCTTTCGAACTTAGTCCATTTCTTCAGTCAACGTCACTGTAGATGGATTAAGTCTGAAAAGCCTCTGCCAAATATAAAATTTATACATTGAAAGTTACAGTGTTATAACTAAATCATTTTAATATTAATAAAAATGAACACAAAAAAATGGAATACATAATATATTATTGGTAAGTATTATGCATGCATATGCATAAATAGTTTAAAGATAATGCAATTTGCTTTTGATTTGAAGATGGTGTTATTAAAAAAGTAGAGAAAAAATTGAAGTGACTTTTATTACTTATTAGTTAGTTACTAATTATTAAACAAGTAATGGTGGTTGTAGTAAAAAGTTGCACTTCTTAAATATGGACCATCAATTTATTTTATATAAACATTAACATTCTTTTATAATTACATCTATATCAAGCGACTCGAGGGATGTTGTATGAACGCATAACCAACGTTTTTTTTTAAGATTTATTAAAATAAAATTATATTGGCCGCAACATTTTATTGGTCGCGTTACGAATTTTTCTTTCAATTTTCAGTCTATTTTAAAGATCATTGGAAATTTGTAACATTTTCATTTAAGATTTGTGATGTAAGATTAGGACAACAGAGAAATTTATAGGTATCAATTTATTGTGATTATCCTTCGAAAGACATCAATATTTATTTAGACGTAAATACATAAACAAAGAATGCTTCACCAAATTGTTATATAAAAAGTGTTTCTACATAATTATATTAAAAGTAATATAAATTGGGTTTCGCGTTTAACCTAACGTTTCTCTAAAGCGACTCTTGTAAATCGCGTAACAATAGAGATTATCTACGTTTGAATTTTGTATACAATTTTAAATCTTTTATAAAAGTTTAAATGTTCTAATGAAAAGTAATTTGATTATTTGTAAACTTTTATAATTAAGTGTTTCATTGTTTTTGCATTGTGATTTAATTTAATACCATACTAGCTGACCTGGCAAGCTTTGTTTTGCCATATAGGTACATTATTTCTAGATTACTAATATCGCTATTAAAAAATAGGGGTTGATGGTTGATGGGTAAAAATTTAGGGCTGTATGTATTTTAATGCCTCACCATAAAAAAAAAATTAACAATTTTTTTTTTAAAAAATGGGGATGGACCACTCTTTACTTTTAGGGGTATGAAAAATAGATTTTGACCGATTCTCAGACCTACCCGATAAGCACACAAAATTTCATCAAAATCGGTCCAGCCATTTTGGACGAGTATGATCACAAACACCGTGACACGAGAATTTAATATTATTAGATAATATATAGAAGGATTTGTGCCAATTATGATAAAATAAATAAATTTCTTCTATTGTTCTATCACATGCTAATGAACTTTTCAACGGAGCATTACAGAAAGCTTCACACACCTTAAAATATTTACATAAATGTAATACCTCAAGATGTCTTATAATAGTTAGTCGTAGGTTATATTAGAATTATATTTAAATTTAATTATCTTTATAAATCTTCTCGGTAACGGTTTATTACAATATATTTAGATAATATATTAACGGTCCCACATATTCCTCGTGTGAACTTTGATGTCAAATAAGAGTTTGTAAAGAATTTTTATAATTAAATTAATTAAATGGGTGTTAGGTACATGTATATATGTTTAGTGCATTGTATATATTATGTGTATCGTCGCGTTAGTACCCATAATACAAGCTTCACATCTGATTTGGGACTAGCTCGATTTGTGTGAACTATCTATGCACTATGCATGTTATGTTATGTTATGTTTAATGACGTGTGTGTAAGAATAATACCTACTTAATTTAATGATAAAAAATCCAAAAATGCTAATGTAAATTAAACTGGTACGAGTATAATGGGTCTTTATGGGTCGAATTCCTGTATAGTAAGATTCACAATACTAGTTTTGAAAACCGTTTGTACAAAGGTTTCCTTAAAATTAAAAACAGTACAATAATAATTACTTGCGTTCTTTTAATGCTTATAATAAAAATGGGTATATTCCAACTACGCATATCTTAAATTTACTGGAATATGACAGTTGTAGATCACTGAACCACTAATTCGCATAAAAAAATATACATTTTTGGTTGAATTTGCAAGGATTAAGGAAATAAATTATTTAAGTAAATATTCAAAATATGTATGTGCATAAGTGACAAAGAAGAAATAAGTGGAGTGACTCAAAATGTTTCTACATGTAATTTTCCCACACTGAGAAAAATACTCACCAGAGATAGTACAAACGATTCATTAGTACGAATCTATAATATTAACTTTTCGCAAACAAATCGTTGGTAAATTTAGCAACAATTTGTTTGCGATAAGTTAATATTATAGATTCGTACTAATGAATCGTTTGTTCTATCTCAGGTCCTTATCTGATAGTATGTACCAATGATTCGTTGTGAAATTTCTTTACTATTTTTCTCAGTACACTACCACTTTGTATTTTCTATGAGGATGATTTTTAATAAGCTTTCTACGTCTACGCGTACGTCATTGAGAACTATATATCTACATAACATAGTATACATACCTATAATAAACATAAACTACACAATTTATAATAATCTAACGCTCGTGGTTATATCATAATGGCTGGTTAGTAATTAGAATTCTTTATATAGTAAAGGGGTAACCACAAATTGACTTTTAATAATTACTAGTGTTATCTAAATGATGGACCATAAATAAATTGTCCAATACTCGTTTCATTAGTAACGTCAATTAAACATTCCCAATTACAGAGACGCTAGTTTTCTTGCTTTGCAGAGACGATTCTTAATCTTTAGTAATGTAATGCTTTCTCCTTCTAAAATCGGGGTGGATATTGAACTAACTTCTTGTAGGTATTTAACAACAGTTTCTGTCATCTCAATCTGTCTTTCTAACTACACCGCTATGATGTAGATAGAGTTTTTACCATTTATTTATGTAAAATAATATCTAAATCCAGATGTTTCATAAAAGCAAAACCATATTAAAAGTCTTTGCCTCCCTGATTTTACTCCTCAAATACCTTAATACTCATCGGTTCTATTATGGAAGACAAAAGAAAATATTAGAAGTCGGTTTTGGAATATCAATAAAAGGTTTGACAAAATATGGATAAAACAAAATAATAAAAAATACTTCAATTTATAAGAAATGTAATAATATTTCTTTATTTTTGAAAATACACGGCATTTGCCTTTATAAGTAAGCAGATAAATATAATATAAGAAATGTCAAAAGAATTTTCTTTTATCTATCTATTCCCTCGCGCCGTATCCCAAGTGGGGTAGGCAGAGAGAGCGGAACGCCAATTAGATCTGTCCTTACATATATACTTCTTTCGCCTCCTCCACAGTCATAGAATTTCTCATGCACGCACGTCGATTTCTCTTACTCAAAACACGGCCGTCCTTGAGAATTTGATCTACATGTTCAAGCCATGTAGCTCTCGGACGCCCGCGCTTCCTCACACCCCTCCTTTCAGCCAAGTATATCCTTTTTGTCATTCCTTCCTCTTTCATTCGTTCCACATGACTAAACCATCTCAGTTTATTTACACGCATTCTATCCACAACACTCCTCTTGCATCTACACATTCTTCTAATATCCTCATTCCTCACTCTATCACGCAACGTTTTACCAACCATCCTCCTCAGCGATCTCGTCTCCACAGTATTTATTCCACTTTCGTCCTTCTTCAACCATGTCCACGTTTCGCTTGCATACATAAGTGTCGGTACCAGGATGGTATTGTGCACTAGCAATTTTGCAATGGGTCGAAGTGCACCGTTAAGTTTATTTTAAGTTTTCTTTTATTCTTTAGAAGTTTATGAAAGGTTTAAGTTATTCACAGATCGCATCTGTATAGGGCAGTCAAAATAAACTTAAATTAACACCCGTCCTATTTGTTAATGCCTAATTATATCAATGACTATACTAAGTATAATGTTAAGTCCTAATGTTGATCTTTCGACAAAAGTGTTAAGTATTTATTTTTGTCTGAAAAACAAATTAGAGATAATGTACTTAGTCAAAATGATGAGTTATCGTCAATTAAAATATCATAATTGTTACAAAATTAGTAAGTTAATTGCTTTACACGCGTCTTGTTTTAGATAATGAATATAATTTCGTTTTAATTATACTGAAAGTAAACATCAGTCAAATACAAGTAATTAAAATGTTTAATACTTCTTTTATTTTGATTCGGAAGGTTCTAAAAACGACTAGAAAAAAGTGCCTTTTTCTGAAAATATAATATCTTAAATTTTGAAGTTAGAAACCTATTTTGAAAAGGTCACATGAAAAATTGTGACGAAAATAGACTTTAGTTGATAGATGGTGATAGAATAAGAATGATTTTGAGTTGGAGGTGGTAAAATCCAAAAATGTCATTTGTAAACTATGTAAGACATTTCATAGCTATTCATGTCATTATTCAATGTTTTTCATACACAAAAAAAATCCGGAGAGCACCACTAAACCTACTTATCTTGGGGTGGGATTGTATAACATATTGCAATATTAGAAATTCCTCTACGCTACACGTTTTTAAGAATAACCATAAATCCATAGACTTATCCTTAAAAACTCCTCCCCGTGCCTTTATCCTTCATTTTATAGTATTTATTAGAGGAAACATGACAAATATAATGTTCTACTTAGGACTAAGAATGTAATTAGTTATAATTAAATTTAGTATTAACTGTTCACAATTAGTATTAATTACACATTGTCAACATAGTATCACACATTATTTTGGTTAGCTGGAAGATATTGCCTCCAGTCAATAAGCTCGCCAATTGCTCATGATTTTTTTTTCTGATCAATAAAGTGTTCTTATTATTATTATTATTATTATTATAACAGTTTGAAGGGAGAATACAAGTTTAAAACAGCAGGTAAGCTTACAAATTTAAGGTATAATTTGAAAAAGGTATTTAGGTGAGAATAAACTGAGTGTCTTATCGTTTTATTAGTTTTTTTTTACATATAAGTCTACTTTTTTATTTTTTTGTTTATTTATTTATTTATTTTATTCATCTTGCACGTCATCATACACATAACAAAGTAACAAAGCAGTTTACATAAAAAATGTGATGATATGCAGTGGCGAGCTTATCACTTTATAGTGATTTCTTCCATCTGACCACGTTATTGTTAGATATTATATAGTTACGTATGTTTTGTTGCTGAATTTATGATGTAAAAATTACCCTACATCCTTCAAAGCACGAGCCCTGCTCAATTTTGAAGGAATAAATAAACGAAACTTATAAGTTTTAGTTACTGTTTTATATTGATTGTTTATTAATTTAGGAGCGTATTTTTTATTGAATAAATAAACTTGAATTTGAAAGTTTTTTGTTAGATTCATAAATTCTCTATGAATTCGATAACATTTTCTACAAATAATATACTTATCTATAAAATAGTAAGTACCTACATACCTATTAATATATTTATGAAGACAATAAATTCTTGTTTTCGTATTATGTCGAGTAGCAATATATGTCTACCAAAGATCGAAAGGTTATTGTCCTCATTCGATGCAAATCTCTGATGCGCCAAAATAAAGTTTATGTTTACAATATGTAATAATTTTAACAGCGAGAGAAAAAAAAATACGATTAACAAGAGGTACCTACCTAATGACGAGTTATCAAAAGGATCGATCAAAATTTTTGATGTGTGATGATATCGAAGCTGAAGAATACTGATCGATCAATCGACACGATGAATATCATATTACATTCAACATTCGATCGATTTGCTTTCGACAAGAATTAAACTTTTTTTCGTTACTGATATAATTTTTATTTATTTTTTTAACTTGTATGATAAACAAAAACATATGATTCCGCTGTATCCCAAATGGGTTAACAGAGAGAAAGGAACGCCATATTAATCTAGTTTTACATACATATTTCACTTCCCCGACATTCATATACATGCACGTCTTTAACTACATTTCTCTTAAAAACATTCAGCCATTCTTGAGGATTGGATTCACATGATCATGTCTCGTAATTTACAAACGCCTGCTTATTCTAACACTCCCTCTTTCATATAAATACACCTTCTTTGTCAACAATTATTGACTAGAAAAATATATCTTACAAATATCACTTTTTTTATTAGTAAGTAATTCCAATACAACTTTAGGTTTAAAATATTCAATACCTCAGTAGATGTCTTAATTTGAAATGTCATCATTCTAGATGTGCAGGGATAATATACTCGTATATTTGCTAACAAGATTAGTGGCTTAAATAAAAAAATCGACCAACATTTAAAATTTTTGATCGATTCAAGTTGAAACACTCGATTACAAAGTCTTTCGATTGAATGTTGCACTAAGTTCACTCATCCATATTATGTACTTACGAAAGGGAATTTATACATGGGTATAAAAGGGTTATGTTATAGCTACATACATACATATAATGCTATAATATGTTTTGTTGTATCTTGGGCGTAACTATGTAAGGGGCAAGGAGGGGGGACCGCTTTGATATTGAAAAAAGTAGGAAAATAGATTAAAGTAGTATTTAAGTATGTATGGTAAAATTGTGGACACCCTCTCCTTTCTAGAAATCAGACTAAGTATAAAGTAGTTCTGAAATTTTTCAACAACAAACAGGACGAGAGGTTTCCACACCAAATAGAAAATTTGACGACGGGGGGGGGGATATAAATCGACTATGAATATGAATCTTGTATTATGGGTACTAAATCGACGATACACAATGCACTACACACATAGACATTTAACACCCAGACCCAGGACAATTTGAAAAAGGTCATTCTTCATTTTGCCCTGGCCGGGAATCGAACCCGGGACCTCGTGACTCAAAGGCAAGTGCGTTAGCCTCCGCGCCACACCGGTCGTCATTCGACAATTAGAAATATTTATTTGTGATTTTTTTTATTTTTTTCATAATTAAATATTTAATTTATAAAGAGAATCATCTAGTATTTTTATAATTATTTGTTTGTGGGATTGGGAGGCTGGCGTTGATTGCATTTATGTATCACCAATAATTGATTTAATTATTAAATCAATATTTTCGAAATTTTTGACTTGAAGAGTAATGGAATCGAAATGTTGCGTGTATAAATAAGCAAATTGTGATAACTAAGACGAATCAAAAGGTCCACCCCTTTGATAGTTGTAACAATAAAAAAAAATCTAAGCTGCTGCCCCTTCTGCCCCTCTTAGAGAAAATCCTGCATACGCTCCTGTGTTGTTATAATATATTATGTTATGGTTATGGTTTATGTACATAGATATTATGTTTATTGAACGCCAATGCTTTGCTATGTACACAGGATACTGAAGCAATGATTCCTTGAACATCCTTGGGTAATGAATCTCCTGTAACCTGTACTACTGCATGCTTCAGGTGAATACACTACATCCTCTTCGATCGAAGTTTTAAAAATAGGCATATCATGTTTTTTATGCATATAATTAATTTGTTTTTTTTTCTTTTTTTATATATCTAACTTTTATTATAAATGACAACCTTGTGAGCTTAGTGTAATACAGCAAAGTGTTAAATTATGAATACAAGTAAATTTCTCAACTAGTCGACCTGAAGTCAGTTAGCAGCCCATGATAATGAAGATATTATTGAAACGTCTAGAGCAGTGGTTCCAAAGTTGACTGGGCCCCGACCCATCTTTTAGCTTTTTTTCTCCAAACATTCTCCAACAACATTTTTTTTTCATATTTTATACAGTGGCGAATCGTCCATTAGGGCCCTCTCAATATTCGCTCATAGTTTGAGAAATACTGGTCTAGAGGCAGGAAAATTTATAGACTCATCCTTAATATATAGGTACTCCAAAATATTTATTTAATATTTGATTAATACCTATGATTGGTAGAAAAGAGACTTCTAAATATAGGTAGTAATAGTATAGTATAGTATAGTAAATATAGGTACTTATTAATTCTAAAACATCTGTCCGATTTAATTCAAGTAAGTATATAAAAGTAAAACATAAATTTGGGGGCATCTTCTTTTTAGCAAAAGTCTTCCAAGATTACCGATCTCTCTTTTGTTCTGACATGAAATTACTTATAAACCGAATATTGTATAATCAAGGTTTGCATGTGTTACCATTAGCCATAATAATTCTGCAGCCATCAGTTGGAATGGAAGCACAGTACAAACGGGCGGTCAGTGCTTCGTGTCCCGGGATAAAAGCTCGTAAATGCGTTATTTGGAGTGAAAAGTCTACGACGAACCACTCAACTTATCAAAAAAATGATTTCTCAAGAAGCACGATAAGTTCGAATCTAAAAGAAATCAAAAGTTTTGGATTAAATATTTATTAATTCGGTATGATATTGCGCTTTTATAGTCTAATTTAAAGTTGGTTTTTCTTTGAGCATTATTTAAAGCTTTCATGTTTGTAGATGTGGCATAAAGTGTTTCTGTGGATTTTTGGAGATTTTTTGCAACATTGACTGAATTTGTGAGTATACCTTTTGAACATTGATGAATTTTTTTTGAGTCTAATGCTTTGCATTTTCTCAACTCCTTTCTCACTTTTCTTTACCTTACCCAACAGCATAATAGTTTTCTATATTTTTAAAATTCTTGATTCTTTTCTATATCTTAAAAATTCTTGAAACTAATATTTTCTAGATACTAAGTATAATATTGTAGCTTATATTGTCAACCAACGGTACTTGGTGGAAGTTCATGTGAAATAAATAAAAATAAAATATTTATACTAAGCGCTTTCACAGTGAGTATATTAAAAATGTATAATTTAATACCTTTCATCTGATTCATATAGAATAGAGGAATGGCGACCTCTTGAATCAAAATCTTATCTCGATAAATAAAGAATTTAGGAAATGTTGGATATTTTTTCTTAAAATTTGCACACAACTATTCTATTATTCATTACCACTGACTTACATTATTTCTATTATTATTTATTTTTCACTAACAACATGTATTTGAATGTAATTTTTTTATATTTACGTTAGCCTGATGATGAGAGCGGAAGCTCTTGAAAGCTGGCTAGCGATTAATAAAGTCACTGTTGAATTACTAAATATGTTTAAAACTCATACTAAATATGTGTATAATTTTTATTTATTTATTATTGTTATAAATAATACTCTTGGAAGTTTGAGATGTCAGTGTCAAAAAAGTTTTCAAGTTTTCAAAAAAAAAGTATCGTTATCGGAAAACTTTATATTTTTTTAGCAACCATTTCAATGATAAGGTAAGTAATCTCAATTCATTATTTAATCAATTCAGTATTTAAGAATTCGCTCTGTGAATATATTTTAAACGCCCTAAACCACTATGGATAATTTTCATGTACAAGTGCTCCATCTAGTTAGTACGAATAGTTTAAGGGTTTATAACAAAACCCAGATATATCTTTTTTTTTAGGAAAAAAAACTTACTTAATTTTATTGTGAAATAGATATAGTGTCACTGGGAGGAATTCGTGGGGCGAACTCACCTGGGGGGAGCTGCAAGAGAGGTCGTTGCTATCTGGGAGGGAATGGGAGTGTAGATGTGGATTTGGTCTATTCACTGTGTCGGTGTTTAGGTAGTAGAATTCCATATCAAAATAAATAAAACAAGCGTTTTATTCTACTTATGATTTAATCGGTGAGAGAGACGTCTTACGTCGTATGAGGACATTGTCAATCACACATTGTCAATGACAGATTGACAATGTCCTTATAAGACGAAAGACGTCTCTCTCACACAATAAAACAATAGTAGAATAAAACGCTTGTTTTATTTATTTCGATATGGAATTCTACTACCTAAACACCGACACAGTGAACGAACAGTTTAGTTTCGTTTGTCTGAGATCATTACATTGTGTAATATTAAGTTTAATCCCAAATGGCAAATCTTTGCTGTAGGCTGGTATACTGTATCATTGTATGCATTGACACTGCACGCAAGTTATTTATTTGTTTTACGCAGGAAGTTCATTGGCAGGTTTTTATTGAGACAAACCTGGGTCAAGTTGGATGCATTAATGGCTATTAGTAATCTTCTCCAGGGTTGGTCATGACAAATACGATCTTAATCTAGTCTTGATCTTCAGGGTTACTCTTGACAAAACTAAACACGATCTTAATCTAGTCTTGATCTTGATCATACGACGCACGAAGTGACTATTGGTCAAAAACACCGCACTACCGCTAACGCGCGATCGGTTTGCGTGTATTTTTGGCCAATAGTCACTTCGTGTGTCGTATGATCAAGATCAAGACTAGATTAAGATCGTGTTTAGTTTTGTCAAGAGTAGCCCTGCTTAACCCTACGATGCGCAAAGTGACTATAGTCAAAAATACGTGCATGCCAATCTCACGGTAGCTGAGAATAGTCGTTTTCAACGTTTACGTATAAGTATTTTGTATTTTGATATGACATATCTTACTCCAAGAATATGCCAGATGTTGGTGCAAACTTAATTTTGTTATCCCGTTATTTTAATGCTTAACTAAGAAAAAATATTTAATAATTCAAGAGTTTTTGTATTTATGCTGTGGAAATCCATTTTTAATTTTATTAAATAAAATAATATATAAAAATATATTATTGAGCACTGTTTAATCTCCACTTTGTTAGGTTAGATACCGAACCTTTTCGCCTATACTTGTAGGCATCTTCAGGGAAACTGGTGGGAAACTTCAAGGGCGTATGTTTCCCCGAAGATGCCTACAAGTATAGGCGAAAAGGTTCAGTATCTAACCTAACAAAGTGGAGATTAAACAGTGCTCAATAATATATTTTTATATTTTATTTTATTTAATAAAAGAAAAAATATTTGTTGAAGGGTGTTTGTGTTAATACTGTGAAAATTCATATTTAATAATTTATAAATAATTAAAACACTGTTGTATTTTCACTATATTTATTTAAACGTTTTCGCCCACTTCAATGGGCATTCTCAAGAGTACTAAACGTTAGAGTTTAAATAAATATAGTGAAAATATGACAGTGTTTTAATTATTTATAAATTATTAAAAAATTACGACGACCGGTGTGGCGCGGAGGCTAACGCACTTCCCTTTGAGTCATGAGGTCCCGGGTTCGATTCCCGGCCAGCGCAAAATGAAGAATGACCTTTTTCAGATTGTCCTGGGTCTGGGTGTTACATGTATATGTGTTTAGTGCATTGTATATATGTGTATCGTCGTGTTAGTAGGTACCCATAATACAAGATTCATATCTTAGTGTGGGACTAGCTCGGTCTGTGTGAATTGTCTATACATGTTAAAAAATACATAATTTTATCAATAATTGTGATTTCGGGCAAGTCTGAAATAATTGGTCAGACACGTGCGATATATTCATAGCAAAAAATCTGATTATGCCCAAATGTTGTAAAGGACTATTCTCAACTACCGTAGCACGTATCTTTGACTAATGTCACTTCGCGCATCGTTAAGTTTAAGATCAAGACTAGATTAAGATCGTATTTAGATCGTGCCATGAATAACCCTGCTGTTTTTTTTTATTAAGTATATTATTTGTGAGTTAAGATAGATAATAAAATATCGCCTTGTTGTACTGCGTACATAATATAGAACCGGCTTTTATCAAGTAGCAACGACGCTGTGCAGGTTTCTATGTAAAGTACAATTAGAACCGCATGCGTCCGTCGGTCGCCCGGTAGCCTTCACATTGACCAACAATATTCACTGACTACTACACTACTATGCAACTTGCCAAAGCTGGATCAAAATATCAGTCACATAATATTGTTGAATTATTGTAATGAGTTGCTACAAATATCAATCACAAATTTACAGTGATTTTGACCGGCCACGTGGTGCAAAGGCTACCGCAGTCGACTTGCATCATCGAGGTCCTAGGTTCCATTCCCAACTGGGTCGCGGAGTTTCTTAAGAAATTCTCGCAGCCATTGTTTGGAAAAGAACTGCCTCAGCGAATTTGAGACAGCACTGGTTGTCTGGAAGAAATAACGTCAGTGATAAGTCCGACAGCTATACTGACATCTGTGTGTAGGAAAGTATACGTAAATAAAAATTCACAGTGATTTTGAATAGTTTCCGAGTCCACGAATTATCAAGTAATCATCATCACCTGATAGTGTCGGTCTGTCACCTCGACGCTCCTTTCGGGAGCATAGGCCAGAAACCAGCCTCCTCCATTCAGAGCGACTCTGTGCCAATTGCGTCATCTCTTTCCACGATATTCCCAGCGCTCTGATGTCGTTATCATAGGAACGGTGTATTGTGAAAGATGGACGCTCGGCTAATGTTAGCCTGCTGACTGAAGATACTGCGAAGATATTGATGGATAGATTAATTCATCATTAATATCGATTCGGAGCACTCTGTATAAAAGAAAGAGTTGTAGAGTTATATGTTTGGTTTAGCCACTGACCGGTTCATCTCTTCCAATCTCCTCTTCGGCTGTGTATCTGTAACCTGTAATATTATGTATGTACACAGGTTGGTATAACCAGCGACTGTTGTGGAGAAGAGTTACATATTATTATTATTATTACTATTATTATACCACTCGGTTATTACGGCAGATAAAGATTGCTGCAGTACAACGTTCCCCGGTTAACGGCGAATCGAAAATATTAATTTGGTTTGATTTGATTTACGAACTCTGGAGAGCGGGGAGATGTTGAAGGCAGGATTAAAGACTCTATTGTTCAGGAGAAGATACGATTCTTAAATGGGCCCTTGCAGTGGTTTTTCCACAAAACGGAGCATATTGTTAAAAGTTGTCTTATTATTATTTTTTTTTTTTTTTAAAACTTTATTGCACAAAAAAACAACATATGAAAATATTCAATTTAACTATACAAAAAAAATTGTGCAATGGGCGAGTTTATCGCAGAAGCGCGATATCTTCCAACTAACCCATATTATTATTATTGAACGAACAACAAAAAAATACTAGTGTTAATTAAAAAATTAAAATGTATCAAAACAAAAACACTGTTTATTAATGGTAATATACTCGAGCGCTTTCGTCAAGCTACTAGATTAATTTAGGTTGTATTCCCTTCTCTCTTCCTTTCTTCCTCTTCTTCTTTCTATAATTATTTTTTAAATATTGTGCTATTAAATTGTGCATAGTTTAGATACTTTAATTGGCGATGTAAATAATAAACTGTATATTATTGTATTATTCATCGTAAAAGCTGTTGTATCTTTTAAAATAAATAAATAAAACCTAGCTTGACATTATCAGAGAAATCATAAATGTGAAAAATAAATAGTGATTTTGACCTGACACATTTTAAAAATTCTAAAATATGTTTTTTCGCTATAGAAACACACGAACTGTCGAAAAGTTGGTAATAAATATCTAACTACTTTTCTATCTATACCATTACGGTGTCTACCACAAGTGGAGCAACCATTGAACCAACTACATGGTATAAACACACAGACTATCTCCTTCGGCTATAGTAAAATAACACTTTCAAAATTGATAACATGTCTCGTCACTGAATTCAAAATGTCAAATGATTTTTTTATAAAATCAAACAATAAATGCGACAATTAATTAGGTACCTTTTTTCATTAATCATTTTTGTTGATTTTATTATTTATTCATTCTTTACTGTACATTGATTAGAAACAATTCCACAGAAGCGTTAGAAAATTTGCTATAGGAACAATGAAAAGTATGTTAAACACATCAAAAAAAGAATCAGTGCAAATTTGAAATATCATTATGAAAGGTATCTTATAATGATGTGAGCTGGTTGTTAATGTATTTGCCTTTAAAGGGCAAAAATGTATACTGACTGATTAAACAGATATACAGTTTTGAATCAATAAACACAATATTTACAAACAAAAAGAAAGCCATTTTGCTGAATTGCGAATTATGTACATTCGATAAAAAACGGAAATCGAATAAACGTTAATACAGGCGACAATTGTACTGTTTAATGTTTGTACAATCATAGGCACTTATTACGTGGACGCAGTTAGTTATGTTGGTACTATGTATATACATAAATATATGTAGGTATATGGCTATTTAGCTTCTCCTATGAATATAATGTGGTGTTCACATTTGGCGAATATCGCCAGGACGCCAAAATATCGTCAGTTATTTGAACCGTGTGAACTAATGACAGCTGAGGCCTGAGTCAATAACACATTTTCACGTTACGTTTTCGTTCCGTTAGCGTTCAAATGCAGACGATGTTGCGCTAAAGTGTTAATTTTCGTAACTACTCGTATTATGTATCTTAGCAACGAAATTGACACTTGCTGCCAACTTCGTTTATACTCGAACGTTAACGGAACGAAAACGTAACGTGAAAATGTGTTATTGACTCAGGTCTCTGGTCTGAAACGATAAAAACCAGTAGAAACGATATCGTCTCAAATTGACCACCTTTCAATATTTTAATTCGGTGGAGCGATTAGCGCATGCGTAGATGTGCACGGCGTCCTTATCTATGGTAAAAACTGTATAACCTATAAATTTTACAATGTTTCCCGCTTCGTGACAGCTATTATCTTTGTTGTTGGTTTGTGGCGTTAGTTTCCTTGATTAAAAGGCACCTTATAACCTCTACTATAATATTTTCGACTAAAAATAAACACTTCGCGATCAAAATCAAAGCGCATCTGACAGATCGTTTCTATATCGGTGGACTGTGTGAAGGTGTGACGATCAATAGGTGTCCGGCTAATTTTTTTTTTCGCCTGGCGATATATTATTTTGAAATTTGCCAGGCGATATTCGCCAAATGTGAACACCCCATAAAATATATAAGCTTGGTTAGCAGTTTAAATAGGTAGTTGTATAAATTATAATATGCTGTAGAAGTTAGCTATATACCTAGATATAATAATGTTATATAGTGTGAGTGTTATGTTGGTAATATTGCCATACAATGAACCGTTATGTGACGGCCCTGTTAAATGAAATATAATGGTGTGGATTGGCAGTTGAAAATAAATTTAAGAGTAAATAAGAACTTAGGATTTCGCAGCTAGTGTTATATTTACCAATATTATAAGGAGATATTCTGTGCATAAAACCATGGAAAAACAGCCCGGAAAATATAGTTAAAGTTAAAATTATGTAAAAATATTTTACAAAATAATTAGTTAGGCAAATATAATGAGACCGGAAACTTATCAATAACCTCGTCGTAGTAGTATTTTTTAAATATATTTATTTAAATATTTTTTTTATAAATTTTCTCATTATTAGATGGAATGCTTAAATAAGCAACGATGGTTTAAAGATGAAAGGATGACAAAGAGGATATATTTATCTGAAAGAGGGAGTGTAAAAATGCGTGGTTTTCTGAGAACCACGTGGCTTTATCACGTGGATCAAATTAAGTAAGAGAAATGTGACGTACTTAGGCCTAACGCATCAGTATATAGATAAAAGTTGTAGTTAGCTATCTAAAGGATAAATAATATATCTTATGGATAAAGTGATGGTTAAATTTATTTGTCGCATCAATCTAAAACTATCCTGTGGATAGCTATCCACCAGTCTTAAATGTTGGCTAAACTGAAATCGCATGTTTTGTCTATGGTTTTAGCTTGATCTTCGTTTGGCGCCATTTTTGCTCCGACTCTAGCGTATATTTCGTAATAAATATTTATTGTTTGCAAATCAAAAGAGATTCTAATATAATAATAAATTTATATAATTGTAAAAATATGCTTCCAGGTAAAGAAAAAATATTGTTAAATATATTTCTACACATATTACGAAATACTTTGCGTGAAAACAACAATCATAGCTCGAAACATTACATTAAGATTTTATTTTTGTTGTTTTCCAGTCATAATTCCGTTTTAAGTAATTTTTTGTGGTTTATTAATACATTCTACCACATTTTGAATACATTTTTAAATAAAATATTATACATTTTTGTAGTTGATAAAATATGCATTATAATCTGATAATGCCATCTACCGTATATAGCTAAAAGTATTACGTGAATCGATTCTACGAAAACAAAAATGGCGGTTATGTCATCTTTCCTTCAAAGTAATCACCGCGTTATTTGTAGAATATTTTCTTTGAGATGGTTGATACAATGATTTAACAACATTTTTAAACATAATACGACATTGTTGAACATCAAAAAATACTCATACTCGATGTTTGTAGCAAAAACAACACATAACGTATCCTTCCCCATACAACCAAATACGGTCGCCGTGACTAAAATATCAGCCGCAAAATAATCCATACACATATTGTACATACGATGTTCACCCGCCGTGTTCTAAACGCTATAGTGTAAGGTTATATGACAAAATGTACACTCAATATTCACGCACTGCAACTAATTTGAGAATGCGTGATGTTAAAAACACAATGTAAAGGAATAATGTCTACGCGTCGGACCCAAATTGCCACTGAATGATGTTTAGTACACTTAGTGTACCCAAAGAAGTAGCGGTTATAGAAAAAGTTATCTCAAGGTCTTGGTCGTATAATAAGTTGACAGTTGTCAAAACAATACCAGTGTTGCTCAACATTGCACAGAAGGGGTATGAACAAGATGAAATTAAAATGTTCGATCTTGATAGAGTTAAGTGTTAACTCATTTCTATGAGTGATAAAAATTATATAATATTCATACCTGTTTTATCAACAATGTGAATTATGTATATATTTTTTTTTCAATATTTACCATCTTTTTTACTCTTACTCCAACATCGGTATGGAATGGAAAGTATATTAAAAAAAACATACACATACATATGTAAAACAATTTAATGTACATAAACAAGAATGATTTTGAAATAAATTATGTAATTTCTGTTGCAAATTCCTGCAGGTAGACTGGTCTAATTAGATGCAAGATATTGTAAAAATTGGTCAAATTTCACTTCATGATCTAATGGTGTCTTCAAAAAATGGTTTTAATTAAATCAATTGGTCATTTCCATTTCAATTTGCATATCTTCTTACTGTCCCAATTTTCTTATTTGTTTTAATCTGAAAATAAATAGAAAATATTATTCATTAAATAACTCTTTTTTCTTTGCAAATAATTTTATTTATTTATTTGTTTTATTCTTCTTGCACATCATCATTCATAGGTATAACAAATTAAATAAAGCAGTACACACAAGAAAAAACACAAGAACTTCCATTTCTTATAGGTATATGTGTAATGAATAATACTTACGCCTTTATTTTCAACCTTTGTTGGGTATGGTTAATAACACTATTTTGGATAAAAGTGTCTACTTCCTTCACAGTGCATGTCTTGTCTGCAAGATTGCATATATCTAAAAACATCAAAATACCAAATATTAAAAAATATTTTTACTCAAAGAAAATTAATTTACGTACATAATTATATCAGATACTGCCGCACAGTTTGACAACCATTTAAGGTCCATTAAACGAGTGGGGCCATATTGGAACAATGATACTAAATGCCAAGCCATTTCAAAAATGCAATTTATCTGATTATTACAACAAATTTGGCATAGATTCGTCAATATTTTAACCTAATTTTACCAATATCATTTGCCAGCTAGCTGGTGGTATCAATTTCTTTAATTTTTGTAGTTACATAAATATTATAATTATAAAACAATATCTCCTACCTTCAGAATTCAAATGGCGTTCTTGTTTCTCGTGAATATTTTTATAAACTGCACAGTCAATCAACATCTCGCACTCATAATGACGATGATCTCCGAAATACTTTATCACTTATTACAACGTTTTCGCAATCAACGCCATTAATAATTTTACGACAAAACAACGATGCACCACAGATAGAACGCAGCTACAACGAAACATGTCGTCTTTTATTTTCGTTTGTCGTTCGGATTTCTCCGTGTTCACGATATCTGTTGAGATGCGCGCGCGCGCGCTATGGAATATGGAATGTAGCTGTGACTAACCTTCCCCATTTTTAAGAACCGTTTAACAAAAAGTGTGCGCCCTGATACCAATTTGATCCCGGTGTAGGAAAACGAGTGTAGTGAATGTTCTCTAACTGATACCAAAATGGTTGTATGGGTCACAGCTGTTGCTTCAGCTAATTGTGACGGTTTATCCTGAGAATAAATTTTATCCACCACTTTAAGTTGTAGTTAAAAATGGCGTCGTTTATCCTAGGGATAGGCCGTATCTTTACATTGATGCGGCAAATATCCTAGAGATAGGTTTATCCTCAGGATAAATTTATCTATCTACAGATTGATGCGTTGGGCCTTAAATGAGAAATTGTATGAATGTAGTAGAAGCAGAAGATAGTATGTAAAGATCTAATGGTGCTCCGTTCGTTCTGTCTATCCCAGTTGGAATATGGTTTGAGGGTAAAATATAGTATAATTATTATAAACTCACTCCATATAGATTAAATTGTAAAGCTTATGTTTTCATGAAATTTTAGAGTATTTTAATAAGTTAATAAAAAATACTTGTTCACTAATTTAATTTTATTGTGAAATAGATATGAATGGTACATTGAAATTGCGACTGAATCTGAATCTTTGAATTTGAATTTTTTAGTATTTTATAAACGAAATAACATTGAAATTTGTTTAAACTACGTGTGTGTTTATCCAATGAAAAAAAAAACAAATTTATTAAATATTTTAAGAATGTCAGTCCGCACCTGATGATCTCCGTTTTGACGCCAAAGTCAAGGCAAATTTAAATATTATTAATTTCATTCTAAATGAAGATTTTGAACGAAATAGTCTCCAAAGAGATTCACATACAGACATTTGCCACATTTAGTTCATAGTCCATTGGAAGATGAAACAGTCAGTCGACAACACTATAAACTTTGTAATGAATTGATTTTGGACAAAATCGAGTGCCGGCAATTGCTCAGAAGTGTGGATGTTAATCATCTTTGGATTTAAACTTTCCTAGATGAATTATTCACGTTGATTTAATTCCGAAAAATAAGAAGAATTAATCTTTATTTCAAATAGGTTGGATTAGTGGTAACATAATTGCCTTTTAAACGAAGGATCATGGGTTCGATACCCAGTGAGTAAATCGATATGAAGAATGATTCATAATCCAAACGTGATTATTTACAGCTTACCCTCATCACTCTACTGTTGGACTCAGGCCTCTTCAAAACGTTTACATTCTTGAATAAAATAAGCCCATTGCTTTCTTTTTGCTTAGATAATGTATTCAACCTATCAATTTATTCTATTTCAAAATAATATTTTTTTATCCTTCAATGATCTCAATTTCCAAGTTGACAAATGTTTAAAAAAACTACCATCTATAATTCTATAAGATCATAGCAATTTTAAAAACGCAATCAGTATACTAAATGAATATACATATTGTCCTCACCGTGCCATTTAAATTAAACATTCATAATTAGCGACATACCTCATTGCAAAAATTAACATGTTCAATGTCTAAAACTTGATATTTTACAAATACCTGCTTTTAACAGTAGGACACATAGGAAAACTAACAGAAAATAATTAAAGGTCTGTTTTAGACTATTCTCCACGGGGAGAAAAAAAAGTTGAAATTTACCGAAGCTTAACAAAATTCAAACTCAATCAGGCCACTGAACTTTTTGGTCTTCCTGCCAAATTAAATTCGCTTGACAAGGAAGTAGCAATATTAAATAATAATTTCATACAATATTGTTTTAATAATTATATATATTTCCTTATTGTCATATGTAGCTTTAACAATAATTATCTTTTAATTAAATTGTTTAATCTTCATACCTACAAATAAAATTACGTTTGTCGTTGTTAAGAAGATTACATCAAAATTTAATTAAATGGTAAAGTATAATATGTACCTACGTGGGAATATTTTAATTGTTAGCAATACAAAACTTCATTATTTTATGATCAGTGCACTTAATTTAACTTAATAAGTACCTAATTTTTTAGCTTTGGTCATTTACTGCATGAACGAATTTCGATCTACACAAGGCCTTTTTGCTGAGAGCTTAAGATGATTGACACACATTATAGCAAACACTCTTGAAGCTATGTTATAAGTAAACAGCGCTTTACAAATTATCTTACAATTTCTTCTTAAAGTGCCATGTCAGGTCCCCCAGACGTCGGCTATCACCCTGGTGTAGGCTTCTCTGTCCTGTGCAAGCCAGAACAGCTGGACACTGGTCCACTCTCGAATATTTCTTACCCAGGACATCTTCGCACACTGCGACTACCCTCAATTTTTTCCTTCAAGATGAGTTGGAGTAAACCATATTTCTCATTTGAAGTACGTGTCCCAAATATGGCATTATCCTCACCTTTGTATTATATATACAAATTGATAAAGAGAGGGTAACTTTAACAAAAAACATGCAATATATTCCAACTAACTCATAATTCAAAAGGTTATCAAAAGTAGCTACCTAGTGTATCACCAAAATTAATAATTTATTCGTCTTTTTTGACCAAGGCAAGAATGTTTTTTGAAGTGCAATTAAATTGCAATTCATAACTTAAAAAGGTCAGACGAATAAACACTTCTCTCAAAAAGACTGGCAAGTTTTACGCTGCTCTGTTGCCAATATCGGTTAAGTCCAAAAGAATATTATTATTATTGGTTTATGGGTAATAAATTTAATTTAATAACTATTGACTGCAATAATTTCACCTTTTAAATTGTATATTTCTTTTATTAGAGAATAAAAAATCTTCCTTTTTTCTTTACGAATAAATTTATGGTACCCATTTGAGAAGTCAAGATCTGCAAATTATCTTAAAATACCGGAACTCATTTCCAAACTACGTCTAAACCGTATACATTTAATATTGTTATAGTTTTATAATATCTCCAATATTCCATTTCAAATTGTTTTACTATTCTAAAATTACTTGAAAATCTCTTAAATATTGAGATTTTCAAGTAATTACAGTAATACAATTAATTCTACTTTGCTACCTCACTAGGCTAGAGCCTGTGACAAGGTGGACTTTAAGGAGTCCCCCAAGGCACCAAATTCAGTACTTAATAAAAAATGTTTTCTGTATTCTATCAAAGAAAAATCAGTCCCGCAAACGCAAGGGTTTAATAATTTTTAATCATCTTTTGAATAATAGAAAAAGATTTTATTATTTTATGAAATATTCACACACTTCTTTGATTGTTAAGTATAGTATAGAAATTATAAATGAACAAATAGGAATATGCAAAGGAATAACTCTAAATATTAATGATAGGAACTAACCTTCCCGAAAAAAATTAAGACATTTAGGATAGGTGGCAAACCTCATCAATTTTTTCAAATACCTGCCTTTTACAGGACACTCAAAAACTAACGGAAAAGAGTGGAAGATCAATTCTTTGCCGGGTGTTCCATGCAAAAATATTTTTCGTAAACTAAGCATTTCAGTAGAACAAACTTTAAATTAAAAAGTTCAATAAAAAAAACTTAAAACATTACATCATACAGAAACGACCTTATTACTACAGACATCAAATTCAAAATAGTAGGTATAAATGAATTCTAGTTTATCAATTATTATTTAAATAATCGTCAACATGAGCCTACAATTTAATAAATATCTAAATACAATGATAATTATAATTATATGTTACAATGATTCAGTTAATCTCAACAAACGGTAGAACTAAGCACGTTAAATAATATACATACTCGATGAAAAAGACACACATACAATATATTAATATAAACAGTACCTACCTGCTGACTACGACTTGACCAAGAATAATATTTTGTAGGTCAACATGAATCTTCTTATTATAAGAAGTAGATACTTACATACGTCTTGACTTGTTGTTATTATTAGTGTTACGGGCAAAGAACAGTATGTGGAGAGTCTTAATACTTGTAATAATAATATTATAGAAGAATGGCCTCAGGTTAGACACACATAACACTATGTAACACCAAACGCTCATTATCAAAATAGTGGCTATTGATGATTATTCTATTGGTATACGAAATAATAATATTATTTTGACAGGTTCAAAAGTGACACGTTTAATTGACAGGGAAATTTAGGTAAATTAAATTGTATTTAACTGTGACTAGATAGATACAGAAAGAATTAAAAAGATTCGTACGTGGAACTATAAATACTAAAGAGGGCAGGAAAGAGTGGAATAGAAAATTTAGGTTCGTAGAGATTTGTTGCAGATCAAAAACACTCAAAAACGTCTCAGCACAAAAACTAAACAGAATAATTACCTGCTTTTCACCAAAAATACACATATTGATATTAATTTGCAAAGCTATATAGCAGGAGGAATTTCCGCAAATATAAACAGGGTCTACCGCAGGGAGCACAAGTTTGGCCTCATCAAGAACTTGGAGAAAATATTTTTATCTTCCTTTTTTAGAATCATGTAAATGAGTTACATTATTTATCTTCTTTGCCTGCTCTTTTATGTGATACCTAAAATAATTTATTCTCAAAGAAAATATTTTTATGGCTATATTTTAAATGTATCAATTTTAATTCCAGTTCAACACCCGATCAAAACACATATCATAAAGAATTGAATTCCTGGAATATTATTTATCCTGTCTCGTAAGTTTAAAGACCTATTGAAATAGAATTAACGAACACGCAAATCAGATGAAATTATGAAATATTTTTCCTTTTATAATGATTGAGTAACGTAAGTCGGATGTTATTAATAGGATACTAATGTGTAACATCAAGTTATTCGATATTTTTTCTAATATGCACTTAACAATTATTGGAAAAAAACCGTGAATTTTTGCCTATAAAAGAACTTTCTAATTACATTGAATCTTAAGTTAATTATAAATAAAACACATCTTTAGTCTATCTGATGAGAGCGGAAGCTCTTGAAAGCCGGCTCGGAACCAATAAAGTCACAATAGATGTACTAAAGAAATTACCTAAATCAGATTGACAATGTCCTATCAAGACGAAAGACGTCTCTCTCGTAAATAAATCGAAAAGTAGAATAAAACATTATTGTTTAATTTATTTCGCTTTTACTAAAGAAGTATTTTATTTATAATTAATTTAACATGAACTTCCACCAAGAACCATAGGTTGAAAATATCAACCTTTTTTTTAGGAAAGATGTATCTGGGTTTTGTTATAAACCTAAATATAACCTTATACACCTTTCACAGTAAGCTAAAAGCTTGTGTCTTGAAAAGAGAATCTGAATTGCATTGAATCTTACTTCTTCATTTATTCAATATTTTTCAATGAAAAGTAGGACCTACTGTTTAACATCTACACTTCTGAATAAATGAAATTGAGTTATACACATTTTTGTCAAAAATTAAATTTTATATTTGGACAAATTGGCTGTTGAAATTTGCTTTAAAATGATAACAAACATGTCTGTCTCAAATGCAACAACAATATCTTCACATCGATAAGTTATGATAGCAAAAAACCAGGAAGAATGCAACAAGCTTACAAATTAATACTTTATAACGACGAAACAGGATGCCTGTGATTCAATAATGGAGAAAGAATTTCTTCTCGTCTCACGAGGAAGTCAACAGTAGTAAAATATTCAATACAATTATTTTAATTATATTTTCGAAAGGTTGTTAAGTTTAACATACACTTAGTGTTTATTATTTACCATTATTTATAATACCAGCTTTTGAACCAAGCTACACGCAGAGAGAAATGCGAATTTACATATTTTATTGAAAAAGCTTCAAATTTCATATCTGTGACTAAGTTTAGAAAAGAATAAGTGTCACATTTTTTATAAATATTTTCACAATAATATCAACAATGCCTTTGATCATTAATAAGATTTATATAGGTCTACCTTATATAAGCACACAGGAACACAATTAATGAATATATAGTGGTCGCTATACCTAGACTACTTTCACATTTTTGAAGTTTCATGTCTATTTTAGTATATTTCAAACCCAAGTTCATTTCTAAAAATGCAAAATGGCGTAAAAAGCATCACATATCGTGTTAATCGTCTATATTTATGTCTATAATAACGAATTATTAATAATCTATGTACAATATCTCGGCATCTTCTACAAATGAAGTAATGAATAAAATAACAAACAAGTCATGCTCTCCCTGCCAATAGAAAACGAAAAATTCTGGTCGAATGGCATTAATTCAAGATTATAAATGAATTTTATCGTATAATAAGGAGGAATGTCATACTAAAGCTTGAATGAGATCCCCTCTTATTCAATTATAGCCTTGAAATGAATTCGCGATGTTCTACGAAACATCTGATTCCTTTTACAGGAGAACAGATAAATTAAGAAACCCATTTTATGCCATGGACTTTACAGAGAGTGACTTAATTATAAACAATCCATCCATCCATACTATCACACCGCTTCCTTCGCAGAATAGGCAGAAAGAATCAATCGCCACTTCCTTCTCTCCTTGCATACACCTTTCACTTCCATCACTGCCTGTAAGATCTGGTTAATAATATTATGATCTTGCCATTGAATCCTCGGACGTCCACGTCTCCGAGCACCACAGTCCATTTACACAATGTACACAACATAAACAAACATACGTGTAAATGGACTTTCATTATTATTATTTATGTTGTCATATTATTACAGGTTAGTCTTGTATATATACTACCTTGTTAACAGACTATACTAATAATACGATTGTACTTAATATCGCTGGTGCCTTCCCTACCAACAAGCATGCAAGCAAGCACCAGTATTCAAATACCGTTATCAGAATATTCACTCACAGTCACTCTGTGGCCACTCAAGCAATCGTGTTGTGTTGCGACCTTCTCTTTTCTCGTTGTATTGCGGTTGGTGACTCAAGGAAGAACGCATCGAATATTTTAACCGTTTGACGTTTCGAATTTATTCAATCTGAACATCTTCATACTTGATGCGATTGTCAAATTTGTTTACTTTTATAATTAATTTATTATTATAATTAAATTTTTCATTCAGTGTTTTATTTATTTTATTGTTTTTATGACTTTTGTGTCCTATTTTTATGTTGTGTTTATTGACGTTTGTGTCTGTTTGTTAAGGAGCTATTTTATCACCAGTTTAACGGTAAATATTGATTGGTTTAATTGATTTATAGATTTAATTATTACTGTTAGCTTTTTTGTAAAAGTTTCTTTTGATTATCACTTTTTCCTGATAAAGCTGAATGAACCATGTAGAATTAGTTTTATAAAACACTAGGTAGGTACTTTTCCAATGTTCTTCGATCACTTTTTTTAATCATAATAACATTTTATTTGTATTTTATATATAATTTTTGGACAGATTAACTTTAATGAAATCAAAAACAATTCAATCAATCGTCAATCGATTGACAATGCCCTTGAAAGACAAAAGACGTGTTTCTAAATAAAAAATCAAAAAATTATTCATTCAAATTTCATTATGAAATTCTACTACCTAAACACCGACACAGTGAATATATTTCCAGAATTAAAGTTTGGTCATCCATTGTAATGATTATTTCTTAAAGCTTTTTTCCAACAATTTCTTACTGTAAGGAAATTCTAAAGATCTATTGTTGATATTTACTTATTAAATACTGTGTAAGTTTGGAGATGGGATCCATATCTTTTTTATTTCTACTAAAGAGATCTTCATATTTTAATACTTCTAAATATATTTCAAGATGAGTTTCTGGATATTAGATTTTCGTCAACACAATAATATTAAATGATTTTTATTTTCTGTCAACATCGTCACCATCACGCCGCTTTTCTTTCGAAGTAGGCAGAAAGGATTAAGTGCCAATTTCTCCTATCTTTGCATAATGTTTCGCTTCCGTCATTAGTATACAATTCCTCATGCATGCTCTCCTATTTATTGTGCTCAACACTTGTTCGTCTTGTTCAATTTAGTTTAAAAATATTGTTTTCATTCCACCGTTCCTGTCAGCCAGTTATATTTTCTTTTGTCATTCTGTCCATACTCATTATATTTCTATGTACACAAACCGCTGTAGTTTATTCATTTTCATTATTGTTATTACACCAGATTTCATTCCACAATCTTCACGAATCACATTCTTCTCAATAACCTCATTTCAACTGCATTTATATCGTCTTCACCCTTCTTTAACTATATCCAAATCTCGCTTGCATACAACCATCTGACATATTATACAATATTTGATGAAGTAGTCAAATCCATACATTGACAAAACCAATGCCATACGATATAGGTATTTGAACTTAAAAAAATTAACAAGTCAATAGATCTATATAATATTAATATGGGCACGTATTTGGGCATATACCCAAATACAGCTGTATTCATGGGGTCACATAATTATAATATACCAAACATTTTATTGGTAACAATAACATAAACAACAAAAACTTGACACGGTCGATTATCACAACGCGTAACCCTCAAATATCTTGTTTAACTTAAACCTGACCTAAGATTACGATGAACAAATAGATCGCTTGGACATTTATCACGATATATTATTTTGAATTAGATATCTGGACAGTTTTTTTTGGGAAACGTTATGCACTGTCAAGGTTTTTAGCATAAAATACGAAATTGTACATTACTAAAGGTTTTTTAGGCACTTCCTACTGGTTTATCACGAACTAAGACCATAGTTTTAGCAAATTAATCTAACACATCTTTGATTAATTATATCAATTTAATTTTATAGATACCTTTTACAAGAGCGTCATACTTTTGATCGTTAGACCCTCGATTCGGAACCACCTGTCTATACAATCCTGTATTATGTTTTCTTATCCCATCTTGGGTTTATCAATCGTATCATAAAAGCTTGTTTACATTTGTTTGAAGATTAAATCGGAATATTTTGAAAAATCGCTCACAAATCAACAAAAACGCAAGTGGAACTACAAATATATTTAAAATATTTTGTTTCATTAAAACTTCTTATTAAAAATAACTTCCACCAAATAAAATTGAGTTCGTCAGTAGCCTGGAGATAGAGTCTCAGCCTCGTGAACGGGGGTCCGTGGTTCGATTCCAGGTGCCGGCAAACTCCTCTTTCACGACACAAGCCTTTAGCTTACTGTGAAAAGTGTATAAGGTTGTATTTGGGTTTATAACAAAAAGTACTAGTTTTGTAGAAACACTAAATAATATTTTGTTTATACATATAATTCTCTATGACACCCAGGCCTAGCCAATTTTAAAAAAGCCCATTTTTCATCTTTCTCTTGCCTGGAATCGAACGCGGGACCTCGTGGCTGAAAAGCAAGAACCATTCCATCACGCCATGCTGGTCATCATATTGCTACATTCTATATGATATCATAATAAATTAAATTGCCTTTATGAATCAGAAAACATAGAAACGATTATTATTCATCTTAATTCTGTAATCTATAATTTTCTTATTTGATTCGTGTCTTGTGAAACCTTCCCTTTGTAACAAAATAATTATCAGATTCTTATCACTGTAATCAGTTGTAAGTAATATCTAATTATTATTACAAATTGTAATCAAACATCTGATAAATAAGCAATACCTGCATTTTACTATGTATGTACGGTGTATATTGATATTCTGCTATAGATAATTGGATGAGAATAGTATTGTTCCAACATCGGTATAATAATTAGACGATGTGTCAAACAACATCAAACTCAAACTGAGTTGATATTTAATAAAATGTGGATACATCGATGAAAGGTTATATACCTTGGATGGCCATAGTCAGCAATGCTAGGGTCCTCCAAAGAACCAGATCGAATCAGGAACTAATTTCAAACATTAAAACCCCTAAAGTGTTCTATTTAGTGCATGTGCTTAGAGGAACTGAAAGCACAAGTTGTTTGCTAATGATATAAAGAGCAAGATCGAGGATCGAAGAGGTGTTGGAAGAAGTTGGATTTCCTGGCTCCATAATATACACGAAAGGACAGAAATATGGAGTGTTGATGAGCTGTTTCGGATTGTCCAGGATAGGGACGCATTCTTGCAAGTAATTGTCAACATGACACATGAAATAGAAGAAGCCCATTTAATTTGGACCACTGTTTGAATGGCACTTTGAATGTCGGTATTCGTTCAGATGGATCGGTGACTAGATGACCAATCATCACCTCTGCTTCAGTCCACTGGGATATCTAGTCCTCCTTCATATTTAGTTGGTGTAACTATAATGCCACTTCTATTCTATTCTTATTAAGGCCATCCACTCTTTTGCGAGTGATTTAGAGGATTATGCAACTTTTCTCCACAAAAAATTTCTAAAGGAGAGTCGAAATGGTGGTAAAAGTGTCATTATATCCAGATATCCAGGCAATGATGGAGCTCGTATTAAATTCAGGGCACGTCAGATGTGCAGACTACATGCACTGGAGGGGTTTATCCTCTAGTCCTTAATACGAATGCAACCCAAACTGTCTAGAGGGGTCTAAAATCCAGATATGATTAAATAAAAATACTTTATTTCAACATAAAAACAAGATTACAACTCTTTTTCAACTTAACGGATTGAAACATTGTTGTATAAATCTAATCTTATTGTTGAATGCATTATATAATTTCCAATACCGTATATAATTGTTTATTAATCTATAATCATAGTTTGCTATGCGATGTTCTTGAAGATTTCAATGTTACTATTGGTTGAGAGTTACCTATTAAATGAATCGATGTATAGGAATCTTATTTTGTTTGATATTATTGTTGCATATTAGATATCGGGTTGTAATCTTTCAAGATAAATTGCACCTTCCCGTACGAAGCTAACCAAACCAATGTGTGATGTTATGTTGACAATATATGTTTTTATGTAAACAATTAATACTCAACTTTTTAAAATCACTCTTAACCCTAAGTGGAACATTAAATATGTCATATTATATTTCCTGTTATGAATACTAAAAATGAAGGGTTAAGGCACGGTAATGAGCTACATAGCCTAAATCAATCATACAATATATTTAAGAAAAAAAACATTTTACGTCTTCAATTCAGTTTTTTTTTTGTTTATGCCATAGGAAGTTTTCGCATTTAACTGAATTTCTCACCTGCGTGAGTGAAGATATTAAGAATATTACTACTCAACAGACACCTCGTCCGCACAACCAACAGACTGTGCCATCACCCTAAAGTATGAAACAGGAAAGGTGTTCTGATGCTTACGAATCGGTTTAGGCTGGTTTCAGTGCACTTTACCTTTGGTTCCATGAATCAGGAAAGGTGTTCCGTTGATTACGAATCAGCTTAGGCTGGTTTAAGTGCACTTTACCCATGGTACCATGAAACCAGCCTAAACCGATTCGTAAGCATTGGAACACCTTTCCTGTTTCATAGGGGGCATAAGGGAGTTTGCACAGTCTGTTACTTATGCAGATGAGATGTCTGTTGAGTAATATTCTTTTTTTTTGTTTTTTTGCAAAAAAAGAGTTTACCACTCATCTCAAATCAGTGAAAATGTTACATACTCAAATTATTATATTTTCCAATTTGATATTGAATTCCTGAACAAAGTCAAGATAAAAGCTGTTTTTGATTTTGTTTGATATTATATATTAAGAATTATTTAGGTTATTCGTGTTTAAACTATCACTGTATGTGTGTCCACTTTCTTTATCTAAGTAGGTATGTACTTACAAATAGTAATGTTATATTTTTCTTGGAACTATTAAATACATTTATGTAGGTATCTACTAATATTTCAAATGCACTCTTACGGTATGGGTGGCTATCTCAACATGGGAGATACTGGGTGTTGTTAAAAATGTTGATTTTTTCAATAAGGTATTTTTAGGTTAGTACAAAGTTATTTAACACAAAAATTGTTTAGTTTCTATGTTGACGGCACTGAAGATGGACTGGATGGAAGTCCGAAAGGCCTCTGCCAAAATAAAATTTATACAGTGAAAATTACAGTGTTTTAACTAAATCATTTTAATATTAATAAAAATGAACTTTCATAAGTTTTCATACTCACGCCGTGGATTGTGAAATAAATAAATAAATAAGGTTACCACCAAAAAAATAGAATACATATTTAATAATGTGTTTGTACCTACTTCTTATAAAACCACCACCCAATTGTTATTATACGCATTGTTTATATTTTCGGCATTAACTATAATTATAATAATTTCTAGACATATTGGTATTGTTTAAGTAATAACTATGTATAATTATTATATTTTTATGAGCTTTTCGTTACCGCGGTTTCGATGGAGCGTCCACCATTTAAGATCGATTATCAACAACTTTTAAAAAAACTTCTAAAAGTTTTAGATAATCGCTCGTTAATTATACATAGTTACTAAAACAATATCAATATGTTAAATACGCAATTGAATGAAGTGATTATTTTTTACTTCACAACAACAATATAATATACAAAAATATTTCTATTCAGATTTCTTAAAGTGATTTTTTTTTAAAGTAAAATACAGGCTTCCCTGCCTTTACCGGGGATATTGCCTGCAAATTGGTGCAATGTGCTACAATGTGCAAATTGGTGCACTGAAAGACATGTAAAATAAGAACATGTAAGCAATGATAACATTCCAACAGTCTTACATCCAAATACTGGACACTTCAGCAACAAAATATTACTTCCTTTCTTAGCTGAGCTCTCAGCGAGTGTACTTTCGCCATCTCAAGACTTCAATCTCCTTGAAGATACTAAAAAATTGAGAGAACAGCATTAACTACACAGAGATCCCGATATCCAGACAACAGTATATATTTTATAGTGACTTACAATCCATCGGATTGGTCTGCAACGAGTTTAGATTTTCTTCTCCATTCCTCCCTATTTTCAGCTAGTCTCTTTAGTTCTGCAAATGTGCCACAGTTCATGTTCTTCTTCCAACAGTATAGAGATAATATTATATTTATACCAACAGAATCAAACAATATATGTAATCAATGCTGATATTTCTAAGTATTAGAAATATTCATAGTACATATGATTATGATAACAATTTATTAAAGGATCACGCACTTATGTGTGTTACAAGCACAGTTTGGGCGTATTACTTTCAGTATATGTAGATATTGTAGTCAGTTATTAAGGTTAAAAGGTCTAGGTCCTTGTATGACGATTGTGCCCCCAATATTTAAATACTTACTAACACAACAACATCAGAATAACTGTACACTTTGCCGATTTGCTATACAGCATTACATAGGTACAATACTAAACTGGCAAGCCAACTGATTCTATATATTGTTTTATTTTATTATATATCCATCCGTATAGTATGATAACAAAATCTATGTTATAATAATGTGTATTGTTGTCATCAGTCTTTAGCCCAGTAGCTCAGTACAAATTTGTTGTAAAATTACATGTGTTACTAAATTAATAATAATTGGTTAAATATATTTTTTATTTTAGAAGATCTATATTTAATGTTAAAGTAGGTAACTTATGATTATCACATCGTATTCATTGTTTATTTGAGATCATCATCGTCAAAAAGGTCATCGAATTCATTAAAAAAGTCCGCATGTACAGCCTTTTCATTAGCTGCCAAATCCATCAGTAAACTTGCTGAGCCTCCAGCCTCTTCCATATCCATGTAGGGTCCGACTTCTTACGTTGTTTCAACATTTCAAGTTATAAAGATATAGAATTGCATTAAAATATTTAAATATGGTACGGAAACTTTTTCACGAGATTTACTAGTTGCAGTTAGTACTATAACTGGTATAGGCCCTTCACACTTTTGGATAGATAGTAATTCACTTTTCGTGTCCGATCGAAATCCTCCCATTCAAGGACAGACTTAAGTTTTTTTTAAGATAAATCTGGGCTATTTTACAAGTTAAATATTCAAATACAACCTTATACACCTTTCACAGTAAACTTAAAGCTTGTGTAGTGAAAGGGGAGTTTGTCGGCATCCGCAAACCCCTTGTTCATGAGACCAACACTACCTCCAGGCTACCGACGAACTCAAAAAGATATACTTACGGGATTTTTTTATGGAATGGGCGAATATCTTTCAAGTACCCTGAGTTTATGTACTCTTCAAATAATAAGTATATACTTATAAATAAATAAAAAAAGTCATAAAATTTTCTTTTCTATGCCAGTCCCCCAAAAGAATAATCCAGGCTCTCACCAAACACCATCATAGCTAGCACTCAAGCATCTAAGAAGTATTCTCGTACATACTACATATTATTAATAATAACACTAGCTTGTCGTGTCTCCTAAATAGGTTTGTCCCACTTCCCATTCCCTCTCACTACACATACCTATAATAATATTATGTTTAATACAACCTCTAAATAACTAGGTACTATCCGCACCTGTGACCCACATACCACGCATTGTACACCAATGTATAGGCACCAACTACTAATAGCCACATCAACACGACTCCTTACAAACTACATAAGATCCAATAAATCTTAGCACCCACTTAATCTCGCAGAATGAAATCGAAAAGTTTAATAATATTATCAATAGAATATACGGCCAAAATAGCGTTTATCATCATCGCCCTCAACGCTCCTCTCGGGAGCACAGGGCAGAAACCAGCCTCCTCCATTCAGAGTGTCTCTGTGCCAATTGCGTCACCTCTTTCCAAGACATTCCTTTCGCTCTGATATCGTTGTCATAGGAACGGTGTATTGTGAAAGAGGGTCGCCCGGGCCGACGGAACCCCTGCGGACGGAAGATCAATAGAATATACGGCCAAAATAGCGTTTTTAGTACAATAAAAATATATCTTAATAAATGTACTTGAAACAGAACCGATGAACATATTAAGACAACAGTCAATGAAAAACAATATCATGAAAACAGAAGCTACAAGGGTTCACCAGTGGAAAGCAAGTACTTCGAACAAATCCGTTCACAGCACATTTCTTCACAGTGTACTCATCCGAATCAGCATTTACTATTTCTTATCGAAATAAATAAAACAAGCGTTTTATTCTACTAATGATTTAATCGGTGAGAGAGACGTCTTTCGTCCTATGAGGACATTTATAATTATGGAGTCGATTCATTGATTGGTAACTATTATAGTTTGTTGATGATCCCGTAGCAGAGAACAGTGCCTGATTTCTGGTGCTATGATTCGGGATGACCAATTTATACCATCACTTGTCATTTTGTAATAAGTAAACTCACTGCTTAGAATGAAGATGCAGGTTGCTCTCTCTCAGCAGACCTATCAACATTTAGACATTCAGAATAGGTGACATTATAGAACACTACTGGACTAAATAATATGTTAAATATCTTGCTCGTGATGTTATTCAAAAATTTGACTTTTGAAAGGCAATCACTATAAGAAAAGTGAGGTCTTTCGAATAAATTTGTTATTATTTGCCCAGACCTGCACGGAGCGTGAAAAAGTGGATGTTCATAATGATAAAATTATTATATTTTGTCCTAAATAACCTTTGACGCTTGTCAACCGGTCGTTATTTATTTGATTACAAAATTCGTGTATAGTAATGTGAAAGAATTCCACTTTCTTCGTCAATACACCGGGTGACAGGTAATTAACCAAAATTGTTATTACCAAATAATACATATTTGAATAAAACTTGTATATAAATTACATAATTTAAATTATTTATACTCTAATACACTACCAACACCAAGACGTGTTACTCAAGGAAATTAATTGTGTTACTTAAATTTGGCATACCACAGGGATGTTTTTTGAGTCCTTTATCACTATTTTTTGTATAAAATCGATTACATAGTTAGGTATCATATACATAATTTGCATGACTTTTCATGCCTTGCAGATGCATATTAGAGTGCGCTAAGTTTTAAATAAAATAAATGCAAACAAATCCAATCACTTCTTTTCTCAGATTCTAATTTACCCATGTCTAGGCGCCATTGACGTGGATAAACACTATAATTTCAAGAGATATACAAAACCCACGTTACTAATTATATATTAAGTATTAATTTAAGACAAATACTACAATAACTAATGACTCTCCATTCTTTGGAAGACGGTAATTCTGATAAGACCAACTAATGACCACATCAACCAGAATACCAATAATTTACCAATCAGCTGTTGTTATCAGTAATTTTGTACGGCGCAACGTGATTTGGCTGAAATAACAACCATCTTAAAATGATCATTAGAGGATAATGAGTGATGGAAGAGCATTTTTTTAATAGTCATAATTACGATACTCATTAGAAACGGATGGAAAGAAAGCCTTGAGGAAGTCCCGTGTGTGGGCAATTTTAAAATAGGAAGTAAGAATTATCCCGTGGAGTCCCCAGTAAATGAAACTGAAGTGTTCTGTAAAGGGCATGTGCTCTTACATATAAGATAAGTAACATCTACAATTTAGTGATAAGAATGTCTAATTTTTTTATCGGCACGGAGAGGACAATCTGCATGTTTATTACACCCAGTAAGTCCGCTGGCTTCCCCACTTGTGGGAGATTATGTTCAAATGCTTGAATTTTGGATAATTTTAAGTATTTTGCATAAATTTATCAAATCGTATACCATAGTCTGTCAAATCAGTGAATTTGTGTAATGGGTTGATTTCTCTACCAATACGTTATTTTTTTTTCGTAATATTTTTAGCATCTTAATTTTGAAAAGTCAAGTGATAAAGCGGATAATTTGTATATAAAGATTTATTCGAAAGCTGTTTATACATTAGTGTATTATGTTTATTTTCTTCTAAAGTTATACGTTGTCTATGTATGTAGGTATATCTTATTTAGTGAGAAGTGAAAAAGTGAATGATTTGAATAAACATTTATTCAAAAGCTGCTTCGATCTCACTGTAATGTGTATATTTTCTTGAGAAAATTGTACGGTGTTTATTAATTCTTCTAAAGAATATCACACCACTTAATGAATCCTTAACCATCATAACCCAAAAATAACACATCAATTTTTTATATTGCTACGTGAAAAGAACAGCTCATTTAGTCGCTACTACCACCTATATTAAAAGTAATAATAAATTTAACAGTTATCGGCGTATTCCCAATACAGGAAGCAATCTTGTCTTACTAGTTGGTAGGTACGTACATTCTTGGTTGTATAATAACAACCGAGTAAAATGGTATGTTGTATCTGTCACCATCCGATAGTTAAATTAGCCAGTTAACCAAATGGCTAACCGCCGGCATTCTACAAAATTCAAATGCACCGATGGAATTTGTTCTCTAGTCCTACTTACATATTTACTTACTGCTAGCCTTCTTCTCTCCACTGCTGAATATAGGCCGCTTCAAAACTTTTTCATACTTTTTGATTTCGAGCAACACGACACCACTGTTTTCCCATCACCTGGACAATATCGTCGACCCATCTTTTTTTAAGTCTTCCAACACTTCTTTTGTCCTCTCACGGTCTCACAAGAAAAAAATAATGCCTAGTCATTTGGTTTAATAACAACAATGCACTAAGTATCTATCATTAAAAGCCAGACTTTTGAAATGGCTGTATCAAAATTCGACAGATAATTTGAATTTAGTATATTTTTTCTGCCATTTTAGCGCTAATAGTGGTATTTTCAATAATGGTGTCTACAGCTGAGGTTGTACGATAGAAAATACACCATAGATAAAAATAAATAGGTATGTTTTAGAAAAAATCAGAAGCTTAGCAATAACAGTTCGTCGTCGTTCTTTGGAGTTCGTCGGTGGCCTGGAGGTAGAGTCTCGGCCTCTTGAACAAGGGGTCCGCGGTTCGATCCCAGGTGCCGGCAAACTCCCCTTTCACGACACAAGCTTTTAGCTTACTGTGGAAGGCGTATAAAGTTGTATTTGGGTTCATAACAAAACCCAGATATATCTTTTTTAAAAAAAAAAAAAAAAAAAAAAAAAAAAAAAAAAAAAAAAAAAAAAAAAAAAAAAAAAAAAAAAAAAAAAAAAAAAACACCATAAAAAATAAACAACTTTGTCCAGACACTTGGTTTAAAGTTGAGCTAAACGATTAATTATTGTCTGATGAATTTTTGGTCATTTAGTTGGATGCCAATGTTTAACCAACTACCTAGCCGTTAAATTAAATTGCTGATTCAACTACCTACAGTAACCGATGTTGAGATTAGTGTGATCTTCTCTACTATGTACTCTCTTCGACATTATACCGTTACTTTGGTGTGATTATATTATAAAATAGTTTGTTACCTTCATTTCGTTACTGATAATACGAAATTGTTATGTTATATTATATCATACTTAGACACTGTGATTTTTGATTTAACTGTGATTTTACCGGAAATGTGTACCTGCAATTTGTAGACTTCTTCGTCCAGATGATCTTTTTTTACAATATACCGTTCTGTAACCCTTTCAGAACCAAAGATTTCTATAAATAGGTACTTTTAAATATCCTTCTCTGTTTTAATGTCAAAATGTCCCCCTAAATATACCTCCCGTACGAATATCATCGCTGAATGTAAGATGTCTTTATTTTTTCGAACACCTGTCTTTTACAGGACACTTTAAAACTTACGGAAAAGAGTGTGAGACCAAATCATTACCAGCTTCTCCGCGGCTTACAAAGTTACATATGGAATCACTAAATATTTAATGTAATTTAAATATCTTAATTTTATTAATATTAAAATGATTTAGTTAAAACACTGTAACTTTCACTGTATACATTTTATTTTGGCAGAGGCCTTTCGGGCTTAGTGCATCTTCAGTGCCGTTATTATTATTATAACTGAAGATGGACTAAGTCCGAAAGGCCTCTGGCAAAATAAAATTTATACCGTGAAAGTAACAGTGTTAAAACTTAATTATTTTAATATCAATAAAAATGAACTTTCATAAGGTAACCACCGAAAAAATAGAATACATCTTTATTTTCATTACATTATCAAATGAAAAGCTCAAACCATTCAAACTTTATAACTTAAACCTGAGTGATTAACTCTTCTCCCATCACTAACATAGTTCATCATCAAATTATCTCTACAACTTACAACATTGCAATACAACCTGCTAACTTGTAGACCAGCTGTTAATCATAATATTCTCGCAGGCTTAGGTTCAATGTTCCGCAGATGACATTTTAATGATAAAAACATCACAGACAAACACCATTGACAGTATATATTATGTACAATACCAAGATATTCATTATCACCAAATAAAATCAAATAGCAAAAATCCGTTTAATGAAATACTTACTTACTGCCGATGGACAAATTGCCCTTGCCTATAGGACCTTTGCCTCCAAAACAATCTCCAAGCCTTTCTATCTTGAGCAATGGACTGCCAGTCGTCTTAGCATTTAGCTCCTCTAGATCTCGGTTGATGTCATCCAACAATCTTTGTCTCGGTCTGCCTAACGGTCTTCTGCCCTCGGGTGTGCCCACCCTACAGAACACCTTTAGTCGCCCTATTTAATGAAATGACTGTATAATTACTGCAACAACTCATTTTCCTCGGCTAGACACAGACCTATTCAAAATGTATTCCATTCTTTCTCAAGACTCTTTCCCATATCCGGATTGGTCAAAAGTCAGGAGAACTTTTATTTGTTCGCTCTTCTTAACAAAAGCTTTATAATAAAATTTTGTCCTCACGGGCGGGCCTCAGTGAGCGAACAACTGAGGGAACAATCTGTCTCAAGCAACATAATTCCAATGTGAATTGATTTCATACATTAGAACGCATCATCGTTCATTCGTACCTTAAAAATGGTGCCAGGACGATTGCAGAAACATCAGTTTATAAAACCTGAGGTGGTTTAGCCGAAAAACATCATCTTTCAATATAATCTTTAATCATCTTAAAAAATCCATTCTTATCTCTCTTGATCAAGATAAACTCACATCTTTGCAATTACTTGGACAATAATCAATGGTCTACTCTTCGAAATGTTTATGGCATTGTATTCACAACTTATGGCATTGTATTCACAACAATATCCACAATTTATGTAAAATGTTATAGGTAGGTGTCTTTGTTTGAAGTGCTTTGAAAACTTTTGAACTCGTTCTGTGCAAACTTTTCATTATTTCTTTTTATGATATCTGAACTTAGTCTAAACATAATATGATTTAATAAGTAAGTGAATATTAAGAGTAGTTATAAATAAATCAATCTTAAACTCGATTCATTAAATTAAGACTATGTAGGTATGTATGATAAAATAGTATATTTAACTAGAACTGTTAGAACACGAAGCAAACAGGAAACTTTAATCAATGGATACAGTTATAATGTTGGTATTTTGATAGCTCTATAAGTACCTACATGAGGCACTGTACAAATTTGCAACAATTACTTTACTATTTCCCCACAGCGCAGTATAAGACTCATCATTCTTCTCGTTTTTTTACTGACTTACATAAAACCTTAAAATTATGCTGCAGTTTTCATTAGGGAAGTAAAGGATGTAAAGAGAATACCCAAGTGTTAATTAGATATTCTCAAAATTCAATAAAACTCGAATACTTTTTGACAGAATGTTTTACAAATTTATAATTATGAAAACCTGGAAAAGGTAATTATAACTGGGGCTGTAAAAAGGAGGAGGGAAAGGGGCAGAGTGCCAATAAGATGGAGCGACCAAATTAAGGAGGCTACACAGAGCTCACTACACAGGGCCTTGCACATGGCGGAGGATCACTCAAGGTGGAGACAGATGGTCTACAGGACGAAGCATGATGGTCACATGATGGCGTCATCGCGCGATAAATTTGTGATAACTTTGGCACCAATTGACACCGCTTTTTTAAATAAGGGTTTAATAAAACAACAATAATAAATTATGCATGGCCTACTCATTATTATAATAATTATAATATAGAATCGTATATTTTAATACTCTATATGCTGGTAGGCTCGTTAATATTAATACTAGTATAATATATGACTATTAAGAATATCGGGTTGAACCTAACTGTTCTCGTATCGTATGCAGGTCGACGTTATTGGTTGGTTGCAGAGATGTACGGAGTTGATAAAGCCCTTCCATACCTACATACAACCGAGATAAGAAAAGTACCTACCTATTACTAATAAACATTTCTACTACCTACCTTTAAGCTTTTATTAACAACTGGTTCATGAGCTGTTGTTTGTGCGTGATTCTTGTAGATTAACTTGGTACCACTTGTAAGCTTTTATTCATGAGATTATTTTGATGCTTTTAGCATCCAAAATCTAGGAGTATATTTTTTATTTTCCTATTTTCCTTTGATTATTTTTTCTTTCTATATTTTCGACACATCATCAGTGTCACATAACAGTGTTATCTATCTATTTATCTATTGCCTCACGCCGTATCCCAAGTGGGGTAGGCAGAGAGAACGGAACGCCAATTAGATCTGTCCTTACATACTTCTTTCGCTTCCTCCACAGTCATACAATTTCTCATGCACGCACGTCGGTTTCTTTTACTCAAAACACGGCCGTCCTTGAGAATTTGATCTATATGTTCAAGCCATGTTGTTTATTTATTTATTTATTTCAATTTTACAGGATACATACAGTTGATACAAAAAATACAATGGTCTATAACATATTTAGCAATAAGCAAACCAGTGAAGATCCCTATATTACCCTTATGTGCTCCACAAAACATACTTAACAGGACTTCACAGCCAGAATTTAATTTGAAATCGTTCGACTATATGCAAAAAATTGCCTAAAAACAGGTGTTTACTCCAAATTTTAACTTTTAAACTACGTACGAACCAATAAACTACGAAGCATTAAAAAAATACTGTCTCTCTTTTTGCGGTAAGTGAAAAGGGAGATAAAGAAATGAAGTATATTTCACTCATTATCTATACACCACTTGGTCACTAACACACGTAAATATAGTTAATATTATGTCCGAAAAACTACAAACATTAAAAAATCACTGTCTCTCTTTTTGCGGTAAGTGAAAAAGGAGATAAAAAATGCGACGTACGTGATGTATATTTCACTCATTATCTACGACACCAAATGACACAAAAATCATTGCGTACAAAGACATAATTTTTAACAAGATTGTGCACTCCATTGAAAAAACGGCATGTATAATGCAATTGATGCACCAGAGGTCAACAAGGCCCACCTGCGAGAGAGCATTCATGCCCCAAGAGTTATAAATAGGCCTACATATACCTATACATGAATATAGCAAACACGTAGGTAGGTAGACTATTATTATTTTTGCTGGATAGTGGTAGGTGTTTACTTAATTGGCGTTCCCTTCTCTCTGCTTACTCCACATGGGATGTGGCGTGAGGGTATAGATAGATTCATCAAATCATTGGTCATAAAAAAGCTTATTAGCTTTACATGTCTACCTTGTTGTATGTACATATATGTGGGCGTATAAGTGGGTATATTTCCAATAAAGTACTCAAATACTTTTTTTTTAATAATACTCAGTTTTATTCTGCAACAATTATATAATTTATATTATACACCTTAAAAAGTACCTACACGTAAAGTAGGTATATTTGAGTTTATCCATAATTTGTTGCACCATTCTGCATTGAGTTGACCATAATTTATTCTTTCTTCTGGGACGTCAAATTAAGTGACAATGATGGCTGCCTTAAGAAACGGCGACTGTGGCACCAGTGCTGCAAAAGTATAAAAGAATATTTAATATGTTTTTCCCTTGTTTATTATTTTTGACTCCACCATTAAATTGCAAACAACAAAAAGGCCGGGATTTGGAGAGAATGATTCATGCATCTTTAGTATCACAAAAAAAGATTTGAGTCATCATAATCCAAGGATAAATTTACAATCTGTCCATATATTTGCAGAGTATTTTTTCATCATCGAAATAAAACAAAATTATAGCAATAAAGTGATTTAATGTGTAATCGTGTCTTATGGCCGGTTTCAATAACCTATCTATCCGTGACTATCGATTGAAATGTATGATTCAAAATATAGAACACAATAGATTTCAATCGACAGGAGCGGATAGATAGATTATTGAAACCGGCCAATAATGCACAGTCTTATTAAAGTACAATGTCTTTGTGCTAAAATTTCACGTGGAAATGGAATGTCAAAATATAAATATTATATGTTTCCATAGTAACCATACATGCAAAGTGGTTTCTGCAAATATGTAAATATATAATATGCATATTTAGAAAACTTCGAATACTCATAATAATCTAAAAATCAAATGCATGCTGAGATATATTTTTACATTAAACCATTTTCTCACTATTGATTCACAAACTAATTTTATATTATTACTTATTACATTTATGGAATACTTAAATCATTCGCAAACTAGTGAATAGCATCATGAATAAATACATAAAATAAAATAATAATAATTGTACCAAAGCTTGTTTTAAAACATACATATGTATCCGAGATTCAAACATGTTGCGTGTATTCATATATCAGCTTATTTGAAATAGTAACATGAAAATAAGATAATACGTGCTGATTTTACTATATACCTAAATATCAGGATATCAGTTAAGAACTATGTACTTACATTTGCAAATGATAATTCAAGTCTTAGTAATTCTCCATCACCGTTTTAATGTCACTAATCATCTAATCATCTGATAATCTGGAAAGTATAAAACATGAAGAATTTATTAATTTATTCTGTCAGAAACATTGTTTGCTTACTCTCTCTCTCTCTCTCTCTCTCTTTTTGGCATTGCACCCAATATATGAGTGATGCTGCATTGTTTGCTTACTCACGCGTATTAAAATATTTTATTTTTAATAATTACTTTAGGAAAGGTTACGTTACAAAAAAAAATATGTCAAAAACGATATAATATAAATCAACCATTATAATATACTCACTCATTTTGATCATGTGAATAATATGTAGCTAATTTATTTTTTCTTAACATTCGTAATGACTCTTTCGTCATTTTAAATAATGAAAAAATTAAAATAAAACTATAAATCAGTGTATTTAGTATATTTCTGATTTAATACTAATACTCACAAAAATAACAAAATGTTGCTATGACAACAATATTGACATCGGTGAATGTCATCCTGAGGAGTTCATACACAAAGTTACCTACATCAACTCTAGAACATTGAAACTAAGAAAACAGCATACCTAAATAAATTTGGTGAATTCTTTGCAGAGTAGGTACCGGCAGCAATTTAGATCCCTGATACCGGATATATTTCTATGTATTTGTATTATTTTATCATAGTCTTTGTAAGGTATACGAACTGTAATTTAGTGTTAAGAGCATATTTTCTGTATTCATCTTTTAATAATTGGATATTAGCTGGCACTTTGCGTTTATCATTAGAAAAGAAATATGTTGCAACTAATAAGCAAAAAGAGAAATAGGCGGATATGCTGAGGTCAATCTACAGTTTTATTAAGTACACAAACAAGTTCACCAACATTAAATTAAAAATAAAAAAATACTAATTTATTTGAATTAATTATATAAAACACTTATTTGTAGTGTTTAAACTGTGACTTTTTATTGATTAAAAGTCACAGTGGATATAATATAAATAAGTGATTTATTTGTAAGTAATTCAACATGAATTTCCACCGAGAACCGTCGGTTGAAAATATCAACTTCACTGATTTATTTTACTTCATTCATAGTTAAATATTTGTGAAAAATGGATCGGTGTGCCTTTACTTGTGAACTCCTCATCTATAGTACTGAACACTCATTCTCGTATTCGTCGATTCGCATTTTGACAGACATGGAAATAAATATTATTTAGGTATATTAAGTTATAATGTTTTTTTTTATGAAAAAAAAACATTTATATAGGGATTACTTGATGACACATATAAAAATATGTTTCCTTGGTAAAAATCAAGTAATCTAGTGCTGTAATTATGTAGTTTCAAGCATAAAACCATCTCTATTTTTTAATAATTTTAAATAAATAATCAGACGCAGATTCAACAGCGTGCCGACTCTTTGGCTCGGCTGGCCGAACTAACCCGATTTTTGAGTTCTACGGAAATTTTCATAAAAACTTTCCCGCAAGCGGAAAATTTAAAATGAAAATTTCAAAATATAAATAACACATCACGCTATTATAATCATATGACAAATTATTCAATTAAAATTGTTTTAAATATGTTTTCCTTATTCGAACTTGACGAACTAAAAATTATATTTTCTTATGTGCACGTCACAAATCCCATTTTTTTCGCATATTAAAAAAAATACGGCTAAATATTACCCAAATTTAAGAAAAATAGGTTTTTTCTAAAGCATCCTTGGAGCAAAATTTACTTCATCATTTATGTAACCTCTAAGATGATTGTCTTAAAATACCTCTGCTAGTCGTGATGAAATTTCGGAAGGTGTTTTTCAATCGATAATTTCTACATGAATCTCTCGGTTATTTTTTTTATTATTATTAAAAATACATTAAAATATGTTCAAATTTTGATATTATCAAAAACAAACAGTAAAAATATCATCTCGATCACGAAAATATTGCAATTAATTAATAATCAATGTTGAAAAATGGTTGCGTAAAATCATGTGACAATTTCGAGTTCCCTACCTATCAAGGGCTCTTAACTAAACACAACAGATAAAATCAACAAACAACAATTACAATAGAATAGAGTAAATTATGTTAACAAAATTAATAGAATAATGCTCACAAAGCATAAAACATAAAAATATCATAAAATCTCTCAAAAAAAAATAAAAACATAAAAATATCATATAAAATCTCTCAAAATTTAAAAATTTAACATCATTTAAAATTCATTTAAAATTCAATAGTAAAATTTGTCATAAGCAAATAGGAATAATATTATCCAACACATGCAAGAAATTAGTTGCCACCTATAAAACAAAACATGCAATACCATAGAACAAATACTAAACATTAAAAGAATAAAAAGTTCTCGGACGCCCGCGCTTCCTCACACCCCTCCTTTCAGCCAAGTATATCCTCTTTGTCATTCTTTCCTCTTCCATTCGTTCCACATGACCAAACCATCTCAATTTATTTACACGCATTCTATCCACAACACTCCTCTTACATCCACTCATTCTTCTAATATCATCATTCCTCACTCTATCACACAACAGTGTTAACAAAACAATATAAATTGCAGGACGATATGCAGAGACAAGATTGTCACTATGTAGTGATTTGAAATAAGTTGGGTTGGTTTGATCATGTGGAGTAAATGTTCAAAAATTTCGTGTCTTGATCACGTAGAAATAAATTTGCATAAAATAAATCAGCGTGCGTGTATGAGAATTTGTATGAATGTAGAAAATGCGATAGAAGTATGTAGGGATAGAGCTGTGTGGCCTTCCGTCCTCTCTGCCTATCGCACCTGAGATACGGCGTGATGGTATAGTAGTAGTGATTTCTTCCGTCTAACCATATAGCATGTCGTTTCAATGGAAATATTTTACTTTTTTATTGTAATACTTTCAAATTCTTCTGCCAAAATATCACCTTTTTACCATTCTTTTAATTCACTACAAAACATTAGCCTTTTCCATATCTTCGCATATTACTCAATTTTTACTGTCCATATGAAATTAACGATAGCATCAAACGAAATCGTCCTTCCACAATTTTTTAAGTCTTTTTATCCTTTTGACTGTCTGTGGTTCATTCATAGTCTTTTTAACTATTAGCTCTCCTAGAATAAGATCAAATCTATTGTAGGTATACTCTTCAATTTTGTCTAGAGAATTAAGTTTAGCAAAATTCAATAAAACTTCTCTTATTTTTTCAGATTTCAGTATGACTTTTGATACACACACCGATCCAAACAACATTTCTCCATAACTGAATATCAAAAATTTTGGAACAACAAATTCAACAAGATGGGGCAAGACTGAAGACAAAGTAGAACAAACCATCAAAATTAAAACTTTTACAGAAGTAAAAGTAGATAAAGAACCAGATAAAGAAGAAGATAAAGATGGAGAGACAAAAATTGATGGGAGATTCAGAGAGGAGCGGGTTGATCATAAACAGACTAAAATATGACAGCGCAAAACGACATGGTAAAAGTGAAGAACAAAGTTACAGTTTAATAGACAAAGGAAGAATAGTTGATAATAGTGATAGAAGAATAAATAATAGTGATAAAATAGATAGAAAAGATAAATCCAATTTTATGTCAATGTTCAGTGATTTGTTTGGTGTTAATAAAACAAGAGCTACTGATAATAGTTTACCATTGTCAACTGCTGTGATTTTTGTGTTGAGTGTTTTGTTGACAGTTTGTGTTTATGTTGATGGCACACCAGTGAATTCAGGAAAACAGAGTGCTTTATTTAGCTGTAAGTATACAAACAATTTTTTTTTTAACTATTTCGTTTCAAACTTATATTTCTTCTTTCCTTTGTCATAGTTGGGTTGGGATGATTCTCCGATTGCACCGAACCTTCCTCCAGAGATTGCTGCTCATTGCTTCTTCCAAAACCTCTGACTATTATTTGCCCTTGTTAGATTCTTCTGGGGTGGTCCACCAGTTTTCTGGCCTCTCGCACAACCCCCAGCTTTTTTAGATAATAATAGTGCCTATTGCCTACTTTAATATGAAAAGAAGTATAATTTTTTGAGAAAAAAATAAATATCAGCTTTTGAATCTTGAGACTTTTTTACGATTAATTGTCAAATATTGGTCAAATTGAACCATTTACTTTGCTGCCACCAACTTTATTTCATTCGCTAAATTAAACTTCGATGAAAATGGCTCTTGGTAACAGCTTTCGCGTTGTTTTTATGCATCAAATTTCTCACACGTAGCTTTATATACATACATACATACATACATACCATCACGCCGCTTCCCTCGCGGGGTAGGCAGAAAGGATCGAGCGCCACTTCCTTCTATCCTTGCATACATCTTTCGCTTCCGTCACTGTCATACAATTCCTCATGCATGCTCTCCTGTTCAATGTGCTCAACACGTGACCGTCCTGTAGGATTTGATTTAAATGATCTTGCCATTTAATCCTCGGACGTCCGCGTCTCCGAGCACCATTCCTCTCAGCCAAATATATCTTCTTAGTCATTCTGTCCTCATTCATTCTTTCCACGTGCCCAAACCATCTTAACTTATTTACATTCATCTTTGTTATTACACCAACTTTCATTCCACACGTAGCTTTATTCACGGTAAATAAATACATTGAGTAAATTGTCATTTAATTTTGGGTTTTAATAAGATTCATAACAAACCTAGATTCATTTTTAATACTAAGAAAATGTGACTTATGGATGAGCACGAAAATGCAATTACCTACACGAGCGGAACAAATTGAATGACAATATTTTTATATTGTGTCACTTTTCCACATAAACAATAATAATAATATAAAATTAACTGCTTTCTTTTTTATGGCAATTGACAACAATAATTTTCAGTGCATATTAACCCGATTTCAAAATGATTGTCATGCCATAATTTGGCCGGCCAATTTTGAAAAAAAAAAACGATTATTGTCTTCCTTTTTAATCCGAAACGATTCATTATTATTGTATTCTTGCAGAATTAGTCCAAACGTGATCAAATTTACAAACGTTAAGTACCTAACAATAATTTGTCCAACTTTGTCAACACTCGAGTGTGGTTCTTAATGACAAGTCATTAACATACTTAATCCACTGCATGTGAGAATGGATTTAAACGTATTTGGGTAACGATTTCGGTATGTGGTATAGTCCCATAACTGCATTAATAAGATACAGTGGAATACTTGTAATTCGATAGCTCGTTATTTTCGTTGAATATTTTTTTACTACCCAAACGTGAAAAACAGTGACAACTAAGTTGATGGTATATTTCACACCCGCTCCATGCCAAACATTGAGTTTTTATTTTCATTTCGATATTATTGATTGATGATACTTGTTGGAAGTCCAAATCAAGATAAATTCAAAAAAACACATTATGTAGTTAACTTCCAAATGACTTTTATTAACTTCGCTTAAAAAAAATTACTAATCGCCTGATGATGGAGTCGAGAGTCTCCGAATACTAGTAAGCGAAGTTAATAAAAGTCATTTGGAATTTAACTACATACTGTGCTTTTTTTATATTTTTTATTATTTTTAACTTAGTTGGAATGTCGTGAAAGTATGTACCCAAGGCAATTGCTCCAAATGGGAGAAATTTATTTAAGTGACAATATTTTCTTCCAAAAACCCTATCATGTTTTGTTAAACGAAGTTTTCGCATTCTACTGAATTTTTACACCTGCGTGAGCGAAGATATTAAAAATATTACTCAACAGACACCTCATCCAGTAGGTAAGGTGCATTTAAACCAGCCTAAGTCGATTCGTAAGCATCGGAACACCTTTCTTGTTTCCTTCTAAAGGGAGTTTGTATAGTCTGTTGTTTGCGTGGATGAGGTGTCTGTTGCGTGATATTCTTAATTTCGTTCATGTTTTGTATTGGGATATACAAATAACATAAATCATTAATTTATATTTTGTGGTCTTCCAATTTTTACGTTTTCTTTCTCTGAAATGCTCTGTTCTAGTAACTGTTTATCATTGATTTTCAATCACATCTCTTATCAATACCTTTCATCTTCTTTCAAATGCCTTTAATTTGTTCCAGTATCTTTCATATTACAGAAGATAATATAATTGACCCCCAATGATCCATCAAATCTCAAAGCATTTTGAATCACAATACCAAAATTTGTACATTCTTAATAGTGCGATTTAAACATTGTCAATAGTTGTGTTGTCATTACTTCTGTATACAAAGTTTTCCCCGTATAACGGTATGACCTGTTCGGTGCAAATATTTGACAGAATGTACGTTGTACATTATGCTATCAATTCGCAGCAGTAAAGGCACGGTACTAGGTCAACCGGTTGTGCGGATATTCAATACATTATTATGACTAAATGTCTCTGCTATCCGATTATGAAATCTTAAAAATGCATACATACATCAATTCTTCCAAGATAGGTACACATAGATAAAATATATACATACATACATACCATCACGCCGCTTCCATCGCGGGGTAGGCAGAAAGGATCGAGCGCTACCTCCTTCTATCCTCGCATACATCTTTCGCTTCCGTCACTGTCATACAAATCCTCATGCATGCTCTCCTGCTCAATGTGCTCAACACGTGACCGTCCTGTAGGATTTGATTTAAATGATCTTGCCATTTGATCCACGTCTCCGAGCACCATTCCTCTCAGCCAAATATAATTATCTTGTTGGTCATTCTGTCCTCATTCATTCTTTTCACAATAAAACGTCTTTTTAAAATAAAACGTCATTTCTAAAATAAAACGTCATTTTTAATAATATTCTCCTGTTCTTGAGCGCATTTCTGACATCTGTCACATTCGTTTTGTTATTAATACACGCTCTCTTACGACGTTTACTAAACCAATTTTTGCATTTCTTTAAACCCTCTGGCGTTGCGTTCAACACCAGCAAAGCAGGTCAGAAAAAACGCATATCGATTTCAATCTGTTTTATGAACATGCTCCATTCTTTAGTCAGCTACTAATTCTGAAAAACCCTACCTATGTAGCCCTTAGAAAATTATTTGTCATATGCAAGTTAGTTCAAGGATTACATCCTTGTGATCCATCAAGAAATATTCAAATTATTTTTATGACCAACCTTACCTTCAACGTTCTTCATGTATTCAGTAATAGAAAAAAGCTTCCCTCGTAACCCATTCCAATCTTCCTTTCAGGGCAGAAAAACCACTCTTGTGATGTGAATATACTTTGGACTTTTATTGATTCTTTTAGCATTTTGCTTCTATGAATTCAGTGGTGAATTTCTCAGCCAGTTAACTGCAACGGTGATAACCTCATGCAGGTCTCCCCAACCAAACTCAAATCCATACAGAAGACACTCCACAATATGGTTATTGTCTGCGGCACTGTCAGTCGCATTCATACTTAGGACTAAAGGCCAAACCATCCAACGGTGCATACGGTCTGCACTTGTGCCATGCACTGTTTGTAGTCAATTATTTAGTGTGGACCATTGTTTATGTTGCAGATATTTATTCAGAGGGATCGGTGACTAAATGTTTTCCACTAAATTAACTTTTATCAACACAATTGTTGCTTTTTCTTTCATCACATTAGGTATCCATAACAATTAGCAAATTTATCTTTGATCTACTGTTTGTTGTTCTTGCTAATTACATATTGCTCCCATACGGTTACTTTCAAGTTCACATTTATAGTTTTACTTTCGTTGCTCAGTTTACCTTAACATTGAATAATATGCATTGTTCATTATTTCCAATGAAATTACCTATCTCAGATGTTAAATTCACTTTTTTTTATAATCAAAACAATAACATGTATGAAGATTATATAACAGTAATTATGAACTAGATTCACTAACCAATCTCATTATCAAATATAGGTTTATGATTCTGATAAACTTTATATTCTGATCATTGTGTATTATTTTAAAAATAAGAGGCAGAACTAGAGGTTAAGACTTGGTGGCTTCTCACTTTCATTGGTTTGGTATTACCAATAGTGAATACTGTGAGTGTGAATATTAAAGACCATAACAGTTTTTGGTCAAGGCGGTTTCAACAGGAAAAATAAATAAAAACAAAGCAAATAAAAAAAAAACAGCAAGACAGTGAAAAAACTATCATAAATTTTGTTTTGTTACTTATTGTTAATTTAACATTAACTTCCACCAAGGACCGTCGGTTGATGATATTAACTAAATTAAGTGTAGTTACTTATTATACCAATACAGTTATATTTTTATTTATTATTCTTTTTCATTCATAATATAAAAAGATGAAAATGCCAAAAGATACTCTCCCCTATTTAACAAAACTATTTTTTTGTATTGATCAGCAACGAAACAGAAAAACTTTTATTACTTGTTTTATTTAGTATTTTAAATTTTGTATTATTCTGTTAATACTGTTATAATATAATGATGATGTGCAAAAAGGATAAATAAATAAAATAAAAACAAAAATGTTTACTCCTACAGCCGAATAAATGCTTGGAAATGAATCACAGAGAATAATAACATGAAACTATTTTAATATTTTTGACTAAACTCTTAAACTGTCGATGTGAAATGCGGACATCGAGATCCGCTTCCCTTACATTTCTAATATATCTACTTCACAACCTACATAAATTATAAGCATATTGCAACAATAATTATGAGTAATAAACATCATGCATTTGTTAATAATTATGGTTTGAAATAATTACTTAAATAACTTGTCGTTAGTCTAATGATGAACTGGTTGATTGAAAGGTGATCTATTTTATTAAAGACGGACTCTATATTGTAAATTACTGTTGGTAGTATTCATACTAAAGATGATTGTATCTTGTAAGTTGTAAGTAAATTAATTACGATCTAGAGCTTGTTTAATAGTTTTGTGACAGTTCTGAAGCAAGTTTTGATTTTCTATATCACCACAAGACCCCATTTAAGAATTATAACAACTCCCGAGCAATAAGGTTTTAACATTATGTTATCGCTCTGTCGTATTTATTTTGTGCTACACAGAGTTTCTTTATGGTCGTTTTGGTCAAAGTTAAAGCTTCTTCTCCATAGGTCAACACTGACAGCACGCATTGTCCTACATTTTACGCTTTAGGCATTGGGTAATGTTGCTAGTGAAGAAATTCTTAAGATTTCTGTAGGTTGTCCATCCAAGATCGATTTTCCTTTAAAACTCTGTATTTTGATTAATTCTACATAGGTAGGTACTACTGAAAATTTGTTGGCACTCTAATTGTAATTAATTAATGATTCATTGGAATCAAATATTTTTTTTTTTTACCATCACATCCCACAAGTGGGGTGGCCAGCATATTAGCTGCATGTAAGAAACATGCAAACTGTCCTCTCCGTGCCAATATAAAATCAAGACATTCAGGATGGGTGGCAAACCTCATCGCTGATTTTAAGATGTAAAATGTCTCAATTTTTTCGAATACCTGCCTTTTACAGGTTTTTTCAGGTTTACCAGGTCAAACAGGTTACAGATTTTTACATCAAATAGTTTTTTCAATATATTTTACTTTCAAACCTAGCAAACTGACAATGACGGTAACATGGATTGTGTGTGTAACAACCCAATGAATTGAAATGAAATGAAATGAAATAAATTTATTTCCTCACAACAAATGGAACAAATTTTATAAATATATATAAAAAAATACAACAAATAAAACAAAGCAACAACATTAATCACGTAAATATTCCATTCCAATGCAGTGAAGAAATTACACTGCCTCACTAGATTTTTAATCTGTTCTGAGGCAGTGGAATCCGTATTCACACGTACACTATATAATATATATCACTTAAACAACATAAAAAGCACGATTTCACACAATACCATTTTTTTCCTATTTACTAAACAAAAGTCAACAATCATCAAACATAATAAAATATTATGCCAATCTATCTGTATACATTTAAAAGTGCAAAAGCTGAACTCTGTCTCCCAGTCTTCTTCAGCCACTCCACAACAAGTTTCTTGAAGTTTCCACCGTCTTGGGATATATCCCTCTCTACCTTTGGTATAACGTGATTGTATATTCTCGGTGCCAGGAAGCAATAATATCTCTGGGCGAAACTTGTAGAAAATCCCGGAGGCTTTAGCTGTCGTCGATTTCTAGTGTTATGTGTTAGTACATAATTTGGTTGGTAAGGAGCAGTGTTTTGATGCTTGTCTAGTTACATTTCCTCAAAAACCGTCCTGCACTGAGAAAAATACTAACGAAATTTCACAACGAATCATTGGTACGTACTATCAAATTAGGACCAGAGTTCGTACTAACGATTCACTAGTACAGATCTATTGACTTCGCAACTAATTCATTGGTACGCTTACCAACAACTTCTTCACAGTGACGTCATCAACTTGAAGTTTGCCGCAGAACGAATCGTTGGTAAGAATCAATCGAATTACTTGTCATACTTACGTATATAGGTACCTATACATGACCTTACTCGTAGCTGTCAAAAGTCCAATAATATTAATCGCGTTTAGTTGTAAAATGTGATCTATTTTTCTAATAACTCTATAATTATTATTTGAAAAAATCTAGCATAAATAATAATATTATTAGAATAATTATTCACATTTTACAAATAAACATTGTGATCAATATATAAGTAAAAAAAGTAGCAAGGAAATTAAAATGATTTTTTTCTATTAAGTTCTTATGTAATATAATAATTTATTAAAAAATTCAATTAAAAAATATAAAAATAAGGACAATTTATAAAGACATAATAAATATATTGTACGAGTATTATAGGATTCTTCCAACTCTTTCTTCAGGGATGTTGAATTTTACTTTTCATCATTGCCAAAATTCAAAGATGCTATTTCTAGATCTCTTCAGGGTTCTGGTTGATGATTGTCTTGAATGTGGTGAGGCTCCCCTCCCCCAGTTTTTATTCAGAGAGGATTGATCCCCCCCCCCGAGCATCAGTCATTGCTTGTGTTTTTTTTTGTAATAGCGTATTCATTTCACGACTGAATGTTTTTCTTTTTGTCTTCATTGTTATTGCCTCGGTCGGTGCAATCGAGTGCATTTTGTTTTTATTTCTTTTTGTTGTTGGAACATAGCTGGAACATAGTGTTGATAATATGGTGTAAAATAATTTAACAAACTTCACTGGCTTGCAAACCATACAATATTCAAGTTATACTATATAATCTGTAATAAGTGTATTAACAAAATAAATAAATTGATTGAGTCGACGTTGATTTTGTAAAACTCCATTATATTAATATAATGAAAACAAAATTGTTCTTGGTTTTACTACGATTTATTTGTTTAATAAGTTTCCAGGTTTCGACCTATGAGGTCATTGTCAAACTAAATTTACTATAGGCCGTGTTGTTACTTAAATACTATGTCTTATTAGGTAGGTATAACAATATATTCTTTAGAGCTAAGGTTTTATATAATGCAAAAATTATTGAGGGAAATTCAGAAAGAACAGTTGGTTGTGTTGTATATGGTTTTGATTATATGGATTCTATATAATGTGACATTTTATTGGTAAAGATTTAGGAAGACAGTTGGTTAGTATTGTGTAATTAAATGAAATAGTATTGGGTGTTTTGACTTCAACTAATAGATGTAACAGATGTACCTAATATCATTAACAACAGAGGAATATTGACAAAAAGCATCCATTTAGGAATAATAACATGTACAACATAAACTCACCTTATCACAAATATACCCAACAGTCAACCTCAATAATAACGAATTTAGATGTATCACATATTATGGACATTTATCCTCAAAAATAGCCAATACAATAAACAAGAAAACCACATTTAATATACAGATGTTATGCCACAAGTGAAAAAAAAAACAAAACAAATAACATAGGCTTCCAGTTAAGAAATTCTAAAGACCCACAACCACCACTAAAAGACAACGGTATATACAGTCTGAATTGTGATGATTGTGATAACATCTATATAGGGCAAAGCGGATGTAATATTGAATGTAGGTTCCTGGAACATAAGAAAGCATGGCTTAATAACAAACCAGAAAGTTCTCAATGCGCCAAACACCTTCTTACTAATAACCACTCAATCCGAGATACCACCCTTCCAAAAAAATTACACTCGCAGAAGAAAGGTATGCGTCTTAACGTATAAGAACAACTTGAAATCACAAAAGCCAACAAATTAGATTGCACACTAATAAATGAACAAACAAATATAATTAATTCACCCATACTAGAAATTTTTAAACCATTTAGTAAGTAACATAAAACGTTGGACATTTAATAAAATAAACCTTATAATCTTGATACCCAAGTTCACAATTAGACTAAATCAAATCATGGGTATTACTTGAAAAAGACAATCAACAACTAAATAACACACTGCTTATATAATCATACGTTATCTATATGCAACATTACAATAAACTAACATGTAATACTTTTAAAGATATATTTTTTCACATATAATATTATAGATATGTATACGTCTTATAGATATGTAATACTTCTTTAGATATCCTTACAACTTATGTAACTGTACGTCAGGGTGAACCTGGACAGATGGGGAATGCTGGAGGCCGGCCAGGATGTGAAGTGCGACTGTGGGGAAACCCAGAACATGACACACCTGCTGAATTGCCCGCTTATGGGAGGGGGGTGCTCTGAGGAAGATCTATGGCGAGCTAATGACAATGCCATTTTGGCTGCGAACTACTGGAGGGACAGAGTATAGATGATTATGGACACGGAAAGTAAGTAAGTACTGTACGTCTTCTATATACAACATTATAATAAACTAATATATAATAATTTTATAGATATATTTGTTCAGAAGGCTATATTTATATCATTTACAAAAAACTTAAAATCACAATTTATTCAAATCAACACCTCATTGTAATCATATATTATTTGCTAATGTTAAATGACCCTTTAGTTAATTTTGTTTTATCCCACATTATCCCAAGACGGATATTGCATTGTATAGAATCTATACTTACAAAACCTATAGATATACCCATTAAGAACACAGTGTAAAAGATCAACTCCATAAACTAGAATACATTAAGACATCTAGCAATACCACATAAAGTTCTTTATAAACCAAAAAAATTATATTTTAATAAAATAATATTGTATTATGTTATACTTTGCATTGTTACATCATTATCTGGTGTATGACAACATGTAATTAATTTATACTATTACCTGGCCCAGGATAACAAAGTGTAATTTTGTTCTGGAATTATTCAATAGATAATACAAACCTTTATTGACTAGTTGTAAATCTAGATGTTGTACATGTTATTATTCCTAAATGGATGCTTTTTGTCAATATTCCTCTGTTGTTAATAATATTAGGTACATCTGTTAGGTACATCTATTAGTTGAAGTCAAAATACTATTTCATTTATTTACACAATACTAACCAACTGTCTTCCTTAATCTTTACCAATAAAATGTCACATTATATGGAATCAATATAATTTAAATCATATACAACACAAACAACTGTTCTTTCTGAATTCCCCTCAATAATTTTTGCATTATATAAAACCTTAGCTCTAAGAATATATTGTTATACCTACCTACTAAGACATAGTATTTAAGTAACAACACGGCCTATAGTAAATTTAGTTTGACAATGACCTCATAGGTCGAAACCTGGTAACTTATTAAACAAATAAATCGTAGTAAAACCAAAAACAATTTTGTTTTCATTATATGAAAATAAATAAAAAAAATAAAAATTCTAATCATACCACGTTGTTGCTCTACGGGAGTTATTTTATTTTGGCATTCTTCTCTGCAACTTTTTTCTATGGGAACAAAAATTTTTCATGCTGACAATTGACCCTTTCTGTTTGAGTATGAATGCCCCAATTCTACTAATTTGTTTTCTACTAGCCTTTTGATAATTACATTTGACCTTTTTTCTGTAAAATTAAAAATAATATATATAACTAAAAGTTATTTTTGTAAACAAAAGAATTGAAATTAAAATAACAGGATTTGAAGTATACAAACTTTTGATGTTGATGTAGGTGACACCAAATCCAAAGCAACATTTTCACCAATTTGTTGATGTTCTGCAACATTCTGTAAAGTACAAATTTTAGTTAATCGTCAATAAAAACTCAAATTTGGCTTGTTGATAAAACAATTATTGCAAATTAAACATCTCATACCAACTCATCATGGACTGGACTTTATAAAGATTCATTATTTGTTGAGCTGTAAATGCTTTTGATCTTAACATATATTATGGCACCACTTGTGTGGACAAATTTGCTAGTGTAGAAATTTAGTCTGATAAATGTAAGTCCCCAGATTTCTGAACTATCCAGGTGGACGGTGAGTCTCCTTCAATGTATATACTCAATCACAACCTCATTTGTTTCCTCCACAGTCTAAAAGTACAAAAATGATTTATTAAACCAAATGATAACTAATAAAGTTAGTTCGTTCACAAACAAAATCAATGTTAGTCCAATATTACATACCAAATTGATGGTTGAAGTTTCACTTTCATTTCATCACATGGTTTTTAACATTAAATTCTGTAATCTGTAAAGCAAAAAATATTCATTAAATTAAATAACCTAATTAGTCCATCCACAAGCACTCAAGGTTAGAACAATGTTACTCACCAAATGGTTATTTGATGGTACACTTTCATTCTGTAATTCCACGTTATTTTCCTCATTGCGTTTCATCTATAAAGTAAAAACATATATCAAAATATTAATGCTTTAAATCATATAAAAATAATAGTAAATAAGAAGAAATTACAAAGGTTTACCTTGCATTTCGATGACAGGTTATTTTTTCATCCCATCATGCAATATTATGAGGGATCTTGTTTTAAATGTGAGTAAATGCACGGTCATATTTTAACAATTATCCTCAATCCACTAAAAAAAAACACCGAAATACGAAAACGGACAGAAATTAACAAATAACAAAACACAACGGAAAACCGACGAATGTCATTGTCATCGAATACTAGTGTTGCCATTAGAATAATTAATAATGACCAAAGTATTGTTTTTTTTATCAAAATATAACACATTTTACAACCATTCTAGTGTATTCATTATATTGAATAATAATAAATAAGTATTTAGTTATTTGTATAATAACGAAAATACTACAAATAAATAAAACAGTATTGTACTATTGAAATACGTTTCGTCAATCATAATGTATTTTTATGCGTGTGGCAATTTCACAAGCTATAATGTACTTACCTGACAATGATTTTAAACCAACTAGCGCCATACACGGATGTTTGGGTAACTAAAAGATTGGTAAGCGCCGAACGAAGTATAGTTTATGGTAAAAGCGAATTGGTTTGATGTTACGTTATGTTGAATTTGATCTTTATGTCATATTATATCAATGGTAAGGCGAGCAAAACAATTTATTGTGAAATATCAATTGAATTTGGAGATGTACCTTTTCTCAGTGTGGGTTATGCACAAAATATCTGTGACAGAATATTCCTCTATTTTCAATGTATATTGTATAATTTAACTAAGAGATAACGAAATTTTCTTTTCTGCACAATTTTCATTCTCCATGACCTTGAAGTTGTCCACTCTTCTATCTATTTCTTTTTGAGATTCAGAATAAAAACTACTGTAGGTATTATTAAATGATTGTAATATTAAAATTCATTGTTATAATCATAATTTGCAAATCTAAAAACCACGCATTTCGCTGAAACATCTGACTGAAAAGTTAATGTAGAACACTTAACGAATCTTGAATTTTAGTGATGACTTCAATTGGACTGGAAATTCCCAAAAATGTATCGCATTTCCTCACAAATACATGACACACTGCGTACAGTTTGCTGAAGAAAGTTTTCACTATACAACAGTAAGTCAATAACCCGAGATAAAATTACAAAACAAGACATGCTTAATCAATACATTATTATGTAGAGATTTGCATATATGATTATGTGATTCATTGCAGAATGACTCAACTGTAGCCAACCATTTAACAGAGGCGTGGGACAGCTTATATTTTTATTTCGAAGACACACTTTCTACTTTTTCTTCGTCATCTCCGTGTATCCTAGAGATTGGAATAATTGTAAATCTAGTCAGCAGGGTTACTCTTGATAGAATCTAAAGACGTTATTTATAATACAAGATTATATATAGTTAATCCATTGTTGAATTTATTTTTGTCCTGTAATAGGCAGGTATTGAAAAAATTAAGACATTTTACATCTTAAAATCAGCGATGAGGTTGGCCAATCATCCTGATGTCTTAATTTTAGGTATATTGGCACAGAGAGGATAGCTTTCATATTTATTATATTCGGCTGATCTGCTGGCTAACTCAATTGTGGGATATGCCGCGATGGTATAGAAGTAGTAGTATTTATTAATATACGAGACGGCTTTTAAGTAAAGTGAAGCTATAATATAAAGGTAGGGATCTGACAGATAGAAAACAACAAAAACATAAAGAGATAAATTCTTATCAGGTAAAATTTTACCACGTTATTACAATTTTGAGCCGCTGTGGACGGTCTTATTTTAAACATCTCCAGTATTTGCCTTTGTTTGATAACGGGGAAACCACAGAAAACCATTATCAGAAATGTTCATTTTATAGAGGTTGCCTTCTCTAGTTGACCTTTAATTTAAGAATGTTATGTATTTATATGAATAAATTTAGTAGTTATATTGCGTATAAGTCACACAATGTACGTAAATGAATGATATTTTCAATATGTTCCGGATGCATTGAGGTGTTAGGTTTGCCTGGACCTGCGGCTGACTCAGGAATTAACCATTAACGCCTGTAATAGGGCACATCTTTGTATTAAACTTTGTTTCTGTTGTATTCTTTGTGTTTATATGTATATGATGTGCCTGTTGGTGTTTGATTGTTTTCAATAAATAAATAAATAAATAAATGTTTGTACTGCTTTTAATTCAGTCAAGAGATAATTTTCGTTAGAATTGGATATGCTCAATCAAACACAATAGGCCCCATCAAGCTCCCTTGTGGAATTCCTTATATTTTATACCATTGGTAACATGTAATATCAACGTATCAGTCATTCTATGAGCATAAATTAATGCTATTTTCAATATGTTTGTACCGCTTTTAATTCAGTCAAGAGATAATTTTCGTTAGAATTGGATATGCTCAATCAACCACAATAGGCCCCATCAAGCTCCCTTGTGGAATTCCTTATATTTTATACCATTGGTAACATGTAATATCAACGTATCAGTCATTCTATGAGCATAAATTAATGCTATTTTCAATATGTTTGTACTGCTTTTAATTCAGTCAAGAGATAATTTTCGTTAGAAATGGATATGCTCAATCAAACACAATAGGCCCCATCAAGCTCCCTTGTGGAATTCCTTATATTTTATACCATTGGTAACATGTAATATCAACGTATCAGTCATTCTATGAGCATAAATTAATGCTATTTTCAATATGTTTGTACTGCTTTTAATTCAGTCAAGAGATAATTTTCGTTAGAATTGGATATGCTCAATCAACCACAATAGGCCCCATCAAGCTCCCTTGTGGAACTCCTTATATTTCATATCATCGGTAACAATAATAACGTATCAGTCGTACTATGTGTAAAAATTAATGTTTTTTTAATATATTTGTACTGCTTCTAATTCAGTCAAAAGACAATCTTCGTTAGAAATTGACATCTTCAATCAAACACAATAGACCCACCCTATGTGGCACCTATAATGAACCCTTGTGGAACTCCTTACATTTTGCATCGAAGGTAATATGTAATATTTGTTTATCAGTCATAATTTATTATGTACATAAGTAAATGCAAGTTTTACGAGATAATACTTGGGCTACATTTAATTTAGTCAAAAGATAATTTTTGTTAGAAATTGATATGCTCAATTAAATACAATAGGCCCCATGATGCACCCTTGTGGAATATCACGCATTTTGCATCAAGGTAACATGTAATATTTACATATCAGTCATAAAAAGGACATTAATTAATGCTTATTTCTAATATAATATTTGTACAGCTTTTAATTCAGTCAAAAGGTAATTTTCGTTTGGAATTGACATGCGAAATCAAACACAATAGTTCGCTATGGTATTTGAATTTCAGTTCATCTGTCTTTCCGAATGACATCAATTTATGAATATTTTCATTTGTTCTTAAGTAAATTAGAATTATTATATGCTATAAAACAAATTGATTTCTGCAATGAGAATTAGGCCAATAACGCATTGAGGTACTAAAGCAATAAACAACGGAGCTTCTTAGACTGACTAGATATTCAATGAACCAAATCTAACTTTCAAAGTAAAAGAAAAGCAAATTACCGGACCCTGTGATTAGGTCTTATTGCCGTGACATCTTTTTTTTTTTAATTTGGTATAACATTCATAATAATCTGATGTTGTTATTCAATGAAAGAGGAATTCCTTCTTCTTCTTCCTCCTCATATAGTAAATCATTGATCTGCAGGGCTACTCTTGACAAAACTAAACACGATCTTGATCTAGTCTTGATCATGATCATACGACGCACGAAGTGACTATTGGCCAAAAATACACGCAAACCGATCGCGCGTTAGCGGTAGCGCGGTGTTTTTGACCATAGTCCCTTCGTGCTTCGTATGATCAAGATCAAGACTAGATTAAGATCGTGTTTAGTTTTGTCAAGAGTAACGCTGCTGTTGCTTCGGAAGTTGTTCCATCTTGAAACACCGAGGACCAGCTATTCTTCCATCTTTTTGGTGGTCTTCCTCGTGAACGTGAGCCAGCTGGTGTCTTCTTTGCAGCAATGTGGGCGATCCTGTTTTCAGCCATCTTGTCCACATGGTCTCTCCAGAATCAGGGGATTTCTAAGTCATCAAAAACGTTGTGGAAGAAAGAACAATTCTCTTTTTAGCCAACTATGATTAAACATTCTCAAAACATAACCATGGCAGAATACTGTACTAAAAAACTACTTTACTATACCATCACGGCATATCCCACAAGTGAGGTATCCAGCAGACATGCTGCATATACTAAATATGCTAGCTGTCCTCTTCGTTCCAACAAAATTAAGACATTCAAGATGGGTGGCAGACCTCACCGCTGAATTTAAAATGTAAATTTTCTTTATTTTTTCGAACACCTGCCTTTTAAAGGACACTCGAAAACATGTGAAAAAGAGTGGGAGACCAATTCTCTGCCGAGTACTTCACGGAAAATAACTTAATAAATAAAATTGTTTTTGAGCTAGTTTTATTTTTAACAATACAATCATCTACAGCTACATCATCAAACAGACAAAATTGATTTTCTTGGACTTCGCAAAAAACTTGTTCATCTTTCGCTGTATTCATGACCTAAGCCACTTCAGCAAAGATCATCTCACTAAACCTATACTTACAAGCAAGAATTGATATCAAAATCTTCCATTACTAAAATGTTCATGAGAGAATCAGCTGACGAAAGGCGTGCGTTGAATATGTCAACAGTAGTAGGTACTTCTTTATTCGACAAATTCAAAACAGCAGCCACGAATCTCTGAACTAAATACTCGACACAATGACTCATGAGTCACTTATATGTGTGCTACTTTCTTCGTCGCTTAAAACTCCGGTATTGTAGATTCATAATTTTACCGATGTTATCTCACCAAATTCATTATTGTCTCGTATTGTACGGCAATGTGCGTATTGTACCTACACCAAATTGTTTTGTACATGTAGGTACGTATCAATTATTTTAGGTCGCAGACTTGGCTAGTAAATCATAATCTATACCAAGTATTTTCTCTCCATTTTACCTTTTTATCTTCTTCTATCAGTACCGTACCTATCAGGTCTCTCCAACGTTGGCGATCACTCTGAAGAATGCTTTGGCTTCTGATATACCTACATACATATATTTACCTACAGATTACAATAACCATACAAGAAGCAGTGCATTGACCATTTCATAACTGCTACTACTTCAACTACTATACTATCATGACATATCTCACAAACGGAGTAGCCAGCAGACCAGCTGCATGTAATAAACATGCAAGCTGTCTTCTCCATGCCAACAAAAAACTAAGACATTCAGGATGGGTGGCCAATCTCATTGATGAATTTAAGATATAAAATGTATTCATTTTCGAACACCTGTCTTTTACAGAACACTCGAAAACTTACGGAACAGAGTGGGATATCAATTCTTCTCCGGGTTCTCAACTTTACATAAAAACAAATACTAAACTCAATTAGAGTTCGTCGGTAGCCTGGAGGTAGAGTCTCGGCCTTCAGAACAAGGGGTCCGTGGTTCGATCCCAGGTGCCGGCAAACTCCCCTTTCACGGCACAAGCTTTTAGCTTAGTGTGAAAGGTGTATAAGGTTGTATTTGGGTTTATAACAAACCCAGATATATCTTTTTTTTTTTTTAAAAAAAACTATTAGAAGATATCGTAATCTAGCTATAAACTCGCCCTCTGTGCACTGAATTATATAACTAATACTTCTATTATATTAAGTAAAAAAAGTATTAATTTGTTATTAAGAGATCGACTTTGCTATATGATCAAATCTTAGTAAGATCGAGTTCTTTAAATTATAGAAGCCAATGACACTTCAAAATTACAATAATCTACGTCCGATCAGCTGTTCAATGTACTCGTACCTACTTAGCCTCGAAATAATAGCACACACCTACACTCCACGTTCATAATATGTAAGTAGGTACTAATGTAAGTAACAATGTAAACCGCTATGTTATGAATTACTGTCATGCACTGTACATAAGTTCGTGATGGTATTAAGTTCTCACAAATTTTAATAAATAGTACATACATCATAATATAAAATATTATAGGATACAATACTCTCACGCCGTATCTCTAGTGGGGCAGGGAGAGAGAATAGAACGCCATATAGATTTATCCTTTAAGAATAAAGATTAAAAAATGTATTAAAAAATTAATAGATATAAACGTTTAAGTGATTGAAAACACAAAGGTACATATTATAATTTCAATAATAAAAACTTTGAAATCCCCAAACAGCAATAGTATTTCTGGTATATATAAGGGGACACAAGACAAACAACAAACTTTAGTCCAAATTAAATCAAAATGTCAACCACAATCACTGTTACTCCCTCCCTTCAATTAGCTGTTGCTTCCTCAGTTTTTTACTAAAAAGTCCAAGGATAGTTGCTTCCTTAATGTGGTTTGGTAAAGAATTATATACACTGGAAGCGAAGTAGTATAGGTACTTCCTTACATCCTTCATTCGTTTCTTCTACATTCATACAATTTTTCAAACACGCACGTCGATTTTTCTTTACTCAACACACGGCCGTCAATAAGAATTTGTAAGTAGGTATTATTTTCGGCACAGAAATAATTATGTTCTATAAATAAATAAAAAAAATTGTAACAAATAATATTCACATAGAACATTAAAATGGTAGTACCTATATGTATGTTAATCCAGTTGAAGCCAATTTCTTTCCATTTTTTTTTTGTTTCTTTCTTATCTGCGTCGTTTTACAGTTTTTTTTATTCATAAAAATTATTCTTCTTTTATTTTTGCAGTATCACCGAGCGCGAGAAACATCAGACACTTACCATGTATCTCAAGACGAACTAAACAAGAAGGGATATGTATGTTTGCAATTGAGTGCGTCAAAGCCAATGGAACTCATCTGGGAACGTGTATTGACAGGTAAATACATAAGATACTTAATAAATCCCTTGAAAAAACAACTATTTCATAATTTAAACACACATTTTTTTTATTTAGCCAATAAAACAAGAATTTGATTTAGTATTACATGATAAACGTAATAAAATAACGTACCTAATAGACATCGCTGTCCCAAATACACATAATATACAAACAACCGTCTCAGAAAAAATACGTAAATATACAGAACTAGCAGGAGAAATAAATAATATTTGGCATTCTAGGTCCGTTTATATAATACCTTTAGTCATGTCAGCTACAGGGTTAACTTCGAAATCTTTGATAAATAATTTACAAAAATTGGATTTACCGGTTAATTTGTACATTTAAATTCAAAAATCTATTATAATAAACACTTGTAATATTGTAAAAAAGTTTTTGAACAGATATTTCAGGCACAATGTTGGTATTTTGAACCCGCGTTCTGAGCCTAATCCTTTGATATCCTGTATATCTGAATAGGTGAATTTTTCCCGGCATTAGACTGTTAAGTTTTTGTGTGACGATGACTGATCATTAATGGAGATTTTTCTGGTTGTATAATGCTGAGAAGTGTGGATGGCAATTCTGCCGCCGCGTAAAAATATTTATACATATTTTCTCCTATTAAACTACTACTAAGCCATCAAGGCATATCCCACAACTGGGGTAGCCAGCAGACCACCAGCATGTAGTAAACATATTCAAGCCGTCTTCTTGATGCCAACAAAAATTAAGACATTCCGAATAGGTGGCAAACCTCATCGCTTCATTTAAGATGTAAAATGTCTTAATTTTTAAGAACACTTTTCTTTTAAAGGACACTCGAAATCTTACGGAAAAGAGTGGGAGACCAAATCTTTGCAGGGTATTCTACGGAAATAATATTCTATGGAAACATTCTCATAAATCAAAATCATTAATTTTTCGATGTTTTCTAGGTTCTACTTTGGCTCATGCTGTCAAATGCCAGAAGATGTTCCTCCTATCACTGACAACCACATTGATGACAACTCAATATATGCAGGAACCTACAGCAAACCTCAGACAGGAGTCAAAGGTGACCAGGTTGATAAACTGGACAACTCATTGAATGCTTTATCTTCCTCGTCATCAACTGCACAATCCACTAGTCATAAAACTGTAATCACAACTCAAAGTAGTCAACAAACTCCAAAACCAACAAAGGCTAGTGTTACTAGTCCAACTCGACCACCAGCAACAACACAAAGCACACAGCAAAAAGTCTCCACAACAAACACAAAACAACCTAGTCATAGACCTACCTTCACAAGCAATAGGCCAACAACTCAGAAGTATGGATCAACAAGCACTTCACAAAAATTCAATACGACAACAAAGCCAGAAATTCAAGAAACTTCAACCAAAAAACCTGATGTTACAACGTTCACTAGAAGACCGCATCCTTCTACTGGATCTATTGTAAATAGAAGGCCAATTACGACAGGAGTGATTGTAAATAATACCGTCTACACAGGAAAATTACCAGCTGCAAACAATACAAAACCATTGGTTAATTTGACTATAGAAAGTCAGCCAAATAAAGAACCTGAACTAATGCCAAGTATGAAACCGATGAGAAATACAACCATTTACAATGTTGTCGTTTTGAGCACTACGAGTACAGCAACAACTACACCAAAACCATTTTATCAGTCTTCAAGATTTACAACGACACAGAGACCTAAAAATGTAACACAAACAACAGAAGCCTACAGACCAATAACTACTACTAAATTAAGTACTACTCAATTTGTTCAAGAAACTAAAAAGACAACAGTCAAAATTCCTGAAACAACGACCGAGGCTGTCAAACTTTCGACATTCTTTTCTGTACAGGGTGAGGAGACTAAAAAACCAACTAGCGTTGGTACCAAGAAACCTTTCATAACAGGTAAACCTACTCCAACACCAAATATTGGTTCTCAATTACCATTCGGAACAAGATTACCATCTGGCTCATCAAGTTCACATAAACCATCAACATACAATAAACCCACAACCATTCAGTCAACTCAAACAAAACCAATCTCGACAGTAGCTGATACAATACCACTAAGTTCTTTGACACCAACTAGACCTACTCAAAAACCTATCGAAAAACCTACCCCTTCTCTGAAACCAGAGAAAACAACTCTAAAACCAATCGAACAAACTTTTGCTACTGAACGTCCCTTAGTACAAAGACCACAAAACTCAACGTTATCAAACAGAAGACCAACAATTAGACCAACACCACCATTTAAAAAACCAGACCCAATTCCTAAGCCAGAAAATGTGACATCAATTGAACCTACAAAAAAACCTACAACAATCGTTTACAGACCATCAGTAGAGACACGCCCGTCTTTAAAACCAACTTATATTAGTCAAAAACCCTCTAACGCAACACGAGAACCTACTACCTCTGTTACATTTAGACCTAGCACTATTTATAATAGACGACCCACTACAACAGAAAACTCTACACAATACATAACTAGTACAACAACGAGCACAGAAAAACCTGTTGAAATATCTTCTTATAAACCAACTTCTTCGTGGTCCCCTACAAAAAGACCAACAACCTTTATATCAACACTAAACACGACAAGATATAGACCAACTAGTCCTGCACCCACTACTACAACACTGTTAGAAAATACAATATTATTATCATCATCATCGACATCTGTTTCATCAACAACAAATAGACCCATTTCATCATTCAAACCATCAACTAAAAAACCTATAGTGAAACCACCATCAACTCCCGTTCCCGTTAAACCGTCTACAGTGACTAAGAAACCGGTTATCTCATCTACGATTAACGATATAATTGACGGATCAATACCACAAAAACCTACAACAACATTTGGCCAAAAACCGTTAACCTCTACAAGTACAGAGCAAGTAGGATTAGTGACATGGACTAATTATCAGGAGCCAGCTGTAACGCCGTCTCCACAACCAAGTACAACACCCAAAGGTAAAATGAGAAGTATTTTATTCAATTCGTAGGTAAATGTTCAATGTAAAAAGGAATATTTCCCGGTTAGCTGTTATAAAGTCATTACTTATCATCAGCACTATCATTTTCATAACACATTCTCACAAACTATTCACATATCATTTTGTGTTTAAAAAAAATACTAAATATTTTTATCCTAATTTTAGATGAAGGTTCGTCTTCAGTCAGTTCCTCTGAAGGGTGGGTTATTCTCGAAACAATTTCACCGCCAAATGGTTCAGCATCTACTGCACAACCAACATATACAATATCTTCTTCTCACAAACCAGTTCATACCAGACCAACAATACCTTCAAGAAGACCTACAACAACAACAACAACAACTGCAACTCCAATAGTTACGACAACTGGAGCAGCAGAAACGTCAACAAGCAAAGCAGAGACAACTACTAAAGGTACCACAGGAGTATTAGATAGTCAGACTACAGAAGGATTAACAACAAAACAAACTATTGTTTATTCCACATCAAAGCCGACAGAGCAGGCCACCAGGAAGCCAGTGGTAACACAAACAACAAGGAAACCTGTTTTTGAAATGACAACCAGAACTCCGATTCCTGAGACAACTACTAAAAAAGCAACAACATCTGAATTCAGCACAAAACCAATATTTACAGTAAACGTTACAACAAAGCCACTGCAGAAACCTTCAGTTGCAAATGTTACAGAAACTCCAGCTGTTATGGAATTCAGTACGTTCATGTCAGTGTCAGGAGGGCCAACTACAAAGCCTTCTGTAACTCTTGGTGTAGAGAAAAATGTGACATCTTCTCCATTCGCAGATGGTGCTACAAGTGAAGGCACCACAGTAACAACAGAATCTTATGGCAATGGGACCACAACGCAAGCAGGTATTTTTTTTTATATTTCAATGTAAATTTAACGAATTCTGCTCACTCAAATTAGGTGCATGGTTAGAATGTTTTTGCCATAATCTAGATTTCCATTAGGTATTATTTGTTTTATTTAACTGCTTCATTGTTAATATTTTGGAAAGATAAAGTTTAAAAGAAGTTAACACTTATTAACTTATCCCGTGGAGCACCCGGTAAAGAATTGGTCTCCCACTCTTCTGCGTAAGTTTTCGAGTGTCCTGTAAAAGGCAGGTGTTCGAAAAAATTAAGACATTTTACATCTTAAATTCAGCGATGAGGTTTGCCACCCATCCTGAATGTCTTGATTTTATATTGGCACGAAGAGGACAGTTTGCATGTTTCTTACATGCAGCTGATCTGCTGGCTACCCCACTTGTGGGATATGCCGTGATGGTATAGTAGTAGTAGTAACTTATCTGTAAAACATTTCACAGATGCAACCATATCCCACTTGTTTCATATCGAAACCTAGGTCACTCTTATAAAGTATTAGTAAACTTAAACACCATTTTTTATTTTTAGTAATATGGAGTTTTACAAAAAAATACTACATTTACAATTTCTTTAAATTTTCCGTTGTTATGTCCAACGCCATCTCTGTGAGTACTTTAGAAGTTTCTTCAAAAGCTTCTTGCACGAAATTAATCATAAAAAATGTTGGTGTAGGCAGTGCAAAAGCGTTCTACCGAGAAGAGGTTTCTTTATTATGATAATAATGATACATTATGTACATATTATGATTATACGCGAAGGTAGTATACCCAGGGCCCGATATAAGAGGGTGACGAGACGGGCAAATGCCCAGAGCGCCAAAAATCATTTCCTGAGATCGTGAAAATTTAATTTATCAACCAAAGTGATGAGATAGCGAAATATTTCAAATTCGTATAAGTAACCTTTCGAAAATTTTGGCGACGGGGATTTAGAAATTTTGAATCTAATGGAAATCATTCAATTTTGGAAATTAAAACTATAAAAAATGACTTCAGTTTTGGGGAAGCTACTACAAAAATATAATATCAAATATGGGATCTTGAGGAAATAGTCTCAACAAGCTTAAAACATTGTGAAGAATTTTAAATTATCTTACAATTTTGAAAATCTGGCGACAGGGGGGCGATGGAAAAATAGTTGTAAATCATTAAATTTCAGAATCACAGACTTACAAATAAATATTTTACTATACCCTCACGCAGTGTCCCAAATGGGGTAGGCAGGGAGAAAAGAACGCCATTTAGATCTATTTTTACATACTTTTTTCGCTTCTTCTACTTTTATACAATTTTTCATGGAGGCACGTCGGTTCCTCTGACTCAACACACGGCCGTTCTTGAAAATTTGATCCACGTGGATCTCGGACACCTGCGCTTCCTTATACCCATTCTTTCAGACAAGTATATGCTCTTTGTCATTCTTTCCAGTGAGGACCTAAAACGGTTCTCGCTAAAAAAAATCATCGACATCACCATGATGATGATGATGATTTTGGATGGTTTTGTTTTGACAGTCTAATTGTCTCTCAATGGCACCGGTAGGCGATTCCACGTAACCAGCCCAACAACACCAAAAGCCCTCTCATAGAAGTTAGACCTACTGGCTCTATTGGGCTCAGTAAATTTATTCACAGCCAGATCCGAAGAGCACAGAGGTCTTCAAATGGTCAAGTTAAGGGGACAAAGTTCTGTAAGGCAAGATGGTATTATTATGGCACCATACTGAGGATATTGAAATATAACACGCTCATGAATTATTAAAGGTGTGTCAGTGTGAAGGGCGGCAAATAATTATTATTTTTGCCTAGAACGATTAATTATCTAGATCGGGCCCTGAGTAGGTATACCAAGAGGCAGTGTCTTCAGGGTCATTAACACTGATTGCTATGAGCCGGTGAACTTAGCAACCTGCACATTAAGGAAAGATAAAAGGAATAAATTAATAAACGACGCTAATAACAACCTGATTCTGATTTCTTCTTAGTCTCTCTGATTTTATTACTTTGAGACTAGCTCATTGACCCAGCTTTGCAAAAGAGCACGATAAACTGACTCGTTTATTTATAGCCGTGGAGCACCCGGTAAAGAATTGGTCTCCCATTCTTTTCCGTAAGTTTTCGAGTGCCCTGTAAAATGCCATTGTTTAAAAAAAAATAAAGACATATTATATCTCAAACTCAGCGATGAGGTTTTCCGCCAATCCTGAATGTCTTAATTATTTATTGGCACAGAGAAGACGACCTATTATATATTTGTTGCATGCAGCTGGGCCTGAAGTCAAAACAATTTTAACGTTACGTTTACGTTCCGTTTGCGTTCGAATATAGACGACGTTGCGAACAAGTGTCAATTTCGTAGCTAAAATACACAATACATAGTTACGAAAATTGTCACTCTGGCTTTCTCACTTCTTCCGATTAGATTTTGCGCAATGTTACATTGTGTAACGTGGTTCTCTAATCGGAATTTCTTATAAACATTCTTATTTAAAACTGTAACTAAATTTACACATCATCTTGTTGCAAATAGAGAAAATTGTCTACATCTTCTCCTTGGGCAATAATTAGTCCTACATGGTGGTGAGGTCTGCCTTTCTTGTCTTGTTTCGCAACTTGGTTCTGTCGAGTGCATCCTCATGGGAAACATATAAATAAAGAAATTGTAATGCTAACAAACAAACTACATTTTTTATGGTACATAACATTCTTGTATTGATTAATTTAGTAGTGGGTGTACAGACAAAGAGAGTATAGGGATCGATGAATTGTCTTTCTTAGAAATGTTTAGTATAATAATTATTATAACACTACTCACAAATAATAAATTGACAAAAAAAATTGTCTGTGTTCTAACTTCAAATCTTAATTAAATATTTTCATAGAAAAAACACTATTTTTTATTGTGTCAAAATATGAATTTTCCTACGTATACACCATGGACCTAAATAGAGTAATGGACAGACACTTTGGTAAACATTTTGTAGCTGCGCGGGGAGGGGAATGACGACCATTTTGTAAGAAATAAATTTTGTTCGGTGCGTCGCATTTGGGCTGCGTTCAGACAGTCACCGAGTGATCAGTCGACGACGCGTATTTTGAAAGTACCTATACAATGCCAGTACGCATTCATAGTGTTCATGTACTGTATGTTACTATGTTTTCAAAATGTGTAACAAAATAAGAATTATAGTCTCAGAAAATATACTCGATTTCTGCGTAATTGTCATTTATAATTTCTGACGCTGATTCAGTGAATTCGTTTGGATAAATTTAGGATATAAACTTGTAACAAGTATTTGGGAAGTATACAAGCTCAGAAAGTTAGATAATGGAATAATTAAAAAAAAAAGTATAAAGCAATTAGTTATAAACTAATCAAGTAGTTATTACTTTAACTGTTAATTTTAAAGATACCTATTAAAATAATTTATTCCTTCGTTTGAGACAAAAATATTTTTATCATTTAAAAGAAACACAAAAGTACTTGAATGCTACTATAAAAAGGCGCCAGTCAAATAATAAATAATAATAAATAAATAAATATATTTATTTCCAAAATAGGTACACAATACAATATTATTTTCAATAAACAATGAAAAACAATCACAATAATATTCTACTTACCTCCCTATTAGAGATATCTCGTGTATAGGAAGGGAAAAAAATAATAAAAATCTTAATTATTTAAATGTATTCATAATTTACGTCTTTTACACGTCGGCGAATTTAAGAAATTATAACAAAAAGTAAATCCAAAAAAAAATTTTTTTTTAAAGTTATAAAAGCAATAAAAAAAATAATAAAAAGACGTAAAAAATAATGGCGCCATTACGATAACATTGGGTCATAAAACGCTCTAAGTTATTCACGATTATCCGGATTACATTCACCACTCACTGCAACTTCATGGTCGTTCAGGCCAATCGATGCCGAGTGACATTTTATGCTCCCGTGAACCAACCCTTGTATGTTTAGTTGTTTTAAAAATGTTTCAAGTTTTTGCACATCAGTTGAATTTTTCATATCGGTTTTTGTTTTTATATATAGAAGAATAGGAATCATCTGATGATTAACATGGTGATGTGCGCTATAAATGGTTGTGGTTATAAATCCAATCCAACTTTCGCAGGAAACAGGATTGTCATATTTTCGGTAAGTTGTTTTGTATTGTAGTTTTTATCTTAATATATTGCGATTTTAAAGTCGTTTATATTATAATTCGTATACTTATAAATGAACATAATAATGTTATAAACGTTCTATATAATTATCTGTCCTTATTCTCCTATATCTACACATGTAACTTGTTTTCCATTCTGTCATCTGACAATACAAAGAACCTACAATCTGATGTTTGGTTTGTTTACCCGTTAGAATGAAATGTTTCATGCATACAAATCTGATCAGGTTAATGATATTATCGCATGTTTATAAACAAAATCATTTTTTGTAGTTTTCCAAAGGATCCAGAAAGGAGAAACTGGACATTATCCAATATTTGACACCAAGTAAACTATTATGCATCAGTGTATACAAGTACTTATATGGTATTTTTTTATGTTTCAGAGAAAGATCGCAGAATATTGTCTGCAATTGAGAGTACAACATCAGCAATTGAGAGTTCGGTGCCGGTAGCTGAATATTCAATACCTCCAGTTGACAATATAATACCAGCAGTTGACAGGATAGATGTGAGTTCGTACATCAATCCACCTATGCAACATGTCTTCAACCTACCATAGCATACATCCAGTCACTCAACAAGTTAGTGCTCTTCAGAGGGCTTTGAGTTTGTTGTATGTTAATTACAATGCATTTTGTTATCATTATAAATCACTCAGTTTCTCCTGTTTATTTTTATACATTCAATAAAACTATCAAAATTTGTTTTTATTTCCAGCTATAATTTCTGTACATTTTTTTATATTTTCCTTCAATTGTCATTCATTATCTCCATATTGTGTGTATATGAAAACAAAGTTTAAAAATAAATAATGATTTTGAAATGAAATACTCAATTTTATTAACTCATCCTATTCCCTATTTCATCATGTATATGAAAATATTAAGTTATGTGGCATTTTAATTATTTTAAGAAGTAAATATAATGTTTTCTGATACTGTGTGAATAATCTCCATACAGTGCCCATACAAATGTTAAATAAAGTGTTTCATACAAAATGGCCACCGTCGATTTCCCTTCCTCACTTTTTGGCTTCGCTGTCATTCATACAAATTACTATAAACGTTCCATCCCCTACCTATATACATCCATGGTATACACCAATAAATTTGTTTTTTTCCTCAAATAAGCAGATACAATCAAATACAGTTCAAATGTCCATAATATGCCAATACAAGTAATTCCACTTTGCTACCAATCAGTAATATATGTGCAAAAAACAAATTTAGACATCATAATAAACAGATTAGATACTTATTATTATTTTTACTCTAATTATTATTTTTACTTTGACACACGTTTCAGGAACAACCCTCAACACCACAATGTCTGCTGGCATGAACACCACCACAACATCAGCTTCCAACACAACAACGGAATCATCTGGAGAGTCCACCACACAGGGAGCCATTCCTACAGGATCTTTGAACATGTCAGACTTCAGAGACGGTGAGTCTTAAGTTTATATTGATATGACAGTTGAAATTGGATTATTGTGTCTGGATGATTGTATTATTTTTAAATCGAATGATAAAAGGCATCTAACATTTAATAAAATGTAATTGAATCAATTGAGTGCCAATAAGATGGAGCGACCAAATTAAGGAGGCCACACAGAGCTCACTACACGGGGCCTTGCACATGGCGGAGGATCGCTCAACATGGAGACAGATGGTCTACAGAACGAAGCATGATGGTCAAGATCCTCAGGATTGAGGGACCGACGGAGATGATGATGATGAATGCATGATTGTCGGCCGATGTGGCGCGCAGGTACCAACGCTCTTGCATTTGAGTCATGAGGTCTCGGGTTCGATTCCCGATAAGGACAAAATGAAAAATGCCCTTTTTCAAACTGTTATGGATCTAAGTCTTTCATATATTTTTGTATCGTCGCGTTGGTACCCATAATACAAGATTCATTGCTTAATTTTAAACTATTTCCATCTATGTGAATTATCTGTACATGTCTATGCTATTCCAACTCAACCAATCTTAGGTTTAGGTTTATACTTTAGATATTAAACCTTTAAAACCATCAATAAACTTCTTCAAAATAGTTATGCAAATGACTATAAAACTAGTAAATGTCTACCATTGAAACCATAGATAGGTGCGTAATTTGTGGAAAAAACACAAACTTTTTGAGTTTTACCATATTTAGTAAAGTAATCTGGTTTCGACTTGCAAATTCTTGTCAAACTCTTTGAACTCTCAAACCTTTGACAATAACATTGTGAGTTGAAACCAAATTACCTACTGTACCTATTTTTAAATGTAGTAAAACTCAAACAGTTTGTGTCTTTTTCCAAAAATTAATATGAAACATATTTTGAACTACTACAGATTAATCATTCCAATTGATCACACTCATCCTTAGTCAACCTATTTAAATAGGTATTAACTAGGGAGGTATGTTGTATATAGGGGATTCGATCCCGGGATCCCGAATCCCGGGATCCCGGGATCCCGGTCGTATTTTAGTCCCGAAATTTTCGGGATTAAATTTAAGAAATCCCGGGATTTTCGGGATTAATACAATTATACAATAAGTCAAATATTTGGTACTCAAGCACATCAATGAATCACTGACAACCGAAGCTTGTGTTAGTATCTTAAAAGAGCGCTATTCTGAGTTCGATATCTCACTAGATACGATATTGTGGCAATAGTTACCTACTGATGGTCCAAATTACAGTTGGAAAACTTGTTAATGCAAAGCACATAGTTTGTTTTGCACACGGTATTCACTTAGCCGTTTGTGATTTATTGTATAGAAAAATACCTGCAAATGAACCTATCAGTGATGATATTTTATTTATTTATTTATTTAATACATAAACGGCTATCGCCTTTTATTGGTGATTTGGATGGTGATAATGAAGAACTGGACTCAGGATTAGTCATTAAAATCGGTAATGGTGAGTTTGACCTATGACCGGAATATTAATGAAGTCGTAAAGAAAGTTCGTAGTGGTTCTTATTTTTAAAAGACCCTCTTTGAAAAATGATACTATGCTTCAAAACTATATTGAAAAGGAACATGGAAGAGAGCTTAATTTATTGTTTAGCTGCAAATCGCGTTGGAATAGTCTTTTAACAATGCTTGAGTGATTTGATATTTTAAAAAATAACATCAAAAAATCACTCATCGACCTACTTCGAATAAATAATTCATAAAGTTTCTGGTCAATTTGATTTAAAAATACGAGTATAAACATTGATCCCTGTAGTGTGTATTTTTTTGTTATGGGTTAAGCTAAATAAGTCTAAGTTGATTTTTTTTTTAAAATATTCCAAAACACTAAATATTTTTTCAAAATGGTATTTAAGTACAAAATAAGTATTTTAAAATACTTATATTAAATATCTTTTACAAAAAGTCGAACAAGGTGTAAGACAGGGGTATTCAATATTTCCAGCACTCTTTAACTATTATATACAGCGAGCCATTGATGAATTGATAGAAGAAATGAATAACTGGACAAGAGTATAGATAAATGGAGAAAGGGTTGACATGATTCGATATAGCATTGCTTGCAGATAATGAAGATGAGTTGAATAAAGACTTAGGAATAACTATCAAAATACAACATAAAAAATAAATAAAGACAATGCAAAATGTAAGGTCATTCGAAGAGATGAGGCGACTGCGAAAATTTACCTCCGAATCATTTACAGAGAGAATCAGAGCTGCCACATCACTTCACTACTAAGAAGTCTACGCTTGCTGAGAGTCTCAGAGAGAGTGGAGTTTAAACTGTGTCTCACTGTCCACAAGGTAGCACACCACCCACTGACCTATTCCGCTGACAAAAATTTGAGTCGAAGACTGTGCTCAGCTTTTTATGCAGTGAACAAACTCGTAGAGTTCAATATTGCAAATACCTCTAAATTTACAGAGAGGAGAACCAGAGTCTCAGCGTCAATTGACTGGAACAGATTGCCTGCAGACAAAGTTGAAAACGCTGCAGTTCAGAAGAAATCACAGCGCCCTTGGAATGGTCATGGATCATTTAACGGCGTCATGTATAATTAGTTCAATCATCATTATTATGTGTGTATATCTCAAATATGGAGTACTCTAATGGAAACGTTGTATTCGTAATTCAACAAATTGACAAAAAAAGCTTGCATACGCGCATATCAATTAATGGCAGAATTTTGTTTCAAACAAATAAAAAGGTATTTTGTGTAAAATACAAAATACTCAAAAAAAGTATTTCAAATAAAATACAAAATATTTTTTACGAAAAGGTATTTGAAATACAAAATGAAAATACGTATTTTGTACTTGTGTTTTAAGTACTTTAATTTCAAATACGTCATATCTCTAGTTAAAACTATGAAATAAATACAAATACAAGAATTCAATTTAAAAATATAAAAAAGTTAAATTGTTACTTTTATAAATCATAAACATAATTTTGTTTAACCGACTTTTTACAGATTCAAAACTTAAATTCATTGCCAGATAAGTAAAAAAAAAAGTGATTTTGACATGGCCTACTGACTTTTTGTTACCACTTTACATTACCAATACAATCCCGGGACTAGTCCCGGGATCCCGGGATCAACTATAGATAATCCCGAAATCCCGGGATCAGAAAAAAGGGTCGGGATCGAATCCCCTAGTTGTATATGATACACATACATATGTGAACTTCCTTAAGGAGTGCACAACACAGAGTTTCGACGCTTATGAATCGACTTAGGCTTGGTTAAGAGTACTCTTTAAACCTAGGTAACATTCCCAATTCCTCTGTGTCATGCCTATCACATGACTTGTAATTTTTGAAAGATGTATATATGTTACAACTCAATATTTTTCCACTCTTGAAATCAATTTTCATACGATTTCATACAATATCTGTGCTTTCAACCTGGAAAGACATATGTTGCAGTTCAATGGAAACAATTAATATGAAGTTTTACAAAATAAATAATGTCTACTCAATCAATGTACGGAAGAACTTACATACACCTACAAATCCATTACGAAAATATTTTGGTATTTTTTGAGTCAATAACTTAGATCGAGAATCTCGACTCTATAAATATAATATTTTTCCTGGATTTCAAAATAACCATAGATTTAAAAAATCACAGGCTATTTTTTTCATATCACAGTAAGTATAGATAGGTACTTAAAATAATATACTCAATCACAACATGAAACATTTGATCGTCTGTTATTTTTTGTATGAGATTGTTGTTATTATTTAGTGTCTATATGTTATTATTAAGTAACAATCGCTGCTACCGTGAAATTGATATTTAACACGTGAAGTGACCAGAACGATGTATGACGTAAAATAAATAATGGATTTTACTTTATCCTAACGCTGTTTTTTCTTCATCGAATTCTGAGTTCAGTTTAGACAAGACAAGACATATTGATCGGATACTGGACTTCAGTTATCTCATAATACAACCGGGGCAACCGAGGAAGACATGGTCCAGAGATTCCACATCGAGCTCGCACTCGCAAAAAGGGGACGAGACCAAACCTAACCTAAATCGATGACTGTCTAATCTGTGGTGATTAAAGGGCATGCGAGTCAATGATGAATTCAGTTTATTCTCTACTAAATTTGCTTCGTCCCGTAATCGAGAAATGAATTTCTATTTTTTTTCTTAGTTATGCATTCACTAATTTTTCTGATTCTTCAACCAATCTTTTATCAAATTTACTTTTATTTTGCTTATATTAAAGATATTTTCTCAATCACGTTCATGTTCCACTTTTTTACCAAAACGAAAAAAATAGGAAAAATTTCATGCACACAGTTAGAGAAACGTTGGTATATTGGAATCTTCCGTATTTTTTGTTTCATGTTCCGTTGAGATCATCAATATCATCATGCCCAAATAAAATTATGTTTTAGTTTTTAAAATCATTAAATTTTTAGTACTTACTTCACTTTTTGTATGACTTCGGCTCATGAAGATTTTCTTTTCTGCTAGATTTCTGCGTCCATATGCGTCATTCAAAATCAAATCCTTGGTTCCCGTCCAGAAAGCCACTGCACCGCATGCAGAGTTGACCAATGGATTTCCATCCAGTCTCCCTTATCCTTTTCTCCTGGAGACATTTTCCACCAGGTGTTGGAATATTTGGGATTGAGCCTCACAGTTGCATTAAGGAGACCCCCTCCTACCCTGTTTTCGTATTAGGTAGTTGCAGCAGCCTTGACTTGTGCGAATTGTGTTCTGTTGAACCCAGACATTTCGGGGGAGATTGTGGCCCAGTACCCTGGCAGTAGGATCTTCGATGATGTTCTTGTTTATCAGTGAGTCTACGTTGTTCCATGTTTCTTTCCAAACCCTGGTCAGATTGGAATCCTCCAGTTCTTCTGTCCAATAGGTTTTCTAGACTTAATTTTTTTGTCTTACTCTTAAACTGATTCACTGTATACACTGAGAAAAATACTCACAACTAATCGTTGGTACGTACTATCCGATAAAGACCAGAGATAGTACAAACGATTCATTAGTACGAATCTATAATATTAACTTTTCTCAAACAAATTGTTGGTAAATATACCAATGATTTGTTTGCGAAAAGTTAATATTATAGATTCGTACAAATGAATCGTTTGTACTATCTCTGGTCCTAACCTGATAGTACGCACCAATGATTCGTTGTGAGTATTTTTCTCAGTGTAGAATAGCTGGTATCGAAGTTGTTAAACGTTGTTCCTATGTTTGCGTTTTGTTGCAAGATCCACTAAACGACATAGGCGTGTGTCTTACGTAATAAACTGTACAATATTTTCAGGGTTAAAATCATTATTGTACAATCTACTTACATTGTAACATAATATTATTAGGTAAACTTATATTATTTGATTAGAATATTATAATTCAACCTCAAACATTAGTTCGGAAACGTCTCATGTTATGCAAGAAGGACATATTATTATGGACATCGCTAAAAGAAGTTGGATCTTGAATGAACAATGTGCCTGAGAAGCAATAAATACATATGTACTATACATTTAACATCTCATACATACATACATACCATTACGCCGCTTTCCTCGTGGGGTAGGCAGATAGGACCGAGCGCCACTTCCTTCTATCCTTGCATACATCTTTCGCTTCCGTCACTGTCATACAATTCCTCATGCATGCTCTCCTGTTCAATGTGCTCAACATCTCCAATTCGACAATTAGTCCATTAGCTCCTCTACATAGAAAGAATTAAGACGTATTCAATCAACAGAAATGTCTTGAGCTACGACTTTAATTTTTTAAAAAACTATTACACTAACCATTTTCATCTTCGTGAAAGAATAAAAAAAATCTCAAAACGTTATACAACTTTTTCTAAATTTAAGAAGACATATCGTTATGGAATAATTGAAATTCTCAAAACAAGAAAACAATTTTCACTGAAAAATTTCAATACTCAATCATCTTGAAGAGAACTGATTTTCTAAATTAAAAGACATACCTATTCTTGGATTGAAGAATAAAGTCGACATGTTTTTTTATGTGAATACGTAGGAGACGCTGTGATACTACTACTACTATTACCATCGTGACATATCGCACAATTGGGGTAGCCAGCAGACCAGCAGCATGTAATAAACATGCAAACTGTCCTATCCGTCCCAACAATAAATTAAGACATTCAGGATGGGTAGCAAAACCTTATCTCTGAATTTGGGATGTAAAATGTTTATTTTTATACACTTGCCTTATATAGGACACTCGAAAAATGACGGAAAAGACTAGGAGAAGTGATAGTATGTATTAGGGAATCCAATCCCGCAAAAGCGGGATCCCGTAAATGCGGGATCCCGCACCTTTTTTGCGGGATCAGAAATGCGGGATTACTCATGCGGGATCCCGCACGCGTGCGGGACTGAAAAAAATATTTAAGAATGGGCTCAGACGACATTCTGATTATTTATTAAACCCAGCACAGCCTCAATGATAAGTTAGTTAACTATTTTGCCTTGGATCTCGTGACTTTTCTATAGAATTTGTATGGAAAATAATTAGAGTTTCCTAAATCGTGTGTCGAAAAAAATTTCCTAAAATGTGATCGCAGCAACAACCGATGGTACAGCAGTCATGAAGAAAGTTGGGAGATTATTATCAGCGCACCACAAGTTATTCTTTGCACATGGGTTGCAATGCAACTCGCTGTTCTTGAAGTTCTATGCAATCAGAGACAAGAAGAAGAAATAAAGTCAAGTTGAAGTACTCGAAAATAGACCGGATGGTGGGAGTGATAATGAAAATGATGACGAGCAAGTGTCGGTAGAGGAAGACATTCAAGAAGGAGATTTGCTACCACAATATAAGTATTGTCAGACCAATAGATTTTTCAATGAAAATCATTATAACTTATTCCATTTTTTGTTTTTACTTTTTCAAAAAGTCAGGAAAATTGTCAAGCTTTTTAGTTCGAAATCTCCAGTAACAAATGATCTTCTGCAAATATATATATTAAAGCAGAATGCTGCAAAGAATTACAGCTGATCCTAGATTGCCGAACGCGCTGGAACAGTCTCGCATCAATGTTATCGAGGTTCAACCAAGTCAAACAGTACATACTTAAAGCACTTATTGATCTTACATAAACTGACATCATCTTCATTTTCATTCACTGATGAAGAATTTATAACATTGAGTAATATTGAACGAGCTTTACAGCCAGTGAAGCTTGCTGTAAATGTCTTATGCCGCGAGGATGCAACATTAGTTTCTGCAGAAACCACATTGCGTTTCATAATAAACAAACTGGATCGACAAAATACCAGCCAGAAAATACCTTCAAGCCAGGAACTTGAAGGGTCGCTATCTCGCCGGATAAAATAACGCCGCACATCAATGACTGTGCTTAGAAAATCCTAACAAATATCTAGAAAAAGATTCAGGATCTACAAATGTGGTGGACGTTCCATTCTTTCATCCAAGCAAAGTTACATTTCGAACTGAAATGAAGTGTTCAATCGAGAGACTGTTGTCAGACACGCAGGTACAACCGGAAACTCAAAACCAACAAGTTGATGACAATGGCGATGAAGAAGACACGCCTTTATCGAATCTATTAAATGATGAGCCTTCGTCTATACTAGAAGATGAATTAGAGCAGTCTCCGTACAGAATGGATAGTCAAGTAATATGAAGTCAACTCCACCTAATAGCATGGAAGCTGAACGTGCTTTTTCCACCGCTGGCTATTTATGCAACAAGATAAGATCAAATCTATAAGATGAAACTTTAGGTACTTAATATCATTTCTTCGAAAGTATTATCAGAAAAAAGCTATATTTTATGCCTCTAAAAGTCGAAACTAATAAATATGTTCAATTGTTCATACAAATTACAAATCTATAAGGTGAAATGTTGTATTATATCGTTCCTTATAAGAAGCTGATTATTTATACCTCTAAAACATCATTATTTCCACTTGTTAATTAGTAATATGAGTAATAAATCTGCATAATAATAAAAAAAATATTAAAATATACTCATCTTTATTCAATATATTTTTTAAATAACTAAGTATCTACTTGAAACAGGTTTTTTTATTAAAAAATCTCAATCCCGCAAATCCCGCGGGATCCGCGGGACTGATGACCTCAATCCCGCAGGCTTGCGGGATCGCGATTTTGATGCGGGATTGGATTCCCTAGTATGTATTAACAGACTTAATTTGTTATTTTTCTTATAAATTACTTGATTATATTAATATGTACGTGATTCATCTTACAAAACAGCACCAATATAATACCTTCTTATGATTTACCAATTAGCTATGTTTAACGTCTAGGTATATTTGTAAATATAATTTATATACTTATAATAATTTGTGATATGCTATTGTTCTTCTATGATCTATGTTCAGTTATTATTATTGTATAGATATATAATAATTATTATAAGCATTACATAAATAGATTACAATAGATATACATAAAAGCAGTATGGTCAAATGGCCAAGTAACATCAATTTATCTGCGATTGAGGAAACGTGGGCAGTGTCAAATAATGTCTTGATTATATTTATTTATTTTTCGCGCAGAAAAAACGTCAATATGTTACTGTCAGTGCGTTTTCTTATTATTTAATTATAAACTTGGAATATTTAATAATATATAATGAGATAAGTTTGATATTAAAACATTTTTCTTTTTTATTCAGAATGGGCACACGATTGATCCCTGAGGCACTCCAAAATTTTTATTTAACTTTTTGAAATTAATTAAACCATATGCTTTTTCATTTGTCACTCTTTATATATGTTAAATGTGTTTAGTATAGAAAAGATGTTTTGTGCGTTACGTATAAAAAAAAACAATCGCGCAATCAAAAACAAAATTAGTGCGTGCGTCTTTGCATTTGTGAATGTCATAGTGAAATGCTCTTTTTATGGACATCCAATTGAATCAAAATTGCTATTTTCAAACATAATTATTTTGGTTATTCGTTTCATTTTTAATTTTTTCTATAAATACAGTTTCATACTGTGTCCCATTGTAGGCATCTTTCCTCATCGTTCACACGGAAGATGACGTTTCTATGACCTCTATAGCATCATCAGATTCTAATCTACAATACAGACACACACACATAGAAAATATTATACTCGCTACAATAGTCACAATTCAATACAATGATATTTTTCACCTATACAACCTTAACATAAATACATCTACAAGTATACATATACCCACCAATACAATTATCGCTGAATATCTTAAAACAATACATCGCTTGTTTCACGGTCTAAGCTTTTGTTTTATATTATTTTCGCTGGTTATACCTATAATATAAATAACTCGTCAGTCAAATTCACAAACGCGTCAAATTATATTTTTGACATATAAGATAAACATGAATTGGCCACGTCGTTAGATCCGGAGAAGAAAGGGCGACTAAAGGTATTCTGCAGGGTATACCCGAGGGCAGAAAACCGTTAGGCAGACCAAAAAAAAGATTGTTGGATAACATCAACCGAGATCTAAATGAGCTCAATGCTAAAGATAACTGGCAGTCCATTGCTCAAGATAGAAAGGCTCGGAGATCTATTGTTTCGGAGGCAAGGGTCCTGCAAGGGCTGTTCGGCCATCGGAAGTAAGTTAGTAAGATAAAATGTCCAAAAATCTTTTTCAATGAAGCACCCTGAGAACATTTTAAAGAGAACTCTAGATATAGGAGGAACAAGTCAGAATACCAGGGACACCTTTGACAATAAAGTTGTACTCAATAGAAAGAAAGTTGAGAACAGCGAGAAATGATTTAATACAGATGCAAGATGAAGAGCAGTGGGGCTGATCCCAAATGATGGGAATGCAAGACCAGAAAGAAGAACAAGAAAGAAGAAGAATAATAAAATTGTCGTAAATTCCCTCTGTCACCATTCATATTGTAATAGCAACATCAAAGCATATCACGGAATGAGGTGATTCAATAAGAGCGTGATCGCCTTGAATAAAGGAAGTTTATTGAGTCCAGCCGAATCGATCGTTAGAGGGCAGAAAATAACGAAGAATATAGCGAAATATTAAGCAAAACATTTTATTATAGTGTCATGCTAAAAGCACAAAAAATCATAAGACCAAGTTAACGACACAAGAAGAACATTTTTTGTAGGTCCATTGAATGTGTAGGTAATGCATGCTCCTGAAAAAATTATTTTTATATAATACATGAATGGCATATGTTGCAATACGGAAATACCGCATCGACATTTATCTAAACCTATTGTTAGTTTGGGACATTCATATTGATTGATACACTTGCTCATAGAATAGCTATTACCATCTCTCAAGTATAAATCAACATTAGTAGCTATAAAATAGACTGAAAAATAAATATTTATACAATGTGCAATGACGAGAGTGAGTGATGTTTAAACCTCCATGCCAAATCCCAAGAATATGACCATTATCATAGTTCCAGAAAGGATATGACAAGGTTTCCTGCATAAAAGACGAACCCAGTGTATGGATATTGTAACTGAGATGCTGAATTACCCATTTTCTGTTTTCACAATTTCTACCGAAGTGCCTTCAGTGTCTAAACACAAAACACACAATGATGCTTCTCCAGTTGATTTTGCATTGCATTGACTCAGTGCTGGTGAGATAACTACGTTTGCTTCTCTTGGCTGGAAGAACCGTCCACCCGGATACCGCAGAAGTCCCCAGACTTCCGGGTGGACGTTTGATCCATCGATAATGAGATATCTACATAGATCTTTTATAGCTATACTTTACTATTCGGCGTATTGGGGAAGCCACCGGACTAACTGCAAGTATCAAACATGCAGATTGTCCTATCCATGCCAATTAAAAACAAGACATTCAGGTTGGCTGGCATTTCTCATCCCTGAATTGTAGATGTTAATTTTCTTATTCATGAGGTTTTACGAACACTTGCTTTTAACAGGATTTTGGATGTCAAATGGTATGAACATGTTACAAAGGATGTTGTGCGCCGGCCCACCCAGCAGAGACCTAGTAATCTCCGTAATACAGGAGAGACGATGGTCCTGGCTGGGACATGTTTTGAGAATGCCCAATGATAGTTGGCCAAAAAGAGCACTGTTCTTCCGTCCGCAGGGGTTCCGTCGGCCCGGGCGTCCCTCTTTCACAATACACCGTTTCTATGACAACGATATCAGAGCGCAGGGAATATCGTGGAAAGAGGTGACGCAATTGGCGCAGAGACGCTCTGAATGGAGGAGGCTGGTTTCTGCCCTGTGCTCCCGAGAGGAGCGTTGAGGGCGAGATGAGATGATGATAATGCTTTTAACAGGATACTCGCAAACTTACAGAAAAGACAACATCATCTCATCTCGTCCAGGATACTAATCCTGGACGAGATATGAACCGGCAACCCATATTTTCCCGAGACGTGCTTTGTTCAATTAAGTTTCACATGAAGCTGTCATTGTGCTTTATATGAGAGAATTTCGTCTCCCGGTAGCTTAATTAGACAAAGCACACCTCGCGATAAAGATAGGTTGGGTGTTCAAGCCCCGTCCAGGGCACTACCAAATAAAAATAACGCAAAACTCAAATTAAATAAAAACAAAACAATTTGAGAAGAAAAATGTTGTTACCTTAATGTAGGTATAGTTAGGTGCTATTTAGCAATTTAGATTAAATCTGTCTGTCGGTGTAAACAAAAAGTAGTAGGTATCATAACTTTTTGACCTACCCTAGAGATCACTCACCCGTCTAACAAAATTTGCATAGAGGCACACGTTAATCTACTGTAGAAGGCGGAGGGTCTACCAAAAAGACCGGAGATAATAATTATTATTGTTTGACACCTGCGGAGGTGATTGTTATTGTATTATTATGTTTCAATAGTTCGCTTCGGTCAAAAGGTTGACGGACTTAGAATAAAAGATTTTATTAATATTACTTATCTACGCCTTGTATGCAAAAATGAATAAAGGCTCCGTAAACTTGCATGGAAAATTATTCTAAAAAGACAAATTTAGAAGAAGAAAAAACACGTTGGCGCACATATACTTAGGTAGATGACATTTAGCCGGCCAGCCCTTCATCAGGCTACCCACTTTGGCGCCTCCGGTGTGGACAAGATTTGCTAAGTGTAGAATTTCGGATAAATGGAAGTCTTCAGACTTCTGCGCTATCTGGGTGGTCGGTGGGACCTTCAATGTACTTATGTGTAGTCAATGAAAAAAAAAATCATTCACACAACAAAATCAACAAATCAGTTTATATCTCGCCATTGCATTGTGATGATATGCAATGGCGAGATTATCTTTTAGAGATTCAACTTTTTGCTTTTCCCTACCCCTGGGTATTTCCATCGTTGTATCAGAGATCTGTGCCATTCTATCCAATACATTGATAACCCTAAAAAATGGTCTAAAATAAGTAATCAATACTCGCTTTGTCGATTGAAATTCGATCCTCGTTAACTATAATTATGTAGGTATATAAATCCTTACGCTTGGTCTGTGGTATAGACATCTGGTAAGTTTTTTGCTTTTAATAATCTTATTCTTATCAATATTTCCGCCCATTGTCTGCAGCTTTTTATGTATTTTGTATTGTGCACTGGACTGCAGAAAGTAATTATTATATTTTCTACAAAAAAAAGACATAACAAAGGATTCCATTTTTCATTTAAAACCTTAATTTAGGTACATACTCACTGTTTCACGTTCTGTGCACTCATCGTCCGAAGCTCCCAGCAAAAAGCTGCGTTTTCAGCTTCCTTCCAAAGCTTTTTTCCATTCGCCTTCTCTCGCAAGTCCAGAAGCAGCTTGTTCCGGCATCTGGGACCCGCGACATTATACACTCTTTCTCCAAAGAATTATAGAATGCATTATTATACATACAAATTATTATAGAATGCATTATTATACATACAAATTATTCCCATATTCCTAGTTGGGACGGGAGCCCATAAAATACGCCTGGACACTTCGTCCAGAGGTCCCTATTTTCCATTATTACTAATTCCAGGAACTTTGACCATTGCAAATCAGATCGTTCCAAACTACTTCTTCTGATCAGAAACCTCGATTGGAGAACCATGTCTACACAATGCAGCATTGTGTAAAATCTAATCGGAAGAAGTGAGAAAGGTGTCCCAACGCTTACGAATTGGCTCTAGGCTGGCTTAAGTGTCTCACTTTCGGTGTTTATGGACAACGTTCACCAATTCCACCATTCTCACTGTCACGATATAAGGTCCACCAATCGTTGGGACACCTTTCTCACTTCTTCCGATTAGATTATCTGAGATCTTCCTATTAGAACCATGTCATGGTTCTCCAATCGAGGTTTCTGATTGGTTTTGTCATCTGCACCCAAATCCGGTTAATCAATAAAAAAATTAGTAAATATTCTAAACATTTACTTATTCTGATGCGACCCATCAACCTTCTGCCCTATTCCATTGCTACATATACATAGGCAGTCTGTTTAAAATGTTGTAGAAAATTCAATGCCACCTTGCATTGAAGACAGCTTGCATGTTTTATATGCAGCTGGTCTGCTGGCTACCCCACTTGTGGGATATGCCGTGATGGTATAGTAGTAGATAGTAGTAGAAAATTCAATCCCTACCTTTACGCGAGGAGTGCTTTTGTCCAATTAAGCTACCGGGCGACTTGCCGAAGGCTCCGATATTCTCTCTTATAAACCCCGATGACAGCTTCACGTGTAGGTATTGTTCTGAGATTTATCTAGTATGGGTACCCCATGTTGGATACCACCAAGTAGGTATAGTTATTTTATAGTTTCATGTGTTCAACTTACATAATATAATATGACCTCCTACAATGGTTAATTGTAAAAATATCATCGAGAAACAAATGAATTATTATTAAAAAACAGTTGTTGAAGAAAATGCGTCAATTTGGACAAATTTGTTACAAAAACTGTATAATATTATTCACTTGTGAATGAAATTTAAATATTTTTACACAACAGAGGCTCGTCCATTTGTTTTATTATAGATATTTCTATTTTTCAATATTTAATACAGACTTTTCTTGGACAAAATAATATTATGTTCTGCTTGATAATGTATCAAAAGAAACGGATGTTAGAAATTATCCACAGTGTCTAATTTAAATGTAAGGCCAATGTCGAGGTTATAATATGTAATTAAAATAATCATTTACTTGCTTATTTATTATTTTAAATTTAGTTGAATAAATTTTTTCATTATTATATAATGTTTAGAATATTTACTTATTTGTTCATTATTTAACTGAATTTGGACACAACGCGCAGATGACAAAACCACTGCACTAACAAATATACAAGTTGTCTTGTCTTAGGGTGTTAACACAAAGAAAGCGGGTTACCTGCTTTCAGATGCCTGCATCTACCGGTGCCGAGAATGTTTACATGCATTTGAATGGACACGAACATAGTAAAAGCAGGAACGCCGATTGCGATTTACGTTGCTGGCGCTTACTGGCACTTATCGGCGCTGGCAACCTGCTTTCGTAGTGTTTGCACACATATACGTGAAGTTTTACGAATACCTGCCTTTTACAGGAAACTCGAAACTAACAGAAAAGAGCGGAAGACTTCACGGAATATCTTTTTATTAATATAAGAGTAGCTATTCAAAAAGCTTCAAAACAAGAAGGTTTTCAAAAGGTTTATACCTATTATTATAATAAGAAGAACGTGTCTGTATCTACTACTGCTGGTGGCTTGAAAATAAAAGAAAAATAATAAAGAAACAACAATCACACTTCATGCATACATGCAAACAGAAATAATATTGAAAGATAATATGATATAAAACAATGTGAAGTTGTCAACAATTGGAAGTGTAACCGCTGAAACAATTAAATTTCAAAAGCATAATGACACAAATTTATCCCTGGATACACCTGCCTATTAAATGAACTTAATTAACATCACATAATCCTTTATAATATGTCCTATGTGCATAATCCCACCACATAACATCTCAGTTATCCGTTACCAAAGAATTCTGCAGTTTTTGGACACATCGCCCGCAGAGGCAGAATAAAAAATCGTTAGACTGATCAAATCAAGTAAACTGTAACTCCATCAATAATTGATGTGTGATGTGAATTATTCACAATGCGGTACACCTGGCAAAGAACAGAAGACGTTGTCTATGAAGTACTCTCCGGAAATCGCGATCCCCAGAATCGAGGAAATGACTGAAGAGAGAATTTGACACTTCGTAAAAAAATGTTGACAATTTGCCGGTCCTTTATTGTAGACTATATCTACCTACTGTAAATTCTTTCATAGCTGAAGATCCCGATCTCCCGACAAATATATGTATCATCCTAGCCATCCACTTCTGTCTTCAACACTGTGCATTTTAAGCAATAATAAATTAGCAAAAGGTATTCATCCAATGTTTCCGCACTGCTGAAGATCATGTCCATTCCTAGTAGCCTCCTATTGTCTTACTGTGTGGACACTATATTATTAATATATTATGTAGTAGTATAGGTACATACAACAAACATTATCGTGCTCACTGACACTAACCGCAGTATCATCTGATAACCCACACAGTCCGGTCGCGTTATAAACCTGTCGCTTCCAACACGTCCTTCAAATCCCATACAGCTTATTTATATAATTATGAACTTTAACAATAAATCAAAAATAATCTTATATTATCATTACCCATTTATTTACAAGTTTATTAAAATATGAAACCACCACACCGAGCGGCGACCCTGCGTTTATGACTACAAACGATCCAACGTGTGAAATAATTATCAGTTTTGTAATATCTACCTTAAATTCTTCATTTTCGTTCCTAAATTAAATAATGTGCCATTCAGAATGGAGGACGAGTCTAAATTATTAATGAACCATTGTTGACAATTATTATTGATGTGTTTAAGTTTCAATGTGTCTGTGGTAAATAAGAAAGTTTGTGCTCCAAGTTACACGAAAATTCTTGTAAATTTGTCATTTTTGATTATGCATCATTTCAACCCTTCTCCGTTTTTTTAGATCACTCTAGTCTTTCAATGAAGATATCTTCTTTTTCCAAGTTTTGTGATTATTTATGTATTTCACTCCAGATACGTGATGGGAATTAAAAATGGCTATGATTTAATATGACCTTTTCGTGTGCACGTTTAGATATTGTGGAGTCCCTCAAGGATGCGTGATAGGGACCGTATTAATTATTCATGAAAATTTCTCTCAATGAATTAATTAACTATCGATTTTTGGTAGGCATTTTTGTAGAATATTATAAATAAAATGTAATTTTAAAAACATGATTGTATAATATCCAAGAAGCAAGAAAATCCAAAGAGCTTTACCATTAACCTAACGACCACCTCATAGTATTGTCAAGTGCACATTGTCTAAATAATCAACTAGGTAAATAAATACGCATGCCATTCACCCGCTGGCTACCACATTTCTAGGGATTATTGTTTTGACGAGATACGATATTATTAATACAAATTAAACAATATAATAATTATGATTTGCCTATACACGTGCTACATAACATAACATGTGATGTGCTCGTATTTGAAGAATAATTTATTTATTATTATATAAATTTATATCCCTAAGGTAAAAAAACACTCTTAGGAATCATTATAATCGGATAAATGCAATAGATAATTGGATAAATTTAATAAGAACAATTTATGGTTATGTATGTCTGTATGTCGCATGATTTATTCTTCGCCGTTTAATGGAGTATCCATCTCAAGGGCGCGACTATATATTACAAACTCATGTATTGAAAGCTAGTACAATTAAATGAGTATTCTGAGAAAGAACGTATTAAGAAATATGTTTGTTCAGAAACATGGTTCAATTTATAAAGTATGTATTAGTAATTGAAGAAAGATTATCTCTATAGAAAGAGATGCTGTGAGAACATCTTTCACGATTAAAGTAGCCAGTAAGCATGCTCTCTGTAGCGTATGATAGTATAATTATTTGATAGTCACATTGTGATTAAATAAAGGACTACCACAGGGCTTATTTTTATGACCCCTGGTTGGTGGCTAAAAATAATTTGACGTATTTTCCCTTTTCCAATTAATTACCTGAAAGACCTTTAGGTGATGATGTTGTTACAAAACTTATTTCAGAGAATAAGGAATGTCCAGGAAAAATATCCTTTTATTTATTGATTGAGAATAAATCTAATGATATGACACGTTTCCTATGAACGGACTAACTAATTAGGATGTACAAGTTTTCTTTGGAAGCAGCTATTAAAAATAATTTGTTTTTGTTGTGTATGGGAAGCGATCTTGGTATTAATAGGAAGTGATTTTCAATAATCATAATTTCTCAGAATAAATCTTGTATTAATTTAAATAATTTTCCATTTCTTGACAAACGATTACGTATGACGATATATATTCTCGTGTTATTACTCTATTACATTTAGTGCGTTTGTTGACTACCCCAAGTAAACATTTTAATTTAAAGTCTTTCTATTGTAGTTAATTTTCTCAGTATTTACAACCTCTAATTTCTTTCATTTACACATGCATTAATAAAAAACATTTTATGCCAAGCAAGTACATACATATACTCAAAGTCTTTTTCTTCCGGTGTCGTGTCGAGTCCTTTAAAAATGACTACCACTTTTGAAAAAGTGTCTCTTTTCTAAGCATACTCTTAACCAAGCCTTGAGTCGTTTCATATGCGTCGAAACTCTGTGTCATGGACTCCTAAGGAAGTTCACATATGTATGTGTATTGTATACAACATACCTACCTAGTTAATACCTATTCAAATAGGTTGACTATCTGTGAGTGTGATCAATTCGGAATGATTAATCTAGAGTGATTCAAAATATGATTAACATCTACATTTCTAGTAAGTAAAATCCAGTTCCCGACATCCAATCGTGTCAAAAAATTCATAACATTCCAGTTATTTTCCTAATTTTCTTGTGATTTTCATCAAAATTGGTTTTTGATATTTACTTTGTGGTATTTTAGGGTTGTGTATACATGATAAGTGAAAACAATTGAAATTTAGTAATACTCGACACTGTGATATTATTGTTTATAAAATAAGTGTTTTAAATTGTTCCAAAAATGTTGATGGTTTTAAATTCTACTTTGGCTTTGTTGGCTGCAGTCTGCGGCAGGAGACTCTGGCCTGAAGCTCGAGTTGTTGGAGGTGCCAAAGCAAACTTTGGCAAGTGGCCCTGGCAGGTGTCTTTAAGACAATGGAGAACGTCCACCTATCTTCACAAATGCGGAGCAGCACTGCTCAGCGACAACTGGGCCATTACAGCAGCACACTGTGTTGACAAGTAAGTATAAATATATGTTTTATGAGTCAGCGTGCTCAATTAAAAAGTTGATTCCGAACATATTTTTATAATTTTTGAATTGAAATTTATGTAATTTTCCTCAATGTCCTCAATTTCCTCAAACAAGGAGACTATATCGTCTCAAACCTTTTAGAAAAACTTTGAATTCTCCTTTAAAAATAATATTTGGAACACTAGAAAAAATGTTGTGTTTTTACAATTAACTATTATGTGTAAATATAACTCATGAAACTATTTAAGGCTTAGAAAAGATAATTTCAACTTATTTGGTAATTCTCTGGACAGGAGTTGAACCCTCAACCCATCCTTTTCGCGAAACTCATACTGTATCCAAGTACACTTACCTACTAGAAATATATTCGACTCAGCTAAGACATCCTCTTGAAATCGATCTAAAAATATAGTCTTATCTTTTAAAAGTTACAATAGTTTCTCATTCATTACCTGCCTGCCTACCTGCCAGTAACCAAAATTTTATTAAATCTAGTCATTGGATCTCCAGAAATTTTTGATTTTTAGTTCCAAAATTTTTTTATTTTTTTTATATTTATTTCATATAATATAAACATTAAATACAAATATACAGTCGCGCCAAATCCATTAAAATAGATTTGTCGGCGCGTTCCTTACAAAATAACAATATATACATAATTTATTTCAACCTAATTGAGTTTAAAGGTGCCTTTTTTGATGTTTTTTGTCTACTTTATTCACATTTTTCTTCACATTTTAGTGTGGCACCATCCGACTTACTCCTACGACTCGGAGAACACGACTTGGGCAGTGAAGATGAACCGTATGGCTATCAAGAAAGAAGAGTACAGATTGTTGCATCGCATCCACAATTCGACCCGAGAACTTTTGAATATGATTTAGCCTTACTCAGGTAACAAACCTTTGGTAATGTGATATTTGACTTGATCACATAATTTTTTCGTAAATTTGAATACATAGCCGTTTTCTCTGCCAGTTTAAAGCATTTTCTTCGAAAGCACAAGTTTTCAGCTAATATAATATTCCATCTAGTACTCAAATGTCATCAGTATTTATCAAATCCTGAATAGAACTCAAAATCATTTTGTTGCAATTTTTCAGATTCTACGAACCTGTCAACTTCCAGCCAAATATTCTTCCAGTCTGCGTACCAACAAATGATGAAGGATTTGTGGGAAAGACAGCATTCGTCACAGGATGGGGAAGACTCTATGAAGGTAGTTAATGTGAAGATTGACAATGTATTTTCAATGAAATTGAATCCTATTGAGCCAATTTTAATCAATATTCCAAGACGACGTTTGCACAACACTGCAACAATATCACCTATTAAAGTCATACAAATTCTTCAAAACTAACTTATTACGCGCCATATTTTGATTTTACCAGAATATTTTGAGTCAACTCAATCATATTATGTAATTATTGACAGTGCTTGCATTTAAATAGTAATTGAAATACATTGTTAGTAAAGCAATCAACGTAGTATTAATAATAACAATAAATTATGATTTGTTTATATTACATATTTATCAAAATATGGCAGGACTTCGAGTCCGTAAATTTGAAGGTAAAGCCGTGACCTTTGAATCGAAACCGCCTAATTAAAGAATTAATTTGTTAGTATCGACCACACTATATAACTTGACCATGAAAATCAGGACTGTGTATTGTATTATGTTTAATGTTTATTGTTCTTTGTTTTTCTTTTATAGATGGTCCCCTACCGAGTGTCCTTCAAGAAGTGAGGGTTCCAGTGCTAAAGAATGAAGACTGCGAGCAAATGTATAGAGCAGCTGGTTATATTGAGCATATACCTCATATATTCATCTGTGCTGGCTGGAGGAAAGGAGGCTTTGATAGTTGTGAAGGTAAGATAAATGAAATGAAAGAATTAAAAATGGAAATGAGAAACAAGGATTGAAATAATCGTTCAATAATTCAAAAATTCATCGGCATTTGATTAATATTGATAAACTTTTATTAAAACATAATTACCTCTGTTTTGTATGAAGTAATATTTTTTGGTACCAACACTAAAGTTTTTATTTTCTATGTTCTGGAAATTTCACTCATTTTATAGCCCATATGTACAACAACAATAAAACATCATATTTACCAAAATAAAAAACTTAGAGACGATAATAAACCGACTGAAAACGAAGATAACCCTGTTTTTTGATACTTTGAATTAATTTATTCCCTAATCACTAGTAAACGAGTGGATGGCCTATAAAGATAGAATAGAATATAATTAATTTATTGTATTTTTGCATATCTATTATTAGTCTTAAAAAGCTCGTCAATGGTGTAGGTACACCGAAATCGCGATAGCGTATTTTTAAAATGTAAGAATAGTAAGTATCGAGTAATTAAGTAAAAAAAATATTTAGAAACTGTTAGATAGTTAGTGCCTCTAAAATAAGTAACTTATTTTATATATAATTTGTATGCTGGCTACCCCACTTGTGGTATCCCACGTGGTGCCGTGATGGTATAGTGTAGTATAGTCGTATTTGTTTTGTTCTTCACTGTACGTTATTAAACGTACGAGTAAACGTAAACAAAAAGTAAACGAAACAAAGTTTCAAAAAAATATCAGTTGTGCAATTCAGTGAACAGAGGGCGAGTTTATCGCTAGAATACGATATCTTCCAACTAATCCGGTTTTATTGTTTATTTTTTTACTTTGTGGCTTAAAATCGATGTAAAACAGCCAAGTTTTCCAAAATGAACACTTACTTACGGTTTTATAGATTACAATTCCTTTTATAACTTTCAGTAAATACGTGTAATAACCAAATGTTTGTATTTATCTTTTCAGGTGATTCAGGAGGTCCTCTTGTGTTACAACGAGATGACAACAGATTCCAATTGGCTGGAATCATTTCATGGGGGATCGGATGCGCAGAACCGAACCAACCTGGTGTCTACACGCGCATATCAGAGTTTAGAGATTGGATCAATCAAATCTTACAGTTTTAGATAAAAATTGTATAAGTATTGATTGACTGATTGAGATCAAGCGAATTGAGTCAGTAGTAATTGGAAAATTTGTGATCAGTTTTCCAATTATGATCTTGAAGACGAGAAAGCAGTTATTTTGTGACTGATAAAAGCCATAAATATTCGCATTTATTGAATCTTTCAGAGATTAATTGAAATATTCTATTTTATTTCATGATGACAACACTATCTCTAATTCTTTTTTTGAAAATGAGTTTTTGAACCTTTATTCTTTTTTCAAATTAATACTTTACACATATTCAAGTTCAATTTATTTTGGATGTTAGCTGCATTTTTCGTTGTTTATTATTTAATATTTTTTCTTCTGTTATTCCAAATAAATAAAAATATTAAAATCAAGTTTATTTGTGACTGTTCTAATATCCATCCCTTTGGTGAATTATTAACTTTTTACATAAAACATTTCAAACTTCAAAACTAGGAATATTTAAAATGTAAATAGTTTTTATAACAAAACAGTACCTAGATGTAATATTTTTATTGTCACACGCAGCGAACAAAATGTGCCAATATAAACAAAATAAACATAAAATATAATAAGTTTATTAAAATAGGTAGGTACTTAACTATTTTTGTACGAATTTATTGTTTTAAATAATAAAAAAAGATTGAGTGTGTATGGAAATAAGTTTGGAGAACATTTTTTTCTGTATTTGATTCAAATAAAGATTGTGTACTTATTTTTTTTATGTTATTATTGTTAGACATGTTTTTATGTTTTGAATATAAGTAAAGAGTATCTGTATGCTAATAGAGAGTGAATTAATTTGATATTAAAAAAAATGTAAATAATACTTACATAAATATTTATAGAATTATGTTTTGTACCACTGCGGTATTTTATTAACAATAATTAAATGTAGGCTAGAACTTTAAATTAGAATGTATACAATTCCTATTATTTTAATTTACCGACTTGCATTGAAATATTGACTTTTCAAATGGTTCTATTGGTTGTGTACAAAAGTTCGATATTTGACAATGCTTCGATCACCTTCACATAGATGGCTCTATACAAAGACAAAAACAAGTTGCCCGGTACATAATACAACACATAATAATATTATTATTATTTACATAGTATTATTTTCCCAATTGAATTCATTAATTAAATACAGTAAGATAACCAGCAAATATCTTTTTTATTTTAATTCCAAATATTTATTCAAGTTTTAGCTGTGAAAACAGATCTAATAAATTATTTTTTGAAAGAAATAACTAGGTATTCGAAATATTTTGAAATTTGTTACAGACATCGAGTTTTTGGGAAGGATTTATACTGTTTATGAAAATAATATGTTTAAAGTGTATTTTTATGTTTAATAAATGTGCTATGTAGTGTAAATAAATTTCTATTTTAATAACATTTTTTAAGTTTTTATTTATCAACATAGTTAGGCATATTTAATCAATAAATCAAAGAAGGTTTATGTGTTATTCCATAAATGTGTGAATGTGATGAAAGTAATGAATGTATGAACTTAAAATAAATATTTAGATAGATACGCCTATAAATTACTTGTATAGCCAATGCTGAAAAACTATAAATTCCTAAGTAATACAATTGCATACATTTTCTTAATCATCTAATAAACTTAAATATTTTACAACTATTGCACAGACATTTGAGATATTGGGCCAAGAAGATGCGTTTTTTTACTAGTAGTTTATATATAATATTATTATTCTTAAAAGAGGCATCTTTGGTCTTCTGAAGAAGTTATCAATATAATAAGTTCTCATTTGATCCTGGCAACTCTTATTTGACAATTATCGTGTTATTTTAGCATACGTACTATTTTGGCTATTTTTTGATAAATTAGGCGTTCTTTTTGCTGTTTTGAGTATCTATGGTTTTGAAAATATGTATTATACGTTTTGTATCATAATTTTTTATTTTTTTGTAAATTTATGGGAGGGATTTTTGGATATTTGGGAATAATTATATGATTTCTGTATACCAGTGATATATAAATATACCTACTGACTATCTTAGGTTATTACGAGTAGGTACTTACTTAGGTGTTTTAAGAAAAAAACAATATTTATTTAATATTTTTTTTACAATAATCATGTACTTAATCTAAAAATATTTATTTTGATATGTGCTATAAGTTTTGTATATTATTATTTAATTTTTACATTTTTAATGAATTTCCTAAAAATATATTATATCATTTAAAATAAAACTGTTTTATAATTATTACTCATCCATTATTGAAAAATATTTTAACTACCTCTATTCCATCACGGCTTATCCCATAAGTGAGGTAGCCAGCGAACTAACTGCACCTAATCTCTTAACTTTTACACAAGAGTGTGATACCTAATATTTGCCAGATGCTCGATGGAATACCCACTCTAAATGTCTTTTTGACTTAGAATGGTTTTTGTGCTGTCACGGAGAAGACAGTTTGCATGTTTATTGCTAACAGCTGGTCTGCTGGCTACCCCACTAGTGGGATATGCTGTGATAGTATAGTAGTAGTATCTTTGAACCTATTATTTGGAAACAACCATGGCGCCAGATAGTAATCTCCGAAAGGAATTATCAATCCGCATGGGAACTGCTATCGGGTAGGGATTGCAATCCAGCAAAGTGGGATCCCGCAATCCAGCGGGATCCGCGTAATTTTAGGGTTTGCGGGATCCCGCAATTGTTGTGGGGGCAGTGTTGATCCAACAATTAGTGTGGGGGCAGAAAGAGCCTTTTCGGTCGCTGGCTACATTTATGTAGTTCCTTAAGAAGTATCTTGGAAGATAACACCATTAATGCTCTTTTTTTAAAAATAATTTTTCTATAAAGAGAAGTGACTTTTCATTTGATATTTTAAAATTTGTTCCATAACACTTGATTGATTAGATAATGAATTAGTAAGAAACTGGATTGGAGTCAATCCAGCAGAAATCCCGCGGGATTGAAAACGGTGCGGGATTGCAATCCCTACTATCGGGGCTTTCAATAATATGGCAGAATTTGGAGGGCGACTGGATTCAGTATCAGAACGAAATGCGGGCTGTTCATGGCCTGCATTATCACAATCATTCTATATGGCCGTGAGTGGTACGTAACCGTAACGTAGAAAACCCTCTAATTTTTATTTCCCGTTTCCCGGGAAAAAACGAATCCTTTCCCGGGAAAAAATACAAATTATTAGTCATGCAGATTGCCATACCGATACCGAAATCTTTGTTTAGTTAACTGTAATAGTCGTGATAAAATTGTAGAAGCTGACGAATATTTGGATATGAAAATATGAAAAATAATATTAATTACCAATATAAGTGTTATACTTTAAAAAAAAACTTAATTATAGCTTCAATGTATTCGTTTGAAAGAAGCATAATTATTCTAAATATAATTCGAAATCGGAGGTGTGTTTGGCCGACAATGTATAAGAATCCTACAATTTTTCATGTTTTTTTTTTACATATTTCGAAAAGTTAGATAGTTCTTAAAAATATTAGCGCAGCCAACTGTCATTTTTTTTGTTTTATTCATGGATATTAACCGATATAAAAAATCTTTTTTTGTCGAAATTTCTCATTTTTTGAAGTCAAAAATCTTTAAAAAGCTTTGCCAAAATCCATAGCATTTTTTTGCTTGATAGGATGATCAAAAATAAAAAGTTTATATATTTTGTAAACAATTTTTATTTTGATATAACATAGAGTACCTAAATAAATCTCGTCAGTCAGCTATTTAGTTTTTTTAAGCAAATTACTTATATTGGTAACAAAAATTTGATTTTTTTTTATCAAATCAAAATGTTTGCAAGGGTCAACAAGTTATGAGAGTTTTTATACCAAATTTGTTGAAAATTGAATATTTAGAAATATAATAATGAATTTCCCGGGATTCCCGGGAATCCCGGGAAATTCATTTTAAAATTTCCCGTTTCCCGGGAACAAAAATAATCCGGGAAAAGATACCCTCTATACGTAACCAAGGCTCGAGAGCTGTTAATATTAAGTTTCGAAAATTAGTATCTTAGAAAGATTTTGTATGTTAGATGGTATGATACTGTGCGCCAGCGCACTCAGCGAAGATCTCTATTCTCTGTTATACAGAAATGAATCAAAGGACAAAGTGAAATTTAGTTATTATTTGGAAAGAGGATGGGCTAGACTTTTTGTCTTCGGCGTCAGCAGCTGTGTACAGGATGTGAGATGGAAATACAAAGATAATATAATAATAATTACTAATTACCATCAACTGGCAATTGGAAAGAGCCCCAGGGTGATATTGGAGCCAGCACACTACTCATATTATATACAACCTTCACCGACCTTGGCACTCGTAAAAATAAAAAGAATGATAGGCGGAACTTGTAACACAGTGGTGTATCAAATCAAATTAACAGGTTCATTTCCGGAAAAGTTCATTGATCCAACTACGAAATAAAATATTTTTATGTTAATAATTATGTTTATACATATTCGGATCCATACAATCATAAACAAATTAAAGAAACTTATTGAAGATTGGATGTAGAAAGATGTTGATGATGACATATGTTTCCTATTCTGAATGCGATTTACTATTTGTGCCATAAAGTGAATTACTTTAATGTTCTCAGCATGCTTTGAATCCACTAGCTACAACACTTGAATCGGTCATTTGAGAAACCCCATAAGTCAGTCAATACACAGTCTCGGAGGTGAGCTGAATACCCCCCCCCCCCCTCCCAATCCCCTTTTAAGGTGCCAATTACGTCAGGTTTGTGTGAAAGGAGAGTCGAAAGTGGAATAAAATGAAATAAATGTATATGTCTGATAAAATGTTTGGAATAGTTTTTATTTTTAGTCTGTTTTTTAAATTTTTGATTTTTCTTATTTTTAGAGTTTTTTTTTGTGTTGTTATTGCATATTTTGGAAGTGTGAATGTGTTTGTGCGAATGAATGTATTATGTGTGCGAAATTGGGAGAATGGATGTATTATGTGTAAAATTTTCTATAAGTTTAGTGTTATTGCTGAAGTGTGCACTGTTTGGATGTAAGACTTTTGGAATGTTTTTGTCGCTTACATATTTATATGTCTTTCATCTGTTGTGTTCCATGTAAATAAATAAATAAATATATAAATATAAACTTTTCAGAAATCACAAAAAGATGTTTGTTTTAAAATTTCGAATGAAATGTTGATATCTAACTCAAATCACAATATAACTTCTAGTATATTTTTTATTATAAACCTTTATTTTTTGTTAGATATTTTATTCGTTTATTTACTTATAAAAACTTTTGACTTAGCATATTATTTCTTGTTTCTCAATATTGTTTCTCAAATGAACACCGTCAGAAAATTAAAATTTACATTTTCATCCCAGATTATTTCAATTTCTGAATGTCCTGATTTTTTCCAATTTTTGTCTCACTGGAAATCATATTTAACTTGTTTTTGAATTGTTGTTGAAATTTTGTTTTTCTCAACCCAACCCAACCCAACCAAAAAAAAACCTCAGAAAAGTTGAAAAGATATTTACTAGTATTAAAATATCGAAAAGGATAAAAATGCAAAGAAAAGGAAATTAATCAGTCATTTCTTGGTACAACGGTACAACAAATGTTTGTATATATGCATTCATGTCACGTTTAGTGTCCGACATTTTGTATGTAGGGCACGAGAAAATGGCCGTTGAATATCAATTACCAACATCAAACATTATTAATAATCGTGAATGCCTTTACAATAAACAAATAAATTATTAATTAGATGCAAACTTCATATTATAATCGAGTATATCTAATGCATTAATAAACTTAGTTCCACTTCATTTGGAGTGTATAATTAAAATACATCCTGGTTCATTGGATAAACTTGTTACATTGTTATTATTTTACCAACTAGGCTGTGATCTTAATAATATTAAATCGTGTAGGTACTTACTGAAAAATTTTCATTTCAGATATCAATAAATAGATTGATAGTTTTATTGAGTCTTATAGAATTATATCACAAGCGAAACTATCTTTTTAGGAAATAACACCAATAAATTAAATAAAAATAAAATGGGAATTTAGATAAGAAAATGTGGTTACTTAATCAAGTTACCGCACAAATATATTTCTTCCGTAAAAACTTGTAAGAACTGTCAAGTTAGTTATTAGAGCATACCACCAGAGGGCACACGTTTCGCTTTATAAGCGTATTACCTAAGTAAAACCTAAAAGACGACACCATTGATTTACTCACAATACGCTGATGCATTTTTTTTAGTTCCATTGAATTTGCGCTAGAGAATAGGCCTTTCAATCTTTTTTGTTAATTGTTGAGTGTCCTGTAAAAGGCAGTTATTCGCAAAACATCACGTTTAAGACATTTAACATATTCAGTTCATCGATGAGGCACCTTTGCCACTTATCCTGAATGTCTTTACTTTTGGAGAGGACAATTTGCACTTTTATTACGTATATTTGATCTGATGGCTGCCCCACTTATGGGAAACGTCGTGATGGTATAAATGAATGTATTCTATTTAAAAAGGTATTTAAAAATCATCCTATCACAGTATCATCACAGAGAGGTTACCAGCAGACTAACTTCTTGTAAGAAACATGCAAAGTTCCAATAAAAGTTAGTGCATTAAAAATAAAATTTGTCTCTTTAACTTTTACTTGCTTTATCAATTTATTATTCTTTTGGGCTACTTTCACGTATACGTCACTGCCTGTTGTTTATAATCCGGTGGTATAGGTACACATACATACATATGTATTATATTATTATTAAATTCGTTTTATATATTGAATACATAATCAAAAGATGTAGGTATATAGAGCGACTGTGCATATAAAATTTAATATAAACTAGTAATAAACATATAATATAATACTTTAATACTGTAATCAACTGTACAATATAAGAATACAGGGTGAATGGTCGCTGGGGTGATATTTATTTATTTTATTTTATTTTACAAAAACATAATATGGCAAAGGTCATGTCACATGTTTGGATACAAATTGAATGATATAAGCAACAATAACAGTGACATACGAGGTGACAGTGACCGATAAGTACTTAGCCTCTCCGCTCGACGCCATCACTATCACAAGAAAAATATACTATCGTGTAGTATACATTCTTGTAGACGGCTACTGTCAAAATTTCACCCGAATTGAACTCATAGTTTTGTTTGGACCGCGTGTGAAAGCTGGCGGGTCCACAGATTTTAGAAAAATGGAAAAAGAGCAATATCGGTCGGTGATTCGATTCTTATTTTTGGAAGGGAAATCGCGCAGCGAAAACAAAGGGCGCTTGAATGCTGTGTATGGTGACTCTTTTCCTTAGATAGCGATCGTCAAAAATTGGTTTACGAGTTTCGACGTGGTCGTACGTCGGTTTATGACGAGTCACGCCCAAGTGGCTCGAAAACGGCTACTACGGAGGATAACGTGACCAAAATCCACGATATCGTATTGGCAGACCACCGATTGAAGATGCGTAAGATAGCTAAGATAATAAACATCTCAAAAAACCACATGGGTCATATCATTCATGAAATCTCGTAAAAAAATAAACTTATAGCACCCACAGACCAACGGTAAACAGTGAAACATCTATTTATCACTTATTACGCCTACTTCTACTGCTAGCTAACACCATCACAGCATATCCCACGAGTGGGGTAGTCATCAGAGCAGCTGCATATAATTAACATGCAAACTGTCCTCTCTGTACCAACAAAAAAATAAGAGATTCAAATGGAAGATGCCAAATCTCATTGCTGAATTTGAGATGTGAAATGTCTTTATTTTTTCGAATATTTGCCTTTTACAGGACACAGAATAGGTCTCCAACTTTTTTGTTTCTAATGTGCTATAAAAGGTAGGTATTTGTAAAACATTACGTCCGCGCCCTTGAGATGGATGCTCCATTAAACGGCGCTGAATAAATCATCCATACATTTAACATCTTTAGATCAATGATGTTAAGTAGGTCACGCATCATGACTGTCTTAGAAAACTAGTCAGTAATTAGTTTTTAAATAATTGTGCCATTTTCCTATATTTCTATTAGTACGGAGAGGAGAATTTAATGTTATTTGATTCATGTTTCATGTACATCTGTTTGATCCGCTGGCTACTTCACTTATTGGAAATAACATGATGATATGAATGAATAAATTAATAAACATTCACCTTCGCGATATAGTTTCAAACTACAGGTCACAAATAATAACTTAAAACCTACTAATAAAAACTTCATTAAATAAATGCATTTTATCAAACTTGAAACATAGCTCCCTGTATAAGAAAGACTTTCTCCGCTCAACACAAACAAACATAATAACAGCAACATCTACCTAAATAACTACATAATACTATTATATATATGAGTATACATATATATCTACTAAACTAGAAATAATATTATACCTTCGTAATAATATACTTATACCTATATAGTAATATATTTATACAACATGTTGTGTTTGTAGCTTTATTCAAAGCCAATACAGCCTTCGTATTTTCATTAAAAACCATCCTTAAATTTTCTTTTGTCTGAATTATTCTGCTATATGGTTGCGGGACGTGGACCATCAGCAAGAGTGAAAGCAGATGGTTGGCGGCCTATGAGGGATATACAGAGGGATATGGTGCTACAGACACATGCTGAAGATCCATTGGTCGAAACATGTCGAAAACGAAGAGGCATTAATCAGGGTAGGTGAAAGAATCAACCAACAAGTTAACTGGATTGGCCACAACATCAGGCACTCAGGCCTGCTTGGCATCTAAATATGTTCAAGAGTAACAAAATACTATTGTTTTTTTTCGGTAGATGCGAAGTGATACAAAGACGTGAATTAAATCTTAAGGATCCTATATAAAAGCCTTAAAGATTTCCACATAGAGAACTTAGAACTTTCGTTTTCAAAATCAATAATATTATTGCCTTTGAAGATAGACATCAACCGAGATCTATAGAGGAGAAAAATACTTAAGACGGCTGGAAATCCATTGCTCAAGATAGAAAGGCTTGGAGATATATTGTTTTGGAGGCAAGGGCTACTCGGTCATCGGAAGTATGTAAGTATAGATAAAGAAATTTGTCCGAATGATCACAGACGTTATCAGAACCTCTAGATTAGGCGCGAAAAAATGCGCCTTTTCTTTTTATATTAAACTTGTATTTTTTTAATTGTAAACAAACTCATTTAAATTTCGACGAAATTTTACTCGGAGAAATTGTTATAACATAAGTACTTTGGTATACTTTGTTAAGTATCTGCTTGTGCTAATCAGCTGTGTGGCGCCTAAAACATGAATATATTATTATTAATAATAAAAATACGTTATAAGTAACATGTACCTATAGGTACTACATAGCTAGTCAAACAAATTCTATTTGGTATACGGATGTGAAAAAGGAATTGATATCAGCTGTGAATAACTAATAGTTCCGTCATACTATCACAACTTAGTATTTACCTAACCCTTTTAGGACAGTAAGATTACCGCAAGTATTTTTTTGTATCAGTTTCTGTTTTGCCGTCAAAATGGAACAATAATAAAATAAATAAATAACACTTTAATGGCAAAATTTATAATACACACATATACATACATACCATCACGCCGATTCCCTCGCGGGGTAGGCAGAAAGGATCGAGCGCCACTTCCTTCTATCCTTGCATACATCTTTCGCTTCCGTCACTGTCATACAATTCCTCATGCATGCTCTCCTGTTCAATGTGCTCAACACGTGACCGTCCTGTAGGATTTGATTTAAATGATCTTGCCATTTAATCCTAGGACGTCCACGTCTCCGAGCACCATTCCTCTCAGCCAAATATAAATCTTCTAAGTCATTCTGTCCTCATTCATTCTTTCCACGAGCCCAAACCATCTTAACTTATTTACATTCATCCTTGTTATTGCACCAACTTTCAAATTCAAATATTTTTATTAAAACAAAATTTACAATTTAATAATATTACATAGACACCTTATTACTAAAAAAAACACATTTATTACATATTTTGGACCCTCAAAATTGAGCATTCAAATTCCACAATCCTTTCGTATATCACTGTTACGCACACGATCTCTCAGACTTTTACCACACAGAACAACGATCTCATTTCCACTGCATTCATGCCACTTTCATCCTTCTTAAACCATGTCCACGTCTCACTTGCATACATTGGCACTAAGATAGCAGAGTGCACCAACCTTTTAGCTTGTTAAATTTATAATAAATAAACAATAAATACACAACATGATAATTAAAATAATTTGGACCAAAGGGCGGACTTGTTGCAGAGCAATGCAGAGCAAAATCAATGATAAAATAATAATTGAAAACTTGGTGAGGGCTAGGGACAAGAGAGGTGAAGAGAAGAACATATTGGAAGAAAAGCTCTTAAACCTAGATAATAATTTATTTTGAAATTTTAAATTATTCAATTTGAAACTTTTGACCTCTATTTAATTTGATTTATCATGTCAAAAATGTTTTCCTATTGTTGTAGTATGTATTTGGATATTTAGTGTGTAAGTTGACATTATTTTAAGATAATATTTTTCATATTTTAGGTATGTTCGAGCTTTCCTCTTTCTGAAATCTCCTTGTCCTTATAAGACTCTTCCTGTTGCGTCTACGGGACTTCCAGGCGCTCTCAGGTTCTGGGAATTCGTTAGATGCTTCAAGGGCACTGGTGGGCAGGGGCTGGGGATTGTGTGGTTCGGAAAACACTAATACATATAAAAGACATAAGCTTGTAATCAAAGATATACCTACTATATCGGTAATTCAAAGAAAAAATCGGCCATGCAGCCAATCAAATTTGCATCCAGTTTTAAACTGACGTTGATTGGAAGACAATACATCGCTAATGCTTGAAGGTCATCGATGTTGGAACACAAAAATTCCGAAAAAATGTACCGCGCTGCAAGTCTAGTATGTCCATACCTGTAATGAACTGCAGTATTAACTGTCTTATTATTGTCAATGTAGCATTGTATAATTTTTATGTTGTGCCTATTTTCGTAGGATTGCGAAGAAATTAGTAAATAACTTGCAATTATTATGGTTTTGGAGAAAACATTTTCCATGTTGGTGACTTCCCGTTGGCACGTTGTTTGCAGCTGCTTGAGGGAGACTACCACCGCTCATTCATTCTACGTGGTGGTACCAGAAGTGTCTTCTTTTTCCTGCCCAATCTGACAATATTATCTTCAAAATAGCGTATTACTGTGTTTTTGATTCTTTCGCTCACTGTTTTGCCCAGAATGCTGTTTTGAAATTTCAACTAGGAGTATATTGTCAATTTTCCTTACGAATTCTGGGTATGTCACATGAAAGAAAGCCAGATTATTGAACATTTTAACAGCCCTTTCTACTGAGGACTCCTGCAATATTATACTAGGTATCTCAGAATAATACCTACACGTGAAGGTTATCAAGAAGGTGAATCAGGAATTATAAGAGAGAATATCGGAGCCATCGGCAAGTCGCCTGGTAGCTTAATTAGACAAAGCACTCCTCGCGACAAGGTTAAGGATGCGGGTTCAAGTCCCATCTGGGGCACTACTGATAAAGGTGACGTTGTCTTTTCTAAGCCTTATAAGTTTCATGTGTTAAATTTACATACTTAATTAGGTATATTATTTGTTAAAGTTAGGATATGTCATGTTTTAAATTTATATCATACCTTTTTGGATGCAAAAATAACGGTTATTTGTTGTAAATATATTTCCACCTGTACATAATAATATATGTATCTCAATGCACTGCCATATTATATTGTAATTATCTATATGTAAGTTGTTATATTACCTATATGACTACCTCGAAGTCGAAAGAGTTAAGACCAGTAGCCGAGGCAGCCGTTCGCAGCTCATTAGAGCAAGATCTCATACATGGACGGTGTTATGAAACAATGTCGAGCCACGGCAAACTAAAATTGTGGTAAAATTATAATTAAGTACATTAATTGTATCGGCATTAACTTTGTAACACTTCATTTTAAATTATCAAATAAAATAAAGTAAATATTTATTATTTTTAAACACAAAACAAAAATAATAAATATTTATTGTATTTTATCTGATAAATTACCTATAATTATTTTGAATTTTATTATTGGCATTGGCAATGCGATTATAGTTAAATACGGGACGTGATTGAATGATGAGTTTTCAAATAGGCATAATATTATAAATTGTATGGGCACACTATCACCAAACATGAGATGCCGATTACTAATAGACAGACTCTTTTCAGCAAGTTTTTCAGTTTTTGAGTATCCTGTAGAATATTGGAAGATATTGTATCCGGATTCGGATTAATTAAAAGATATCGCAATCTAACGATAAACTCGTATTGAATTGTACAACTGATAATTTTATGATACTTTGTAATTATTTATTTATAATTAACAATCTACAATAAGATAATAAATGTAAATAAATGTAAAAAAATAAATGAAATGCAGGGGCCGTACATAAACCGTACTGGACAAACTAGACAAATCGACTACTGGCGAACTTTTCGACAATCTACCTACATGCACCGTGTAATTATGGGTTATTGTTGCGGTTAATGGTAATTAATCACAAGTTATAAAATTAAATGTTATCTTTATAACTTGATTAAATAAATAAATAAATAAAAAAAATATATTGTCGAAAATTCGTTTGTAGTCGATCGCCAAGTGAGTGTTTGTCTAGGGGGTCAGGGAACGAAGACAAACCGTACTTAGCGATCGACTACTGGCGAACTTTTCGACAATCTACCTACATGTACCTACCGTGTAATTATGCGTTACTGTTGCGGTTATTTTCGAAAATTCGTTTGTAGTCGATCGCCAAGTGAGTGCTTATGGGGTGTTCACATTTGGCGAATATCGCCAGCCGAATTTCAAAATATAACGCCAGGCGAAAAAACAAAATTCGCCGTACACCCATTGATCGTCACACCTGTTCACACAAGTCCACCGATATAGAGACGATCTGTCAGATGCGCTTTGATTTTGACACTGTTTTCAAAATGGCGTCGAGATGGAGATCGCGAAGTGTTTATTTTTAGTCGAAAATGTTATAGTAGAGGTTATAAGGCGCCTTTTAATTAAGGAAACAAACGCCACAAACCAACAAAAAAGAAAGCTGTCACGAAGCGGGAAACATTATAAAATTTATAGGTTATAAAGCTTTTACCATAGACACAAACGCCGCGCATATCTGCGCATGTGCAAATCGTTCGATCGCCCGAGAAAGTTGGAAGGTGGTCAACTCGAGACGATATCGTTTCTACTGGTTTTTATCGTTTCAGACTAGCTGTCATTTTGTTCACACGGTTCAAATGGCTGGCGATATTTTGGTGCCCTAGCGATATTCGCCAAAGTGAGAACACCACATAATGTGGTGTTCTCACTTTGGCGAATATCGCCAGGGCACCAAAATATCGCCAGCCATTTGAACCGTGTGAACAAAATGACAGCTAGAAACGATAAAAATCAGTAAAAACGATATCGTCTCGAGTTGACCACCTTCCAACTTTATCGTCCGATTGAACGATTCGCGCATGTGCAGATGGGCGCGGCTTTCGTATCTATGGTAAAAACTTTATAACCTATAAATTTTATAATGTTTCCCGCTTCGTGACAGCTGTTATCTTTGTTGTTGGTTTATGGCGTTTGTTTTCTTAATTAAAAGGCACCTTATAACCTCTACTTTAACATTTTTGACAAAATAAACACTTCGCGATCTCCATCTCGACGTCCGCCATTTTGAAAACAGTGTCAAAATCAAAGCGCATCTGACAGATCGTTTCTATATCGGTGGACTGTGTGAACAGGTGTAACGATCAATGGATGTCCGGCGAATTTTGTTTTTTGGCCTAGCGATATATTTTGAAATTCGCCTGGCGATATTCGCCAAATGTGAACACCCCATTATCTAGGGGGTCTGGTGTTCCTAAAACTTCACGTATAAGACGATTACTACTACTACTATTCCGTCACAGCATATTCCACTAATGGGGCAGACAGCTGACCAGCTGCATGTTATATTAAACATGCAAGTTCTCCTCTCCGTGTCAACACAAAAATAAGACATGAATGTCCTGGGGGATCAGGGACAGGGATCAAAACCTCGTCGCTAAAAATTTTAAGAAGCAAAATGTTTCTATTTTTTTAAACATCTGCTTTCAGACGAAAACAGACGAAAAACATCTAGAATCTAGAGAGAGAGCACAATCTATGTGCAGTAAATCAGCTTTGGCGCCTTTTCGTGGGATTTTGTGGGATAGTTGATTTAACAACACAACAGAGACGTCTTTCGACTTCTTAAGTCATTATCAACCGTCTCACTTACGTTGTTCAACTAAAGAAGAACGAAACGTTTATTTCTATTTATCCAATTTATCTACTACTTTTATATCAAAACTACACCTAAATTTATATTATTATAGCAGCAAATTCTGCCTTTGTTAATTTTCATGACTTGTAACATTGTTTCATATTACCATGCATATGAGCTATATACCATGTTATGATAATATATACATAATACACATACTCTTTTGTATATTTTAATGCTTTGTAATATTTGCATATTACTATACTATACCATCATGGCATATCCCACAAGTGGGGTAACCAGCAGTTCAGCTGTATGTAAGAAACATACAAACTGTCCTCTTCGTGCCAGTATAAAATCAAGACATTCAGGATGGGTGGCAAACCTCAACGCTGAATTTAAGATGTAAAATGTCTTATTTTTTTCGAACACCTGCCTTTTACAGGACACTCGAAAACTTACGCAGAAGAGTGGGAGACCAATTCTTTACCGGGTGCTCCACGGGATAATTTTTATACGGGATAATATTTGCATATTACATGGTATATTAGTGTTAAAGGATGAAAGTGGCATAAATGCAGTGGAAATGAGATCGTTGAGAAGGATGTGTGGCAAGAGTCTGAGAGATCGTGTGCGTAACAGTGATATACGAAAGGAATGTGGAATGAAAGTTGGTGTAATAACAAGGATGAATGTAAATAAGTTAAGATGGTTTGGGCACGTGGAAAGAATGAATGAGGACAGAATGACTTAGAAGATATATTTGGCTGAGAGGAATGGTGCTCGGAGACGCGGACGTCCGAGGATTAAATGGCAAGATCATTTAAATCAAATCCTACAGGACGGTCACGTGTTGAGCACATTGAACAGGAGAGCATGCATGAGGAATTGTATGACAGTGACGGAAGCGAAAGATGTATGCAAGGATAGAAGGAAGTGGCGCTCGATCCTTTCTGCCTACCCCGCGAGGGAAGCGGCGTGATGGTATGTATGTATGTATGTATGTATGTTTTACATATTGTGCCTACTTCTTATTAGATTGATAGTGATTCTAATAAGTTCTTAATTCCGTAGATCACCCAGCAAAAAAATTGTCTCTCACTCTTTTCCATAAGTTTTCAAGTGTCCTGTAAAAGAAATAAAAAATAAAGATATTTGTCCATGGACACCGAAAGAGATCACTTAAGCCAGCCTAAAGCCAATTCGTAAGCGTTGGAATGCCATTCTCACTTCTTCCGATTAGAATTAAGAATTAGGTGCATTGTGTTAGCATGATTCTCCAATCAAGATTTCTGATTGGTTTTGTCATCTGCACGCTATGCCCCAAATCCGGTTAAACAATTTATTAAATAAAATAAAAAATTAGTAAATACTCATTTTTTACAATATTTTTAACTTGCAATTTTTTATCTGACTTATGAATTTTATGAAACATGAATTTTGACTGACTGACCTAATTTATTTGTTATCTAATACTTGACTTTTTTTACCTCTTCGATTTCTATTATTATTTTCTTGACCAATTTCTTTTGACAATTTTATACTTTATTTTATATTCTTTTACCTGATTAATGTTACACTGTTTGTTCTACTTTTTCTTCTTCTTCTCGTGCCGTATCAGGTCCCCCCGACGTTGGCAATCTAGGCTAGGATAGCCCGCGCGACCCGGAACAGCTCTCCCACATGTCTCATCCCGGTCCAGTCTCTTATATTGCGCAGCCAAGACGTTTGCCTTCTACCAGGACCACGCTGCCCCTCAATCTTCCCCATCAGTATCAGCTTTTTTCTACTATTGTTTCTTATTAGTCCAACTGTTTTGTGTCTTTAAAAAAAATAGCGATCCTTTTTATATGTACAATTGTGCATGTATTGTATGTACCATTGTACCTATACAGAGTTTTAACATGCAATAAATATCTAAATAAATCAATAAAAATAAGACACATCTACTTGTTGAGTTATAGAACTCAACAGCCGAAAATATCGACCTGTTATTTGTGAATTTAAACACCATTAGTAAAAGTGTTGCTTAAATTGCAGTGCATACATCTACCCACATAAATACACGATTTAAATATTTCACTGTGAAAGGATGACGTTTTTAAAATTATCACAAATGCATAATTTAGAATTAAAATAATATTTGCTTAAAGCAGGTCACCCATCCTTTCTTTTTTAACGCAGCGACAGAATTTGCATCCACACTTATCAGCATTAAACAACCAGATAAGTCCCCTTATGATCAATCATGATCAAATAATCCCATCAAGATATGTGAATGTGAGAGGGATTGCGATTGCCAGGGAGTGGAGGCTGTGAAATCAATAAAATATCTGGGTGTTATAGTGGATCAGTTTCTAAGGTGGGGAGAATACCTTCAGAGCTTAGCAAAGAGACTCAGAAAACTTATATATGTCTTCAGAACGTTAAGATATATATTGGATGATCAAAACCTCAGGATGGTATATAGCGCGCTGTGTCAGAGTGTATTGAGTTATGGCATAGAGAGCTGGGGTGGGGCTGCAGCTGTGTATGTGTATCCTGTTATGATTGCGCACAAAGCAATACTAAGGGTCATACATTTTTGTGATTTCAGACACCCATCGGAACCACTATATCTGTCATATAGAGTGTTGAATCCAAGGCAGATATTTTTGCTGAGGATATTAATAAGATATCACTTCAATAAGGACGACTCTACTGCTATTAAACATTCTTTGAGTACACGATCTAAAACCGGAGAGCTTAGGCTCGCTCCAAAGATGAATACTACGCTTGGTCAGCGAAGTGCCTTGTTCTTATCACCCAGAATTTATAATTGTCTAGATCCCAGAACAAAGTTTAATTGTGGGAGGGACTCCTTCAAAACGATGGTCTTCTCATGGTTGCATGGTATGGGTCGTGACAGGGCTGAAGAGATTATGAAAGTGCTTGTGTGACGAAACCTTTTATCAACGTGTTTTGTATGAAGTGTCTACGAAAGTGTTGTAAATAACTGTTTAGTGTACCGTGCGGCGAGATACAGTATCTTACTAGTTCGCTGCACCTTGATTATATAATTGTATTGATGGTTTTTTTTTCTATGATTTTTGTGTAATATATTGTATAAATGTTGAATAAATACATTTGAATTGAATTGAATTGAATCATGATCAAATAAAACTAATTTCGAGAAAAATTCACCTATCCAGGTAGGTTTACAGAATATCCAAGCGCTTTTTGAATTCTAATGTAAACCTGCCAAAATTTACCGGTAAATCTAAATTTTGTAAATTATATATTAAAAAGTCGGTGTTACTCCTGTAGCTGGCAATGGCATTCCAACGCTTATGACTTGGTTCTAGGCTGGCTTAAGTGATCTCTTTCGGTGTCCATGGACAAATATCTTTATTTTTTATCTCTGACTAAAGATTTTAAAATATTAAGTATTTTTTATTTCTCCTGCTAGTTCTGTATCATTACACGTAGCTGGTCTGCTGGCTACCACACTTATATATGCCGTGATGGTATAGTAGTAGAAGTAGTAGTACCAGGTATGTCGCAGTCATATTGAAGAATCCGTCCGTTTACAAACGGCCTTTTATAAAATGACGCGAGCCACATGGCGCTTACTGGATGTGAAGCTGCGGTTCCTTAGTTCCACAAGCACATACATATTTGTTGTATAGAAAAAAAGCTGTGGCTCTTAAAAAACTAGGATATTTAAAATCGGTCAAAATACCCATATAATCATCATAATAATCATTTTATGTTATGAATTTTTGACACAATTGGATGTCGGGGACTGGATTTTTTACTTACTAGAAGTGTGATGTCAAACATATTTTGAACTACCTACTACAGATTAATCATTCCAACTGATCACACTCATCCATAGTCAACCTATTTGAATAGGTATTAACTAGGTAGGTATGTTGTATATGATACACATACATATGTGAACTTCCTTAAGGAGTGCACAACACAGAGTTTCGACGCTTATGAATCGACTTTCGGCTTGGTTAAGAGTACTCTTTAAACCTAGGTAACATTCCCAATTCCTCTGTGTAATGCTTATCACATGACTTGAAATTTTTAAAAGTTGTATATATGTTACAGCTCAATATACAACTTTCAAAAATTTCAACATAACATCGACAACATCGACAGCAAATACCCATAACATCGACATTTCATGATAGAACTGTCAAAAGTTTCATGAAATCATCACATCTTGGCAGACCTCTCAAAATTGTTCATATATTATTCTCGTTTTGAACAAAATCTAACGAAATACCCAAAACATCGTCATTTCATGCAATCATGAAATCATCACATTAAGGTGGCCTTTTCAAAAATATCAATTTTCGCTTTTTGATCAAAATCTATCAAAAACCCAAACAGCCGTCATTTCAAGATTGAACTGTCAAAAGTTTTCATGAAATCATCACATCTTGGTAGACCTGTCAAAAATATTCGTTTTCGCTTTTTGATCAAAATCTATCAAAACCCCCAAACAATCGTCATTGACTCTTCAATCATGAAATAACGATGTACTATTACTATTTATTTCGATAAATTTTGATCAAAAAGCGAAAATGAATTTTTTTGACATGTCTACCAAGATTCGATGATTTCATGAAAAAAATTGACACTTCAATCATGAAACGATGTGTTGGCAATTATAGGGGTATTTCGACCTATTTTGATCAAGATATGCCTCAATACGCTTATGTCATTATATGTCGGATTCTTCAAAATGACTGCGACAGATTTATGTCCAATGAAACATATTTTTTCATCGCCAATGATCACATCACCGCAGTGATGATCTCATAACTTGATGCACCAAAAAAACTTCTTCAACTTTTTCAATTTCTCTTTATTTAGTTATCGAATCATATGCAATTTATTTTATTTTTCCATTTGTTTGGTGTCAATTTTTATTGTTTTTAAGTGGATTAAATTTAAGTGTTTAAATTTTTTGGGAAATAATGTTTTTGATTAGTTCCAGTGGTAATAGAGTTCGTCGGTAGCTTGGAGGTAGAGTCTCGGCCTAGTGAACAAGGGGTCCGTGGTTCGAGACCAGGTGCCGGCAAACTCCCCTTTCACGACACAAGCTTTTAGTAGCTTACATACATACATAACATGTTTAGACAATTCACACAGACCGAGCCAGTCCCAAACTCAGAAAGGAATCTTGTATCATGGGTAATGAGCCTCGTGACTCAAAGACAAGAGCGTTAGCCTCCGCGCCACACCGGTCGTTTGGTTACATTATTTCACCGTAGAGCACCCGGTAAAGAATTGGTCTCCCACTCTTTTTCGTTAGTTTTCGAGTGTCCTTTTTTCACATGAATCTTGATCCATATCTTAATTTGGGACTAGCTCGATCTGTGTGAATTGTCTATGCATGTTATGTTATTATCTATACCTACCCTACCTGAGACACGGCGTGAGGGTATATTTATATATGAGTTATTAGTACTATATTAAGATAATATGCACAACTCATTACTTTCTGGTTTACAACATAAACAACAATACTAACATAACAATAATAATAGATACATACATACTTGGTTGGTACCTACATAATTATAATATTATATATTATTATATGATGTACCAATCGAGAGTGATCGGGGTAAGTACCGACCCTATATATCTATGTATACATATTAGTGATGTAACGAATATTCGTATTCGCATTCGCATTCGCGAATATTCGCATATTTCAAAGTATTCGCATTCGCATTCGTATTCGCAAAAAAATATGCGAATGTTTTGCGAATATTATTTCGGTAGTAAAGTATCAGATATTCGATAAAAGTACCAGATACTTACCCGGTACATTGTAGAAAAAGCTACTGCAAGAAACCGAGGAGTTTTGAAATATTTTAAATTCCTATACCATTTTGAAAATTCGGCGACGGAGGGGTAGAAATTTTAATGATTGAGCAATATTGTCGAAATCTCAACAAGTCAATATTCGCTATTCGCATTCGCATTCGCGAATGTCGGCAACAAATACTCGCATTCGCATTCACATTCGCGAATATCCAAAATCACACATTCGTTACATCACTAACAGATAGAACAGCTGAGAACACTGTACTATATATCCATATTGTGTTTATCTGCAAAACTAGTCATTTTACCCGACTTAATGCAATTTATACTTACCTATGCAGCTATTCCTGTCCACTGCTGAACATGAGTCTCCCCCATAATATGTCTCCAGGCATCTCTGCCCTGAGATTTCTGCAACCAATCACCAGCGATTCTTCTAATGTCTTCTTCTACTCCTTTTATCTTCACGAGGTCTCCACTCCGCTACCATTTTTGTCCACCTTTGATCTTTGAGTCTAGCAACATGCCCTGCCCATGACCCCTTCAACCTTTTTCTCAACAGAAGAGTAGACCCTCGGGTTTAAAGAGTACTCTTCCAAGCCTTCATAAGCGTCGAAACTCTGTGTCATATACTCCTAAAGGAAGATCACATAAATGTATGTGCATCATATACCTAATACCTATTCAAATAGGTTGACTATTGGTGAGTTGAATTAATTGGAATGATTAATCTAGAGTGGTTCAAAATCAAAATAATATGATTTATTATTACCCTATAATGGGTGCAATGCCCTAACGCAATTAAAATAAACCTGTAATGAGTAATTGAACTAAAAATAACATAATTGAATTACCTACTAACTTACTAGTTTTTGATAATACTAAACGTAAAGAATATTAGATTTAACGGTGTGACATACAAATTAACATTTATATTATATTATTATAACGTTATCATATAGCGATTGTTATTATCAATTGATTTAGTATAGTGGAGTAGTGTTGTGTTGTGTGTTCTTGTCCAACCAGCTATACACCCGATATTATGCTTCATAAACCAATAACACTGAACTACATACAGACGCTGTTAAGTTGGTTCTTGGTACTCAAAATTTTAATTTACGAATAATATTTTTTTGTAGTCTCGCATATAAAGAGTGGTCTAGGTGTTTAAATATATTTTCTATTTTATTTAAATTTAATAATTTAAATTAATTAAATTTCAATCCCAGGTGCCGGCAAACTTCCCTTTCACGGAACAAGCTTTTCGCTTACTGTGAAAGGTGTATAAGGTTGTATTTGGGTTTATAACAAACCCCAGATATATCTTAAAAAAAATGATTTGGTCACATAATGAGAATAGAAAAATATGCCATCTTGCAACTGGTCATAGAAGGGAAGATTAAGGGCCGTAGAGGAGTTGGAAGAAAGCGGCTTTCCTGGCTTCAGAACATTCGAGGGTGGACCAGGATGACAAGTGTGGAGGAGCTGTTTCGTGCTACCTAGAACAGAAAAGATTTTTCCCAAGCGAGGGAACCCGACAAGACACGTAAAGAAGAAGAAGAAGAAATTTATTTAAATATGTAAATAAAAAACCAATGCAATCTTAAATATCTTTGAGTGGTTGTCATATAATGCTACACTAAATAAACTACTGACAGGGGTTGACAGACATGTAGACTAAGAAGAGGCTTATCTTTTAGTCCTGAGTGTGAATGCGTCTTACAATACCAGAAAATAAATCATACCAGAAAATAAACCACATTGTGGAGTGTCCTCTATCTGGCTTTGAGTTTGGTTGGAGGACCTACGTGTGGTGACCAACGATTCAGTCAACTGGCTGTGAAATTCATCATTGAATCTAAAGGACCAAAATGTCTTTAATATTTGACACAATATCTTTAATACTGAGATTCAATGAAACAGTTGTATTGTATTGTTGTTGTAACCTACTTTTTGATTTCGCTGACGGTGCAGAGCGCAACACTTTCTTCTGGCCCACGCTGCCAGCACTGAGCTCACAATCTGTCTAATATAGAACTACTGCTAAATAGGTAAGTACTACACATTATAGGACTACCACTTTACAAGAATAATGATGAAACGGATAGTGATTCGGACACTATACCGAATAACAGATACTCAAATCACAGGCAATATTTATAGGGAATTTAAGGATGCCATCCACCCAAATGATTTATGATATAGTCGGCCGGTGTGGCGCGGAGGTAGCGCTCTTGCCTTTGAGTCACGAGGTCCCGGGTTCGATTCCCGGCCAGGGCAAAGTGAAGAATGACCTTTTTCAAACTGTCCTGGGTCTGGGTGTTACATGTATATGTGTTTAGTGCATTGTATATGTGTGTATCGTCGCGTTAGTACCCATAATACAAGACTCATCTGAGTTTGGGACTAGCTCGATATATGTGAATTGTCTATGTATGTTTTATGTTATTATAGTTCAATATTCTTGAAGGAGAAGACTTAGGCAGACTTATTTGGTTTTATAATATTAGAAGTGTGGATGGTAATTTTGCCGCAGCGTTTGAAATTAATTAGTTTAGAAATAATGGATATACATAATAATAATAATAATAATAATAAACTTTATTGTACAAAATATATGGATACAAATGATGAAGATACATGGTATAAACGAATAATTTTGCACAATGGGCGAGTTTATCGCAGGGACGCGATATCTTCCAACTAACCTACATAGATTGGTAGTTAGTGATGGAAGTAAAGGGCAGTATACGGAGTGGTGGCAGTGTGGCAAAATGACAATAATTATATCACTTTTAATGAATGCAAACCAAATAGAAAGTGTATTAGTAACTGGATTTAAATGCAACGACTAAAATTGTTTCATTAAAATTATTTTATTGTAATAAATTATGAGGTTCACTTTGCATACATGCAGGGCCCCATTTAGTTGTTTAGCCACTACCTACGGGCAAAATTAATATATGTCGCCTTTTACAATAACACCCTTGGATATGAGCATGTTATTCAATAATAATAATAAAAAACACTTTATTGTCAAAAATAAATTTTACAAAAGGCGTACTTATTGGCTTGAGGCAATGTCTTCCAGTAAACCTACTACAATGTTTGATAAGTATGTTTTACTATAAAGTGAGTTTAGATCAAAAGGTAAACAGAACATATAAACAGAAAATGGAATATATAATATAAAACAAGAATACCTATATAAATATTTAAAAAATGTAAGCATTCACAACCATAAACCTATACCTATATATATGTATCTAAGTGAGAACTATCTACTATTAATGAGATGGTGGGTTGTTTATGAAGGATTTTACTTTATGTTTGAAGCCTATAGTTGAAGAGGACCGAATATCATTGGGGAGTTTGTTCCAGATTCTGTTATTTAAATTTCCCCAATTTGATATTTTGATGATAAATTTTCCCAGTAAGATCCTTTTTTATGGGTTTCAGATTTTTTTATCCTTTCTTTGTAAAACCAAATATCTTCTCCCGATACATCAGTTTTTGTTGTAGACATTAATTTTTATGTGTTCAGATAAAATTGACAATCTCTTACTAGCGACAGCCAGACGTAAACAATGAACTCTTTGGTAACGTAAATCGGAATTTGAAGGACTTATAAAATAATATCAAAGTTTAGAGATTATAATGTTATATTAAAAGTTTTGTGGTTAAAGCTCTGTAAGAACTGTTTGCCAAGTGAACATAATTTACCTACAAGATGGTATGTAAGTAGATTGTAGTTAATATAGGTTTTTATATATTTATTTATTTATTTATTTTATTCTTCTTGCACATCATCATTCATATAACAAATAAAATAAAGCAATATACACAGGAAAAAATGTGATGATGTGCAGTGGCGAGATTATCACTATATAGTGATTTCTTCCATCTAACCACGATATACGGTTCGGTGTAATAATGTCTGGGCAGTTCATTGTATAACGGGATATCATGCATGCACTGGCTGGCATGAAATTATATTACCTATTATGTTTAAGACTGCAAATACAAATCTCATAGACAGTACGTTATGTACAGAGGATGGCCAAATTATTGAACTCACTAAAAAAATCCAATATTTTACATATCCTTGCAATAGTTTTGATTTATTAAGTAAGTAAGTAAATAATTGTGTTTAATAAGTATAATAAGAAAATTATTCTCTTATCTCGTAGAGTAAGTATTATAAGTACCTACGTGTAAAATATAAATCATAGTTGTGTACTCTCTGTCCATACATAAGACTTTGGTCTTTTTTAAATTGAAAAAATCTTACGTAAATATGTGATTATTATTGTATGATTGTAATGTAGGTAAACTTAAATATATATTGTTTATGTAGATATTTAATAATAATAAATAAAAAATAATATTATATAAACCTATTTCTTTCTGTAACTAGTATATTATTGTTAATATTTTTTACTAGCGACAATGCCATAAATTGTATTTAGTGAAGATTTCTACAGACGAAAGGTTAGTTCTTGATGTCTTCGGATATGCAAACGCTATTTGGACCAATTTTATCTGTTCGTGTTTGGTCCATAAAAGAAGTGTCATTCTTCATCTATACAATGTAATTGTTAAAATTTATTTTATGGGTAAAATGAGCCCAAAGCCCATAGCGCTTGCACACCCGACGATAGAAATAACCAAATAACGTCTGTAGGAAACCTTACTTTAGAAACCTCACTACATAAACCTCACCCTAGATTCATCTGTTGTTCCATAGGGGAATTTGTTTTCTAATTCTACAGTTTTAAATGGGTTTTGACATAGTAAACGCAATTTTTGGGTATTGGATTTGTAGACTTTGGTAGATATGTATATTTTTTTTTATATATGTTGTAATTTTTTTACATTTTTTATGTGTGTTTTAGCATATTTTTTTTCTTCTTTCATCATTTTGTTTAATGAAGTACCTGAAATTTATGTTTATTAGTTGGAAAGAATGGGATCTTAATTGGTTTGCGCATTGTTGTAATTATTTTTTATGATTATTGTTATAACTGTATCAATAAAGAATACTTAAATATAATAAAACATTTATTTTTATTATAAAGTAAAAAATCGGCAATACCACCAGTAATCACTTAAATAAGAAAATAGGTCGATATTTTACTTAAAAACCTTAAATTATCAAAACTATTGCAAGAAATATTATATGAGTTTAATTTTTTTGAGTGAGTACATTAATTTGTCCACCCACTGTAATTTACAATAAATAATGTATTGGACCACACAAATTATGTAGAAGAAGAAAGAGATTAGCATTCGTGGGTCAAGTGTACATAGGTACAATATTATCTTACTGTACATTTTATTTAAAATATGGATAAAATCATATCTAATAAGTATTAACCTAAAAGATCCAAATCGCACAAAGAGCTATGGAGAGGAGATTGTTGACTATGTCGTTGAGAGATATTTATTACAAAGAAATTTAATCAGTGGATTAGGGAAACATAAAGTTACTGACGTAGTCATAGGATCTGTAGTTGTCCTAAAATGAAGCAGGAGAGAACAATATGTTGCCATGTGCTCCGATTCAAGAGTTATTTTTTATTTACATAATTCATATTTATCTAATTTATGGCAATAATTACAAACTGTTTGAGTTTTACTATATTTAATAATACGTTTATACATTACAGTTACTGTACCTATTATTTAATATAGTTAAGTCAAAGAGTCTGTGTTTATTTCAATAAATTAGTAGGTACGGAGTTTTACAAAATAAACAGTTTCACATATCCTCAAAACATTTTTTTTTTTATTTTATTTTATTGAACATAACAAACAATACAGATATAACAAAACATAGACTATTAAAAAAAATTAAATCTAAACATCATCCTTATATAGACAAGTCTCGTAAAAAAGAGGATGACATCAATTGAGATTTCTGGTATCAGATGTGAATAGCCAGCCTAAGCCGATTTATAAGCATCGGAACACTTTTCCTACTAAGAGTAGTTTGAACAGTCTGTTGATTGTGTGGATGAGGTATCCGTTGAGTAATATTCTTAGTTTATTGTAATGTACATTTACATACATACATTTTCTTCCCTTTGTCCTAGTTGAATCGGGTGCTCATTGCGCCTAGGTACCTCTTCCAGAGATTCCTATCCACCGCTGCTTTCAGGACCTCTGGTCACTCCAAACCAACCCTTTCAACACACAAGTTCGACACCTGCCCTTGTCAGCTTCTTCTAGGGCGGCCCACCGGTCTTCTGCCCTCTCCCACAGCCTCCAAAGATCTAAGTGGTAATCTGTCTTCTGGCATGCGGAGAACGTGACCCAACCACCGCAACTGCGACCTCTCTATATGCAGGAGTACTGATTCCACCTTGAGAGCCTCACAAACATGCGTATTCCTGTTATTGTAATGTCCATTATATAAAATTAGAATTAAACAAATGTAAGAAAATCAGACACATAAATTCAAAATAAACAAAGAACTTAAATGTACAATATGACAGCGCATATGATCAAACATTTAAACTTAGCAGTTTTTAATAATACTAATAATGATAAAAAAAAACGCTCTTTGCAAATATTTTAATGAACGGTGATAAGATAATTGATACATTGTCAATACCGCAAATTTGCGGTCGAATTTTGCGGTAACTGTTATAACTAAGTACCAATTCGGATTCACCTGCAAAAAACAAACCAATAAAATAGTATTTATTTAACTAGCAGGTAAGTAAGTAAGTAGGTAGATATTTTTCATACAAGAACCGCTAACGAACCACATTGTATTATTAATAAACTACTCCCAAGTATTGATTTTTTTGGAAGAAATTATTTTTGGTCTCTCGATTGGTGGACTTTACATCGTGACAGTGAAAATGGTGGAATTGGTGAACTTTGTCCATGGACACCGAAAGTGGTCACTTAAGCCAGCCTAGAGACAATTCGTAAGCGTTGGGACACCTTTCTCACTTCTTCCGATTAGATTTTACACAATGTTGCATTTTGTAGACATGGTTCTTCAATCGAGGTTTCTGAGAAATTATTTATTTATTTATCTATTTATTCTTATATCCACGGAGTAAGCCTTTTACATGTTACGCAATACATAAAAAATCTACAAATAAAATTTCTCATTCCCATCACAGTTGGAGCAAGACCAGAACAAAAGTTGGCGAAGAACAAAACACAAATGGGAATCAAACCATAACAACAATAACTTAAGTCAAATCAGATGAGCAGGCCTGGGTGCCTGATGTTGTTGCCAATCCAGTTAGCTCGCCTCGTTGTTGGCTGATTCTCTTAAGGAGTTGGATATGATATGAGCTGATACAAAATCCATTTGTAGGAGATGGTGTGGTGAAACAAATACAGAAATAGGTATTCAGTGTTGTATTTATGTTTAAACATAAGATTTGTAATCTAAATAAGTTCATATTAGGTAAATTCTGATAAAGAAAGTTTTTTCAACAATGACAAATTGTACAACAGAAGAAATGGTTGATAGGTACCCAATGTAATGATATTTGTAAAAATATCAACAGTGTACTCTTTTTACAACAAGTAAATACAGTGGAACCTCGCTGTACTTACACAATACGTTCCAGGAAGCAGTTCCAAAAGGCGGTTTGTACGAATAGCAAATCATTTTTATCTAAAATAAAATGTAAATTGGATTAGTGCGTTCACACAGATGATTGCTTATTTTAACCTATAAAAAACAAGAAACACATAAAATACAAGAAATAAGCGTAAAATACATAGGTATCCATTTTTTTGTGGTAACGCAGTTTTTTTAATGTCTACAGGGGAGATTATTCCCTTATTACTTTCTCCTACTGAAGAAGAAAGTTCTTCTAGCTACTTGCTGTGTAGTTCTTGGAGTAATTCAGTTGTTAGCTCATTTCTGTGGTCTTTGACCAACTCTTCCACATCATCACTGTCTGCATCCAAATCCATGGACTCCCGTAGGGACACAAAATCGTCAAAGCCTTCACACTCTAGTTATCATAAATTCTTTCAAGCAGTGGCCAATGTGCTGAAATAAACTTTCTCCCAGGCTATCCAAATCGCGGATAAACGCACGAATGACAAGTTAAATATTTATTGAACAAGTTGACGAACAACGAGTAGAAAAGTAGACGTATGACGGAGTTCCACTGTACTCGCCTTGCTATGTTGATTGTATCATTGTTCTGTTATAATAATATCGTTGTATTGTATTTTGTTTGTACTGGATGTATTTACATGTGGATGGTGCTAAATCAAACAGACTAAACAATGCATTGTATTTGTGTTTTTACTTAGTAAATACATTTCTATGATTAAATCTTTCTAAAATTACATATAGAAATATTAGAACACAACTAATAACATAAAGTAAAAATTCGTACTAACGAATCGTTTGTACTATCTCTGGTCCTAATCTGATAGTACGTACCAATGATTCGTTGTGAGTATTTTTCTCAGTGTTTTCTTTAAGTTTTCAAGTGCCCTTCTGAAAGAGAATGGTATTCTGCCTTTTGGCGTTCTATTTATTTATTAGTTTCGCTTCTGTTTTCTATTTTGTTTATATACCATTACAGATTTGTTTATTATTTTATTGCATTGGTACGCAGTTAGCGTAGAATTCATTATTGCAATTGAAACATTGAGTTTAAATACATTTTGTAATCACATGTAGGCACACACAAAGTCCGTAGTACGCATTCGTACGTAGCTGTAAGATAGACTTAAGAAAAGTTATGTATATTTCTAGGCATAAGATTCTAAAACTATGTTTTATGTTGTGTAAATGTGTGTGTATCATCCTCGGTGAGAGATTTTCTACCAAGGGGTGCATCAAGGGAGCATTTTAATTCTCGAGTGGGTTTTGCAGAGGGAATCCCATAAAGACAACCTCGAGTCCATTTTTTGATAAAAGAAAAAGAAAAAACCTTTGCTCTAGATTGACTGGATGACATGAGAACTGATGTTCTTGAAACATCCAGGAGTAAGTGGTGGGAACCTTTTCCTTAAATTGAAATTGAAACAAGCGTTTCTTTCTACCATAGATTCAACAAACACAAGAGAGTCTTTCGACTTCTTAGGTCAGTCTGAGTGATTTTTTTAAGTTATTATCTGCGCCTTACACCAAAATTGGTGTAAAATAGTCGTAAAATAATTAAATTTGTTGGATGTAAAATCTAGCTGCTACTACTACTACTACACAATCAAGGCATATCCCACAAATAGGGTAGGCAGCATACCAACTGCATGAATTAAACATGCAAGCTAAAAAAATTAAAGAACAATTTATAAGTTTTTCTACTGTATGTTATTTTTATTAGAAAACATTTGATTTTTTTTTTTAAATTCGTTTTGGAATAATACAACCTAAACCCCGACACAGTGAATGCAAGCTGACCTCTCAGAGCCATAAAAAAATTAGACATGCGAGGCAAACCTCATCGCTGAATTGTAGATGTAGAATTTTGTTATATTTTTTTTAACATTTTGCTTTTACAGTAGAACACTTAAAAATTTACGGAAAAGAGTGGGAGACAAGTTCTTCGCCGTTTGCCCCACGCAACAGAATTAGAGGGTAGGTAATTAGGATTAAGGTAACCTTAAGGATACATTGAAATACCGGGCAGAAGTATTTATAAATTTTTTTTTTCTTTCCATCATCTCCTTACTTTATTACAATTTTTATTTTTGATATATTACCAAACATTTTGTTGACATTCTATACCATGGGTGGCCAACCTTTTCAGCAGCCGGGCCAAATTACAGAATGAGATTTTCTGCCGGGCCGCACAACAATATACTCCATATATGGAAGATTTGATAATTTTACCCCCGAAGGCACAAATGGCAGAGGCTGACCGAGAGACGCTTATATGGACCAACTGAAGAGAGACATGAACTGCGGCTCATACTTAGAGCTGAAGAGACTGGCTGAGAATAGGGAGGAATGGAGAAGGAAATCCAAACTCGTTGCAGACCAATCCAATGGATTTTAACTCATTATAGATATCTATAACATGATAAAAGCTCACGTAGATGTATGTAAATAAAGTATAAAATAGAAAAGCAGTAAAAGTGATGATATTATAAAAAGAGAGTAATTATTTCACTAAGTTAATGGTTTAATTGTTCTATTGTTCTTGATGTTTGCATTATTTAACCTCCATTACTTGACAAGAAAGAAACTAAAAGAAAATGTCATCAAGATACTGTGTTTAATTACCTTAATTGTTTTTAAAGTATACTATAATTGTTTTTAGGTTAATTTTAAGAAAATAGAAAATTTATTTAAGTAGGACATTATATCCAATTTTATTTGAAATTCATGTATCGATACAATAGTATATTCCTATATTTATTAATTTTTATGATAAACATAATTTTTTTTTTTTTTTTTTTAATAAGATATATCTGGGTTTTGTTATAAACCCAAATACAACCTTATACACCTTTCACACTAAGCTAAAAGCTTGTGCCGTGAAAGGGGAGTTTGCCGGCACCTGGGATCGAACCACGGACCCCCTGTTCTGAAGGCCGAGACTCTACCTCCAGGCTACCGACGAACTCCGAAAAATTTATTTATTTATTTCACAATCCACGGCGTGAGCCTTTTACATGTTCAAGAATAAATAATACACAAATCAAATATCTCATTCACAACACAGTTGGAAAACAAGAATTAACAAAACACAAAAGAGAATTATTTCATAACAATAATAATTTAAGTCAAATCATAAAATATTGGAGTGTCAGTACAGAATGTCAATGAAATGTTTAGTATTTAATATGTCAAGATTCAAAATTGCAATAATGTGGGAGATGTCATGTAGACAGAAGAAAAAAAAATCTAATCTAATGGAAATAATACAAATAATTTAAATGTCATAAGAATTAATGTCATAAATAGTTAAAATGTCAAATTGTCTGTAATGATTTAAAATGTCAATAAATTAAACAGAAAATTTTTACTTATAATTTAAATTATCAATGATGTGACGTTACCAGATGAAGAAATAATCAAAAAATAGTACTCAGATATAATATAGATAAAAAAAGTAAAACAAAACACAAACACTCGTCGAAATGCCCATTGTTAGTTATACATTGAAATAATTTATAACGTCATGTTTATATTTAGGTAAACTGTCGGCAAAAATGTCTGTATCATTACCCACCAGATTACCCAGTCTGTGGATTCGAACCATAGGAGAGTAAAATGTGTAATTGTTCCTAGTGATGGGTTCTCGAAACAATACAGTCTGTCTGGTACTTCTGGTAGGTATGTTAAATTGAATAAGTTCAATCAATTCGGGAGAGTCTATTTCTCCTCTGAGAAGTTTATGAAGGAAGCAAAGATCAAAGACTTTTCTACGATTTTCTAAGCTGAGGAGTCCAAGCTCGTCCATCAAAGCCGGATAATCAATGCTCTCCACCGGTATTCCTAATTTATAATTAATCAGTCTTAAGAATTTTCTCTGTACTCTCTCTACACTATTGATGTGGATGTTATAATTTGGAGATCATATTACAGTATTATACTCCAATAATGGTCTCACGAGAGAAACAAAAAGTAGTCTATAAGACCGAATCAATCGGAGATCAGTCACCAGTCTGAAAACGAAACCTAAAGTCCTCATGGCCTTACCGACAATTTCCTCAATGTGTAAGTTGTAAGTCAGATCTTCAGAGAAGGTAATACCCAGATCTCTCAAATTTGAGACACACTCAAGTACAATACCATCAATGGTATAATTGTATGAAATCTTAGATCTGGTTTTATGGAATTGAATGACTTGACATTTGGCTATATTAAGGTAAAGTTTATTTTTCTTACACCAGTCACTTAAATAATCAAGATTCTTTTGTAGGACCATACAGTCCTCAGTGCTTTTTATAGATTTGTACAGCTTCAAGTCATCAGCAAATAGTAATACCTCTATGTCTCTGAAAATCTGAACTATGTCATTTATAAAAACATTAAAAAGCATTGGTTCTAAGTATATAATATTATCTTCAAAACGATTTTTCATATTTTTGTGATTTTTTGCTGTTGTGTATGTTTTGTTTTAATGTGACGTGGTTAGATGGAAGAAATCACTAATGTAGAGATAATCTCACCACTGCATAATATCATCACATTTTTTTATGTAAATTTGCTTTTTTGATTTTGTTCCGTAAATGATGAGTGCAAGAATAATAAAATATATAAAATAAATAAATAATTTCTCCTTTACTGGGCGTTCTGAATATTGAAATTATCGGGAAGGGGCGGGAGGCTTTTTTTTTAAACTCCAAGAGTAAATAAATTCTTTCAACATGTCCAAACCATCTTAACTTATTGTTTACCACTAAGAACTATGTACTACACTATCACGGCATGTCCCACAAGGTGGTAGCCAGAAGAGCAACTGCATGTAATAAATATACAAGCTGTCCCCTGCATGCTAACAAAAATTAAGTCATTCAAATTGGGTGGCAGGACTCATCGCTGAATTTAGGATGTAAAATATCTTTATTTCTTCCAAGACCTGCCTTTAACAGGACACTCGAAAACTTGTTCGTCCTTGTATTATTATCAGAATTATTATAAATTATTTATACTAACCTAAGTGCACAATATTATTATGTACATAGTTTATACAAATTGCAATATCTTTTGCAGCACGCGGGCTCGCCGCTCTATCGTACGAACGAGCCGATATTTTTACGTACAACACACACACATATAAAACAGTATCAAAACTACTTTCTAAAAGAGGTCGCCCAAGAAAAAGTAAGCACTCGCATTCACACGGTGATGGTGAAAATTCGTATATGCGGTCTCAGATATTTGCTACGTGATTTGTTGAAATAAATAAATTTCATTTATTACTAAAATATTTGATATTTTTCATTCTTGTCCATAAGTTTTCAAATTTAAGTGTCCGGTAAAAGACAGGTGTCTGATAATGAAGACATTTTACATCTTACATAAATTCAGCGATGAGGTTTACCATCCATCCTGAATTCTTATTTTTTGTTGGCACGGAAAGGACAGCTTGCATGTTTATTATATGCAGCTGGTCTGCTGGCTACCCCACTTGTGGGATATGCCGTGATGACATAGTAGTAATATATTATTTATTTATTTTACAAAATAAACGGCTATAAGCCATTAACAAAAAATTATATAATTTACATATAAATAGAAAAATATAAAAAAGTAAACATACAACCAAGAACCTATAACATTATCAATAGAGGATAAACATTGAAGTTAACAAAAATCCAACAAAATAAAAAAAATAAAAAACATTTGAGTAGATAAGAAAACATTAAAAATAAAGTAAATACAGATAAAAAAAAAACAATATTTTTATCAACCCAGAAATACATGCATTGTATCCTATCATTTCTCATGAATAAACACAGAGTAAGTAATAATAATAGTTGATCTTTGAGAATAATAAATCAATTACATATACATAAATATTGGAAATGAAAACATATAAATTATATTTAAAATATATAAATATGTTCATATCCTAAAAGCAATTTTATAACTTTTATCTAACGGCTCAAGTTTCCATATTGGTGTCCAATAACTCAGTGATCTCCTGCAATTTTTTTTATCTCAAGGGGGAGACGTTGATTGTTTACCTTTTAAGACCTTTTTTAGGTTTGATGATTTCCCTTACTCTTACACTCGAAATTTTCACCCCCTCCCCCTCGACATCACATTAATTTGAAATGTTCAATATTTGTTTTTCGAATATTTCATAGATTTTGCACTACAAAAAAGGCTAACCTTGTGATTTCCGCCGATGGGGTTGGAGACTATTGCAATAAGGGTACATTTTTCATTCTTGGTTTGAAGATTTTACTAAAGAGTAGGATCAAATATTTGCGTTATCTATAACTTATGGAGAAATTTGTCATTTTTCAAGTTGTATTTATTTTAAATATCTCCATACCATAATGGGAATGATATCTTAAAATATATAATAAAATTATTGTATGTAAATATGAAATTCAGTTAGTTATGATATATATAGGTATTTGTGTACAATTTGTATTTTTTTTTTTTTTGTAAATAGCATTAGCCGTATATTTAATAAATAAATAAATAAATAAATAAACAAAGTTACTTTACTTCATTCCTATACATATATCTTCTGAATTGCATTCAAAATAAAAGAAAAATGAGTATTGAAAAAATAAATTTAAGATTCAGTGAATTTTTTCTTTATTCGCGATCACTTTTACAATCACAATCACCGCATGATTGAAACATCTTTTCTACATCTTCATAATTACATCTATATTAAACACTTGTAGCTGTATATTATAATATAATATTATTATTACTATAAAGGTATATGTAGGTTTATGTATATGTTGGTATCTACTTCTCTCTCAACACAACACAGCATAGCATAAAGACACCTTCGTCTTATTACAGTTAAATCTCTTTATAGCGAATTCTTTGAGATTTTCTTGTAGAGTGTTAAGTAACATTCACATTGCTTCACTTTGGATGATCATCCAGAGTGTCAGAGTCAAACCTGTTCATTGAAAGTGAACACGTCTGTTCACATTTGTTCATCCTATGCTTTCACTACCATGTCAACACTCACCGTCATGTTGTATGTAGTTTGACTATTTTCGTAAAAAATAAATAAAGAAAAAATAAATTAAAAATAACACTTATTAATAAACATTACAACAAATAAATAATATAATTCTCGACAGCGTGATAATTTTGTACATGATTATGACTTTTAATACTAATTCATAGAGAATAAGACAAATAATAGGAGAATGCTTGTTTATGGTCATTTCAATGAAAGGACCTTTCATCAAAATTATGTCGTGGGGTAATCGCTTTCATCCGTCATCGCTAGTGATCACACTTTCTTCATTGCCCCTCTTGGAAGTAAGTAAATTTACTGAATAAAAAGTATAATAATAACACACAAAAGTAGAACAGAATAACTGAAAATACATAATCTTGAAGTTATTATTTTAGTGGTACGAGTGTCTTCCTTTTTGTTCGAATTGTTATTTTATTTCTTTGACATATTCATGCATATTGACGTATTTAACGAAATTTATTTAACGTAGACCTTTTGTTTCCAATTGACTTCTTCTGTTTTGCAATATTTCTATTTTTTTGATTATTTCTTATAGTTTGAATACTTCTGTTTGTGTTTTTTTAGCTACTGGACTTTTATTAAAAAAAAGATATATCTGAGATTTGTTATAAACCCAAATACAACCTTATACACCTTTCACAGTGTTTGTTCAATGAACTGTTTCATTGACATGCAAAAGGCTCACTCCGTGTATTATTATAAATAAATAAACACTCATCTAGCCAAAGGTATTGGGCCAAATTCATCATTCGTTATATTCATACATTCGTTATATCGTTATTGATTATACCGCAATTGGATTGCTTTAATATTCCCATATCTGTTGACTTTGGATAGCAAGCAGTAGGTATTCGAGCATTTCAGTATAGTTTTTAGTGTTCTCGGTTAGTTCGAACTTGACATTCGAGTCGAGAAGGCATATTTTCTCCGGTCGATAATCTTGACTCAATTCGCAACGTGTATAGTAAAAACAAATCGAGAAAATTACCTACCTAACAAAAGTGATATTTTTATTATGTTTTAGTTTATTTATTTATTTTATTTTATCGTTCAATACTGTTAAATTCATTGTTAACGGTTAAAAATATCTACGGACAGTTGTGTTTTATTTTTATTTAGTTATGTTTTGGGTGGGTACAGTTATTTTTTCATTTATTTTCTAGATAGTCACATTATATATATTTTTTATATAGACACTTTGTAAAGAACCGTTTATTCATAACATGACTTCAAGGGCGCCATATACCACGTCCATCACCCGAAATATCCACCAAAAAGGTGCGTCTTCAGCCCTCTTTTAAAGCTCTCTCCATTCACCTCCGCTCGCAGACCCAGAGGCAGCTCTTTCCAGCATCTGGGATCCGCAAAACTTTGCTGCTATACCATCACGACATATCCCACAAGTGAAGTAGCTAGCAGACCAGATGCGTGTAATTAACACGCAAGCTGTCCTCTTCGTGTCAATTAAAAAAATAGGCATTCAGGATGGGTGCCAAACCTTGTCGCTGAATTTCATATCTGAAATGAATAAAACAAGGGAAAAAGTGGGTGCTCCACGGAACTAGATATTACTACCTACTACTACTATCCATAGCCCACAAGTGGGGTAGCCAGCAGCCCAACAGTATGTAAAAAATACGCAAGCTGTCCTCTCCATGTCAACAAAAATTTAAGTCATTCACGGCGGGTGGCAAACCTCATCGCTGAATTTAAGATTTTATTTATTATTTTATTTCACATAAATTATCTACGGCTTGAGCCTTTTACATGTTCAAGAATAAACAATACACAAATCAAATTTCTCATTCACAACACAGTTGGAAAACAAGAATTAACAAAACACAAAAGGGAATCATTTCATAACAATAATAATTTAAGTCAAATCATAAAATATTGGAGTGTCAGTACAGAATGTCAATGAAATGTTTAGTAGGTACTTAATATGTCAAGAATTAAAATTGTAATAAATGTAGGAGATGTCAAGTAGATACAAGAAAAAAATCTGAAGGAAATGGGTACAAGATGTCTTTGACGTAAAATGTCTTTGTTTTCTCCAACAGGACACTCGAAAACTTACAGAGAAGAGTGGGAGACGCCACGGGACATATTATTATTCTTTTGTCATTAAAAAACAAATTATTTTTGTCTTCAGGATACAAATGTGGGGTTTCCGGAATACAAAAGATTTATCACATTAATTTTACTACATATATTTTTTTTATTTATTTATTTTAATAGACACCACAGCTTTGACAATGAATAATACAGTTAATTATTTACATCGCCAATTAAATTATCTAAACTATGAACAATTTAACAGCACAATATATAAAAAAAATAATTATAGAAAAGGGAAGGAGGGGAGAAGGGAATACAACCTAATTCAATGTACAATGGTATATCATATAGTAACTTATTATATAGATAGGTATACATACAATGTACTGCAGCTATGACAAATTATTAAAATATAAAGGTACATAATACAAATTATTACTATGCAGACTATAAATTCCATTAATATTCAACACAAAATGAATAGAGGAGATCTCTTTTCACCCTATGTTTTCGAGAGGAATGTCGAAAAGCGAATAATAGTTATTTTATTCCGTAATATTATAAACCATGCCACTATCACCTATAAAAATATGTCTTTATTGTTTCATAGAAAGTGATCATGGTTGTAAAGTTTTACCATTAAAACATTTATGATTTATTTTATGCAATTTCGGTGAGGCATGCCAATCATTCTGAATGCCATGTTGTTTTTTTTTATAGTAGATTCTCCCTACTCCAGAGGTACCTACATCTTATATTATAAAATTCTCATGTCACAGGGTTTTATCATACTCCTCCGATACGGCTGGACCGATTTTGATGAAATTTTGTGTGCATATCGGGTAGATCTGAGAATCGGTCAATATTTATATTTCATATCCCTAAAAGTTAAGGGTAGTCCACCCCGAATTTTTATTTTTTATTTTTTAGACAATTTTTTTTTATTTTTTTTATGGTGAGACATAAAAAAATACATACAGCCCTAAATTTCCACTCTTCTACCATCAAACCCCTATTTTTGAGTAGCGATATTAGTGATTCGATCATTTTCAACTCCGGTCGATATAATTATAATGTATATTTATGGCAAATAAATATTATATATGGCAAAACAACGTTTTCCGGGTCAGCTAATTATATATTATATTATGTACAAACAAAAATACGCTATGTCGAATTTTGGCCAAAGTAAATTATGAGCATCATTGTGTTGTACTCTTTGTTTTTATAATGTTTCTTTTTATTGCATATTCGCCTACGTTATAAACATGTTAATTTTTGTGATAATTACAAAAAAAAATTGAATTTTTTGTACTTACTTACTTTTTGTATGGTTTCGGCTTGTATTAGTAATCATTCCAAATCAAATCCTTGATTCTCATCCAGAAAGCCATTTTTTGAAGCTTAACAACGCCATTTTTAATAGAGATGTGGTTAAAAGGAATCATTATTGCAATATTTTTTTAGAATAATTTCGTGTTAATAAACATCGTGTTTTGTGGTAATAAATAATTATGTGGTTTGATAAGTGATAAGTGAAAAACGAGGATATCAGAAGAGTGATCGGATGTGAGAGGAGTGTTGTAGATAGAATGGGTGAAAATAAGTTGCGATAATTTGAACATGTGAAGCGAATGGACGATGAAAGGATGACAAAGAGGTGTATTTAGTTGAAAGAAAAGGCATGTGAAAAAGCGCAAACATCCAAGAACTACGTGGCTTGACCACATGGATCAAATTCTCAACGATGGCCGCCTATTGACTAAGAGAAATCAGTTTGCATGTATGAAAAACTGGAGGAAACGAGAGAATTATGTAAGGATAGATCAACATGGCGTTCAATTCTCTCTTTCTACTCCACCTGGGACACGGCGTGATGGAACGGTCGGTATAGTAGGCATAACTCAACATAAATGAAAAAAAAAATCAAATACAAAGATACAGATCTGATTTTGTATATGATTATTTTTAAAATGCAGTTTAGGAAATTTCTTTTTACCTACTTTTTGGCCATTTTAAAAGTAATATATTACCCATTATTGTTGATAAATGTTTATAGAATATTAAATATTTGCTTTTGAGGGCAATGCAATGCATCAGCAGTATTTAGGTATAATTTTAGAAACTTTCAATATTGTTAGATATACATTTATATGTATGCACTTTTAATAATATAAAACACAATATTTTATGAGAGCTAGGCTTTTCACTTTCACTTTATATCTCAAGAAGTATGTAGGGATAGATCTATATGGCGTTCCGTTCTCTCTATCTACCCCATTTGGGATACGGCGTGAGGGAATAGTATAGAATAGTAAGAATGAAATCTATGTGTGTTCATTTACTAAACAAATTAAAAAGCATGAAACGTCAAGCAAACTAGACGAAAGTACTCGAGATTAATAAAATCTATAGTACACAAAAAGTTAACTAAGTTGTGTGTTAATAATATCCAAACAATAGCTCCAGGAGCACTTTTCCTGTTCGCCCGCCATCAAGACCAGCAGGGCTACTCTTGACAAAACTAAACACGATCTTAATCTAGTCTTGATCTTGATCATATGATCTTTAATCATTTTAAGTCTCAAATTTATGTCTATTACATTGGTAAAAAGGGGATCTTAATTGGTTTGTCTATTGTTGTCTTTTAATGTCTATACTAATTGTTTCAACTGTCTGATCCTTACTGAATAAATAAAAAAAAAATACGACGCACGAAGTGACTATTGGCCAAAAATACACGCAAACCGATCGCGCGTTAGCGGTAGCGCGGTGTTTTTGACCATAGTCCCTTCGTGCGTCGTATGATCAAGATCAAGACTAGATTAAGATCATGTTTAGTTTTGTCAAGAGTAACCCTGCAGGAAAGACCGCTTCTGTTTGCTTATTATTTTATTCCTACTTTATTTAACCATAGAATTATCAGAACAATAAACTTAAGTAGGCAATCAAGTTATTCGCTCCAGTAAATTAATAGATTATATTATTTTTATCTCAGCATTACTATTCTACATTTAATTACAGATTTTAAGTTCACGGTGTAGATTCTCTGAGCATCTGTTACAATTATTAATTATCCACCTGTGTTAGACAGACTTCTCAATTGGAGAACCATGTTTACACAATGTGACATTGTGCAAAATCTAATCGTAAAAAGTGAAAAAACTGTCCCAAAGTTTACCAATTGGCTCTAGGCTGGCTTAAGCTATCAGTTTCGGTGTCATGGACAACGATTATTTCATTTCTTATTCTGTCTCTTAAGCTGATACCCAGCATTTGTCTTTCCTTATTTATCAAAAACTCCATTTTTATGATATCTGCCATTTATGGACTCGAAAACTTACAAAATTAAATAGAAAATCATCTAATATTGACGCCTTTTGAAATTATTACTTACAAGAAATTAAAGCCTGGATGTGTTCTTAAGGCTCTGGGTAAAGACATTTTGGTAAATCAACTTCGTCATAATTTTTTTTTTTTTATTATATCTTAGATCTTTTAAATCCCTTATACTGACCAAGACGCGTTTTACGTATTTATTGAGACACGAGAACCCAACATACTGAATGAGCTGGATCGGGAAAAAATCCATTCACTCTAGCCTTTTAAGAAAAAAAGTGTCAGTTAAAAGAATCTATTTTTTTTTTTGAATTTTTTTATATCATCACATCACAACTTTTATTGAATTTCTGACTTTTATTTGAAACTTTGTGATTGTATCGTCCCTTCAATTATTTATAATCAGTAGTTTTGATGTACCAACCTAATTTATATCATTTATATTTTTTTAATATTTTTAATTCTTGACTTATTCTTAATTGTACGATGTACCTATTAATGTGAATTTGTATTGTATATAAATGTTTTGTAGTCTGTCTTATATTTAAACATGTAAAAGGCTTGCGCCGTATACAACTGTATAAATAAATAAATAAATAAAAAGTATGAGTTCGTCGGTAACCTGGAGGTAGAGTCTCGGCCTCCGGAACAAGGGGTCCGGGTTCGATCCCAGGTGCCGGCAAACTCCCCTTTCACGGCACAAGCTTTTAGCTTAGTGTGAAAGGTGTATAAGGTTGTATTTGGGTTTAAAACAAAAACCCAGATATATCTTTTTTTTAGAAAAAAACATATGTAAGTAAGTGAATACTATAAACCTCAAAGGACCTCTAAAGAGGATGATCGGCATTTTTATGTTATACAATGGAAATGAATTACCTAGTTTTGTTTCAGATTTGATTTGATGAAATGTCGCAATCAAACTATTCACAAATCTCCATCAAACTCTTTGAGGTATACAAGATGACTTCCCTCAATGAGATGTGAATGCTGCCATGTGTTGAGAGGACGACAAGATGGCGGGCGGGAAGCAGACGTTACGAGGGGAATCCCAGCAGCACAACACCACAATATTACTGATTATGATGCTGGCTGGAGTCCTACCGTATACAGCTGCTGGTGACAGTAAGTAAAACAAACCATTTACCTACCCCTGTAACCACATAAGTTGGAACAGATATATGATGTCTTTTTTTATCATGGAATGTTAGTAGAGCAGACAGAATAATTTATTTGAAAGCTTTTGTTGAAGATACTAGATAAATTCATGACATTTGGAGATAGAGTCTAAGAAAGTTATTTTAAATAAACTTAAATGATCTCCAGATGAATCATTAAAATAAGCCACACATATCTTTTTCAAATTTCTGTAACATATCTGGAATTAACAACCACAAACTTCATCTAATAAATGGCAAAAATTAAATCTTCTTTTACTTGGTAATTAAAAAATGTTAAGCTTGTATTTATTTATTTTGTTTTGTAGATATTCTGATGCGACTGATGAAAGAAGCATTTGGTCCAACTTGGTGGTCTGGGATGTGCCCTCCATCATCAAGTATCGGACCTCATCGATCAAATTCAGAGAAACCCAGCGAACCATGTGCAGTAACCCTTGCATGCTGGGCTCGCGGTGGGAGACCAAAGAGTTCCAAACAATGCGGTCCTACTTGGCTCTTCAGCTGCTGTCACGATGAAGAACAAGACTTTGAAGACAATTTTATTCATGTGTAAGATTAATATTATTTGAATATTAAAAAAATAATCAACACTGACAATTCTCGCCACTTTTTAAATTATAAATTCTTTCAAAGGGATTGGTGACCATTCATTACCCCTGCCTCAGTCCATTGAGATACTATATCCTCTAGTCGTGATGCTCGCAATGCCAGACAATGAACTATGTTGTGGAATGTCCTCTGTATGCCTTTGAGCTTGGTTGTGGAGACCTAGGTGCATGAGGTGACGACCAATGTAGCCAATTGTCTAAGAAATTTACCATTGAATCTGTAGGACCAGAATGCCAAATTCATTAAAAATTGCTATCAATCAACAGTTTTTTTTTTCAAAAGTTGCTTTAATTTCTTTTAGGCCACCAAAGATACCCATCTACAAATCTGATCCATTGCAATCAGTTGGACCATGGAGAAGGGGACCCCAGCCAGCTGTCTTCAGAAGAAGAATCGACTATGATAACGATGAGGTAAGATTTCATCCAAATATATATAAATTTCACCAGACACTAAGTTGGCAAAAAAAATCTTCGAGAATCTCGTCATTTTTCCAGGAAAATGATTGCGGCGTAGCTGGTGGAATGGGATTGCAAAAGAGAATCATAGGAGGAAGAGATGCACAAATGGCAGAATTCCCTTGGCAAGCTCATATCAGAATAGGAGATTTCCAATGTGGAGGAGTTTTAGGTAAGACATAAAGAGGGTACTAATTAAAATAAAGTATCTACCAAATAAAAATTATTAGCATTTCACTTGCGAATAAAAATATAATTTTCTTCTCAGTTCTATGTTTTTGTTCTTATTCCAGTATCTCGTTGGTTCGTGGCAACAGCTGGGCATTGTGTCCAGAGAGCAAGGACCAGGGATATTAGCGTTTGGTTAGGAGCTTTGGATACTAGGGAGCCAATACCTCCGGCTGAGAGGCACAGGTATACAAAGTACACGGCTCATTTTCCAATTAGAAATAAAGTCTTATTTCATTTCTAAAGTTTGGTTATACTTACACAACTGCTTATTTCTTTATGTCGCAGAGTTTACCAGAAAATAGTCCACCCACTGTTCAGATTTCGTGTGACACAACCTGACAGATTCGACTTAGCTCTTTTGATGCTTTCAAGACCAGCGGCTCTTGGAGCGAGTGTATTACCCGTCTGCCTTCCGACAGCAAACACATGGGCAGACGAAGTGCAGTTCCAACACATAGGGAAGGTTGGTTTGAATGCTGAAAAAAATATAAATAAATCTCTGGCACTGCTGCGAAATATTATGCACCAATGCACCTTTCAATTCATTATTGCTTCAGCGATTTTGTTGGTTTAACAAATAACTTTTATTTCAGGATCCTCACAATGTCTTGGCTGGTATGAAAGCTTTAGTAGCAGGATGGGGAAGCACGGGAAGAGGTGGAGCTCCTAGGGGGACTCATCATTTGAGATCAGCTATCGTTCCTATACTAAGTAAGTAGGATAGTCGAATAAAACCACAAATTCTGCTCCCAAGTGTTGAGACCAGATGCCATGAAGTAATTATATACAGTATTTGGTTGGCAGAGAACCTCACATAATTAGTATTTCCTACTGTGTTCTAGGTACAGAAGAGTGTATAACTTGGCATAAGAGTAAGCATATTTCGGTGGAGATACATTCAGAGATGATCTGCGCAGGACACCAAGATGGCCATCAGGATGCTTGCCTTGGTAAGTTTAGAAAAAACTTGATAATTGCACAGTATAATAGCCTTGGACTTTTTAATAAAAAACTGAGGAAGCAACTGATTGAGGAGAGGGAGTAATTGTAATTGTGTTTGTCATTTTGATACCTATAGTTTAGAATGAATATTTGTTTGTCTTGTATCCCCTTATACCAGCAATACTATTGCCGTTTGGGGATTTCAAAATTTTTATTGGTGAAATTAATATGTATGTGTTCAATAATTCACAATGTATATATTGACTTTTTTAGTATTTATTTACAAAATACTAGAAAATGTCTGAAAAGCAGTTCTTTGTGAAGAATATCTCCAACCAATTAATAGATACAAAACCCAGCAGGGTTACTCATGACACGATCAAAATACTATCTTAATCTTGTCCCTACATGACCGTGGTAACTATAGTTATAGTCTAAAATACGTGCATGACAATCTCTAGCTGAGAATAGTCAATAGTGTAATCGGTAACCCTGCAGATCCAAATAACCCTCAGAAATTCAGAAACTTTGTTTTAATAATTCGAATTCTCTTTTTCAGGTGATTCTGGTGGTCCACTAGTTGTTGAAAAAGATGGACGTTATCATTTAGTTGGCATCACTAGCGCGGGATTCGGATGTGGAGAAGATCATCAACCAGGAATCTATCACAGTGTGCTGGTTACAGCTCCCTGGATCCGTAGAATTATTTGGGGATAGCAAGCATAATATTAAAAATCCAAAGTAATCACGAACGCAAATAAATAGAACAAAGACGTTTCTACAAGAAGATTGTGGCTAGATCCTAAACAGTGATATGTATAAACGACAGACACATGAGTGTGAAGAAATAAAATAATTGAATATTGATTGCCATTAAAAGTGACAAAGTAATAAATGAGGGGTATTAAAGCAAAATCACTGGTGTCCAACAAACCCATATTGGACATTAGTGATTTTGCTTTTAACCCCCTCAAATATAACGTTCATATCTATATATTAATAAAAAAATACGAAGAAAAGAAAAAATGTTCGGTAAAAACTACCTTTAGTGAGAATAACTTAAATACTAAGAACAATTATTAATAATGGGTGGCCGAAATAGTTCATGGTGGACTGTTCCAAGTTTTACGGAAAAAATAATATTTTTAACTACTTCAAGAGACTGGTAAACTAAAAATGAGACAAACTCCTCGTATTTAAAAGAGTTTTGTAGGAGAATGTTATTTATTTGAATTATTTGGTATTTTTGCTGTTTTGAGTCGTTTTTGCATGCTTTATATAGTTTTGATTTTTAAAGTGGAAGCGGGCGTTGACTAGAATAAAAACAGCAGTTTGCCAATTTTAGTCTAAAAACAATGGTCTCACAACTAAATTTTATTCGAAACTTACGTCTGTGATTTTGAGGCATTTGAAATTGTGTATTTTTGAAAATAAATTGTATAAAAATAAAATAGTGAACTAACATAATATTTAATATTATTTCAATTAAACGGAATCAACTTAAAAAAATATGGCTGTAATACATATATGAACTTTAAAAATGCATATTTTAATTTCATATGCCTTCCATTCACAGATCTATATTTAATGTGATATATTATTTAAAATTATAGAAAGGTTTTTAAAATTAATATTTTTGTTTATTATTTTTTATTTGTTTCTTTTATTTATATACTTTATTTTAATAAGCTGTATCATTTAATAAAAAATGATAGGGCGAATTTTGAAAGTAAGAATTTGTTTTTATTGTTGATATTTGATTGCTAAAACTCATTTTATAATTGTTGGACCATATTCCATCCCTTGCATATTTTGAGGTATATATGCTGAGACACGCACCATGCTTTGCATATTTTATTATGGTGCCACAAATAAAGGCTAAAAAATGTATCATACATTGTATATTTTATTAAGATGTCTCGAATAAATGCTGAGCCACGCTCTATGCTTTGTATAATTTATTATTCTATTGAGGTGAATTTAATATGCTGAATGCTGATCTTTTATTGAGATAGCTCTAATAAATGTTGAACCACATTCCATAGCAGTCGAACTTTCTTGTTTGTGTAATGATGTGAATGTTTGTAATGTTTTTTTTTTAACAAACTGTCGCAAAACTGACACAAACTGTCAAGCTATTCACTGATTTTTATCATGTAGGGAAATAAATACCAAACATACCTTACATACTTATATTATTTTATTGGTGTGTCATATTGAGCCATATTCCATACTCAATGCATATTTTATTGAGGTATCACAATAAATGTTGAGCTATGTTCCACACTTAATGCATATTTTATTGAGGTATCACAATAAATGTTGAGCCATGTTCCACACTTTACGTATATTTTATTGAGGTATGTATCACAATAAATGTTGAGCCATGTTCCATACGTTGTGTATTTTATTGAGAAGTCGCAATAGACCATTAAAGGTCACGTGGTCTTGTCTATGGATTTGCTTTTGCTTGAGGGGCAAACAGTCAGATTGCGCAAATCATCCTTGTAGGATGTTATGCCATCAGAGAAAAAAAAGAAAGTCAGACGACATAATAATAACAAAATCGACACTGACAGTGTTTTTGATAATTAGGTATTCTTTAGGCGTTCCACCTAATATTACACCGTAAACACTGTGAATGTGTTGTATTTCGTCTGTTGTGTTGGGATGCCTGATGCCCCTCAATGATTTTTCTGTGATGTCATCCTTTAATGGTCTATAAATGCTGAGTCATATTCCATCATTACGTATATTTCATTGAGGTTTCACAATAAATGATGAGCAATAACTTTCATGCATTGCATATTTTTTTATTGTACCTCAACAAGCAAACTAATCAAGCATGGATAAAAATTAATTTATCACTATAGGATCAATTTTATTCTTTGCTTTTAACTTTTATAAAATGATTTTAAGCATTTTGAAGAGTAAAGACACATATTGATTTTTTTTTTATTATTTATTTTAGTTTATTTTATTTTCTATAATTTTTGTTTTATTAATCGTTTTGTTTTACTTTAGTCATGTAAATATTATTTTATTTTGTTAATCAGTACAAGTATTTATTTTTTATTTATTTCATTGTAAAAATTACCTATTAAATAATTTATTTTTACAATTTATTCAAATTTTATTACTACCTCAAGATTTCAAGTATTTTTATAACATGAATCTGGATTCGAAATCAATCTGGATTCCAAATCAACGTGAAGGCGGAGTAAGTTGGCAGCGAGCGAATTTGAGCCCAGCCGGATCTCTCAGGATAGATAGATAGATATATACACAGAAATGAATAAAATGCATATGATTTTCTTATCCAAGATGTTTGATGACGTCGTTAGATGCAAATATTGGTAAAGGCATTAGTTTTTCTATCACGAATGTGTCAATAACAGATATAGGTAACACACATAAAACAGGACTCAAGATTGCTGTAGTAAATATAAAAAAAGTCCGAATTTTGTGTAAATCAGATAATTTACTGTCTCAGTGTTTAGATAGTAGAATTGCAAAATTAAATTAATAACAGATATTTTTCTCCTCTATAGATTTTAATAAGAATTTGTTGGTAGCCTGGAGGTGGAATCTTGGCATCATACACAAGAGGTGCGTGGTTTGATCTCAGGTGCTGACAAACTCCCCTTTCATGACACAAGCTTATAGGTAGCTTACTGTGAAAGGTGTATAAAGTTGTATTTGGGTTTATAACCAAAACCCAGACACATCTTTTAAAAAAAATTGAGACTTCTTTCATCTTGACAATGTCCTCGAAAGACCTTAATTAAAATCTATGTAGTGAAAAAAAACACTTCTTTTTTTTTTATTTCGTAAATCAGTGTTCACTCGACATATCTCTTGTAATGTGTGATTTGTAACCTAATTCCTTTATTGCACTAATAAAAATACTGAAGTAACATCATTATTAGCAAAAAATTATAAATATTAATAGGAAGAGCCGAAGTGATTTTATATGTTGACAAAGATTATATTATGCTTATTGAAATATGCTCCTGTAATGCTTGCTTTTTTGAATAAAATACGAACTTTTGCCGTATAACCAAAAATTTATTACAGAAAGAATAGATTGGATATGATAAACAAACAAAAAAATTTTTTTTTAGTTAATGGTGACTTTATTTACATCTCATAAAAATAATTAATCTTGTAAAAACTACAAAGTACATATCATATTATACTATATATTTATAATAATAACTATAATCATACTGAACAAACTGTTATATCATATACGTGATGGAACGAATGGATGATGAGGAAAGGATGACGAGAAGAATGTATTTATCTGAAAGAGGGGCTGTGAGAAAGCGCAGACATCCGAGAACCATGTGGATTGGTCAAGTAGATCAAATTCTCAAAGACAACCGCGTGATGAGTAAGTGAAACAGTGATATGAATGTGGAGGTAACAAAAGTATAAATATAATTAAAAAACACTATTACTTTCACAAATTATATAAAGAGTTATAAGTACTTTTCGGACATCCGTCCATCATCAGTAACAACTTAGAAGTTCTAAGTTGTTACTGATGATGGACGGATGTCCGAAAAGTACTTATAACTCTTTATATAATTTGTGAAAGTAATAGTGTTTTTTAATTATATTTATATTGTTTATTATCAAAAAATCAATATGAACTTCCACAGTGTTTGCTCTTCAAAAGTAGAAAAGTTAACAAAAGTATGTAAGAATAGATCTATTTGGTGTTCCATCCTCTCTCCTTACCCCACATTGGATACGGTATAAGGGTATAGTATAGTATAGATGATAGAATATCTTTACAGCAAATCCTTCAACAAATTCATTATGTATTAAATATAAAACTAAAACAAAACAAATAAGAATATCATAGACACATTCCGGAAGAGAACATTTTTGATCATTGAATAATCATAGACAAAAAGACCCAATCTGGGAGGACACCTTCAATAAATAAATAATAAAAAAAAAAACCATAAACTTGATTATTTTCTATGGTCCCAGTTCAAATTCTCTATTCAATAAAATGTTAATGATTTTGAAAATTAATTGTACAATATGTACATACAACTATTAAGCATAGTGTGAATTGGGACTTGGCGACAATGTCAGGTAGCGGTCTGCAAGACAGTGTTTGTTATGTCACGACAACTGATGGCAATACAATGCATAATGTATTTATATGAGAGCCATTTGAACCTATAGTTCAAAAGTTTAAGACACTGTCAACATCGATCAAAATTTTTATCTAATTACTTTATACAAGAGAGTTGTTGGACAAAGCACAACAATACATTAAGCTTTAGAATAATAATGATCTGCCGCTTCACTCTTCCACGCTGCCCATTGTAGAGCTTACGGTGCGGAAAAGATTTACCAAGCGTAGAATAGGATAAATGGAAGACCCCAACTTCTGTGCTATCAGTGCTGCATAATATATCCACATTAAACAAATAATTTAAAATTTGTTCCTACGAGAAAAAAAAGATTACGAGGGCAAAATTTTAACATGATATTTAAGCCCTCCATCTTCCCTTTTTAACTCCTCCATTTCATATTCCTGAACATTCTGACCTTCACCTACATCTTCGACAGTTTCAGTCTGATAAACAATATACTGTGATCCTTCAACGACAGAATTCAGTGTTGAAAGAATCATCTGAGAGTCTTGTGGAGTCGTCTCTTCTATTAAAGGCACCTCAATTTCAACAGTATTAAAGTTTTCTTTCGCATCTGTGGTGTCACCTTCGTCCTCCTCCGCTACTCCCAAAAGAGAATTGAGGGATTCCTCGAAAGCAGCACGCTCCAGAGGACCACCTTTCACCTTCATGACGATGTACTTTGTGGAATGCTGAAACAACGAAATGAAAATATGATGCAGATAAAATTTCAGGTTAGGAAAAAAATGTTGACCCTAGTAGCAAAAAATGGTATGGTGATACAAATAGATAAACAGATGTTGGTGCTAGGTTATAATCCAGCAGAGGGTAGAATTTCAATAAATTTTCACTCTCAAAATCCAGTCTGACATATTACAGAGATTGTTGGTTGGACAAAACGCTTTACAGCGTTAAGAAGAATCACCCATTGTGAAAGAACTATTCTCAATCATTCTCAGTATGTGGTACTCATTGCTGGAATAATCTCCCTTCTTCTCATAGAATATCTCAATCTTTTAATGGGTTTAAGTAAGTCGTCAAGAAGTATTTATTGTCTTCTAACTCAGCATCCGTCCCCTAACTCCTCCCTACAGTTCCAATAGTTCCCTGTCCCTTTGGAGTGATAGGTGTGTGGATTGTAGTTTTTTTTTTCTCTCTAATTTATGTAGCTATTTTTCTTATTGTTTGTGTTTTTATTATTATTATTTTAATTTCTGTTTAGTGTTAATGTGACGTGGTTAGATGGAAGAAATCACTATATAGTGATAATCTCGCCACTGCATTTCATCACACTTTTTCTTATGTATGTATACTGCTTTGTTGATTTTGTTATATGGTTGATGATGTGCAAGAAGAATAAAATAAATAAATAAGAACTTGTGTAGGTGAAAAGGTGGGATCAGTGAACATATCCTAGGAGAAAAGCATGCTTAAACCAGCCATAACCAATTTGTAAAGATTGGTACACTTGGTACTTTTTGTATATCAAGTGATTGCAGTACGAGTAAGTAGTCAATTGAGATGATATAATAATGTATACCTTTGTTTTAATATGAGTCCTGAGGTTAGACTTAATATGGAACTGCTTGCCACAAAACTGACAGACGTGAGGCCTGTGTCCCGTATGGATGAGACGGTGGTTCTTCATTGCGATGGAGCGACGGAACGCCAGCCCGCAGATGTCACACGGGAAGGGACGTTCGCCAGTGTGGATCTAGAGAAATAAACACAGTGTATATGTTATCAATGGCATTTCACATGAAACAATGTTTTTAACAATTAATGCTTTGTATTTTGTGTATTATCTATTACTAAAACTTTGAGAGTTGAGACATTAATGAAAGATGTTTAAAAATCCCTCATACTGACCAAGACAGTTTTTTCCGAAAAACTCGTACAATTTATTTTTTAAATTTTAATTAATCATCATCATCATCATCATCGCCCTCAACGCTCCTCTCGGGAGCACAGGGCAGAAACCAGCCCCTCCATTCAGAGCGTCTCTGCGCCAATTCCGTCACCTCTTTCCACGACATTCCTTGCGCTCTGATATTGTTGTCATAAAATTTAATTAAAACATTTATAAATTTATTAAATTCATAAAAACTGTGTTTTACATATTTCGCTACCTTAATGAAGACCTATCCAGTATTTTAGGGTGATTTTTCAAAGGAGCAGTTTAAAGTTTTATTTTTGTAATAAAAAAAAATATTAAAAATATCTATAGCAATTTTTGACATGCCTTATTATATATGAACATAATAACTCTCATTCATTAAATTATCTCATATCTATTATTATCATTTCTTATTTCTTAATACTTAACTCAGTTTGACCCAACGATTTATTGAAATACGTCAACCCAGCATAATGTACGCGCTGCATCGGGAAAATAAATTCCCACTCTTCCTAGCATTAACACCACATAACGGTTGTATGTGTTACTATACCTTCATGGCATATCCCACAAGTGGGGTAACCAACAAAAACTGCTTTTAAAAGTAGTAGCGATGAGGTTTGCCACCCATCCTGAATGTCTTGATTTTATGTTGGCACGGAGAGGACAGATTTCATGTCTATTACATGCAGTTGGTCTGCTGGCTACCCCACTTGTGGGATATGCCGTGATGGTATAAAACAAAGAAAAGTCACTTACCCTCTGATGTTCGCTCCTACGACTGTTGGTACGGAATGACATGTTACAATATAGACAGGGGTACGGCTTCTCTCCAGTGTGGTTGCGCACGTGCGTCAGTAACTCTGCAGATGAAAAGAAACTGCAACCGCACTCATTACACTTGTGACTGTAGTCACGCAAATGTACACGCCTGCAATAAACAAACAAATAATACGACATTATTATTAAAATTCACGATGTATCACATTCGGTTAGTCAGCTGGCTACCCCACTTGTGGGAAATGCCATGATGGTGTCAACACATAGCTTTCTGCACTGTGGAGCAACCAGTAATAAATAAGTCTTCCACCGTTTCTCATATTCGAGTGTCCTGCAAAAGGCAGGTGTTTGAAATAAGACATTTTATATCTGCAATGAGGAGGGGCACTCATCCTGACTGTCTTATTTTTTTGGCACGTGGAGGACAACTTGCATGTTTATGACATGCCGCTGATCTGCTGGCTATCCCACTTCTGATGGTATAGTAATAATAGTAGAAGAACATAACGTTCAATTTATCAGATGTCCGAGAACTATATGATCAAATCTCGAATGTCCATGTTTTTTATATCCTTTTTCTAGACATGCACAATTTGTCGGCACACTTTTATCATCTGTTCATTCCACATGTTCAAGCCATCTGTTTATGTTATTTATTTCCTATTTTCTGAGTTCGTCGGTAGCCTGGAGGTAGAGTCTCGGTCTCGTGAACAAGGGGTCCGTGGTTCGATACCAGGTGCCGGCAAACTCCCCTTTCACGACACAAGCTTTTAGTAGCTTACTGTGAAAGGTGTATAAGGTTGTAGTTTGATAAAAAAAAAATCCCACATCCCTCATCCTCGTCTTTCAACATTTTTCTATCTAATAATATTTCTACAACATATCATTCTGCTTTCGTCCTTCTTCAACCATGTCCATGTTTTCTTTGCAAGCTCAGTGAGAAATAAATGCCGGTAAATCTCAGCAAACTGCATCAGAGATATCTCTTATGTACTTACTTGTGATGCGTAGCAAGCCCCGCTTGATGTGCAAATCCACTTCCACAAAGCGCGCACAAAAACAGCATGCCATTGTGTACTCTGCAAGAAAATAAAACACATTATAATTCTCAACATTATAGAACCGTATAGAAGCATTTGAGATGTGGCCTCATCGCAGAATGTTGCACATCCCATGGACTGATTTGGTCACAATGAGGTGTTGCGAAGGGTTAGAGCGGAAAGAGCTCATCTTGAAGGGAAAAATTGAGGGTAGTCGCTGTGTGAGAAGGCGGCAGATGTCCTGGTTAAGAAATATCAGAGAGTAAACCAGAATCCAGAGGATGAAAGAGCCGTTCCAGCTAGCACAGGACAGAAAAGTCTACGCCAGGGTGATAACCGACGTCAGGGGGACCTGACATCACACTTTAAGAAGAAGATAGTTCTCAAAAAAAATATGTTCAATATTGAAAAATTACTGAAAGTAAAAACACAACTAAATAATATGGAATAAATATTTGTACGAACCTAATATGTCCCTGCAGTCCGGCTTTGGTCTGGTAAACTTTATGGCAAACGTTACATGTGTAAGGCCCTGAAACATACAAATCAAAGCATATACATAATATGAATAGGTCAAAGTGAAACTATAATATGTTATGAGACATCAATTTCCACTATGACAGGCTTAGAAGATAGAGCATCCAGTGTAGCCGGTCCCAAATGCTTGTACAAGCTGCCTCTGGATCTGCAAGAGGAGGCAAATGGAGAGAGCTTTAGAAGAAGGCTGAGGACGCACCTTTTTGCTGGGAGTTTCGGGTGATGGATGCGTTATACGGCATCCTTGAGGTCGTGTTATGAGTAAACGGCGTTTTACAAATTATCCATATATATATTAGGCAAAGCTGTTTTTTTCTTTTCTCAACATTATCTCAACAGCAACAGGTAAACGGTGAAGACTCTCTGACCAAAAGTCGTGAACAGAAATATTTCATTATCACAGACAAAAGGTTGGTGTTGGATCTGTTGGTTACCCCATTTGTGAGATATGCCATGCATAATGCATAGATCACCCAATTTTTAAGTTTCTGAGTGTCTCGTAAAGGCATATAACATCTTCTATTCAACAGTTATGAGGTGATTCATCCACCCTGAATTTCTTACTTTTTATGACACAAAAAAAATGCCTTGTATGTTTATCACATGTGATATGTGTACCTTGTGTCTTGAAGAATGAGTCGCTCCACATTGCCATTTCACTGTGTACCACCTTCTGATGTCTCAAGAGGCTCTTGCGAGTTGTGAAGTTCTCGTGGCAATCCATACATCTGTAGTTTGTACTGAAACACACAATTTATTTTATTATGATGGTGCCCTTTACCAAGTCCTCAAACAACAAAAAAAATGTTGTTTTCAACTCATGAGACAAATTCAGAATACCAAAGTTATGTGCTAAAGACCGTAATGTTGAAATAACCTCTATTCCGGATATTTTAAGAGTCCAAGGACTCCTATTTATCCGTTTGAGCTAATGACAAGTGACAATTTTTTTTAAATCTCTTAAGTCAATCAACCACTAAGCCAGCATTGTCATCTCCGACCCTACCACCTCAGTGGGCGGTGGACCTGACTAACGTAGCAAATCCCACCGTAAAACCCACACATTCACGAATACCTTAAAGCGTGCGGCGTTTGTGATATTTAAAAACACTTTCCCAAACCAGATGGATCGAGGAGTGTCGACAGTCATACCCAGAATCATTTGATCTCTTGCATCCATAATCAAAGGTCATTCTCAAAGGATATGTTCAGCATATTGAGCTCCTGTTCCACATGTGTACCATGGATTATCAGTTAAGGCGCATTCAAAAAGTTTACCTCTTAGCTAAACACCGTAACTGTAATTTATATAGCCACTGCATCTATTTGTGGATTACAGTGCCAAATTCTTAAGAAAGGTAGAAAAAATGTGATTTATATAGCCAAGGCTTTTTGGGAATGTGATCCCATAAAGACATGAAGAACAGACACAAAGATGTTTAAAAGACTTACTTTATTGGTTTAGTGTTCCTTTGATATGAATTATGCTGCTGTTGTTGGACTAGCAGTTTCTGTCTTCCGATATGTGCCCTCCTGAGATGCGTGTGCAACAGATGTTTGGTGGGGAAACTCTTGTCGCACGTGGGGCAAGGTATGGAGCTCTCCCCAGGTGCTGCGTGATGCTTACGCACGTGCACAGAATAATATGTGTGGTGGAGGAATGTGCGTCCGCACAACTGGAAAAGAAAAGACAAAAATTTCACCATGGTGCTTCTTCTCAAAAGAAAATTTATTTATTTATATGTACCATCACATCATTTTCCTCAAGTGTGGCAGCCAGTGGAATAACATCCTTTATGCACCATAAAAAAATAAGACACTTGACGTTGTTAGCATGTGTCATTAATGAATTGGTTGAAGATGGTTGTGTCTTATTGGTGAAACTAGGGTCATTAAATAAAACCAAATCCACAGTATTTTACTTATTACAAACTTAATTGCGAGTAGCTTATTTTTTCTAGGCCAGGACAAAATGATGAATGACCTCGTTCAAATTGTTATGGGTCATAATGTTACATGTTAATGTTATTAGTGCATTGTATGTATGTGTATTGTCGCGTAGTACCCATGATACAAGATTCATATCTTAGTTTGGGACTAGTTCGATCTGGGTGAATTGTCTGTGTTACTGTGTACAATGCAATACAATGTAACTTATCATCCACGATACAACAAAAACCATAAAAATAAACAGTTGTAAAGCAAATGTTAGCATACCTGGCATAAAAAGTATTTGACGACAGGGAATGGATTGTACCCGCTGACCTGAGAGGCACTCTTTTCCCTCACCTGTCCGTCCTCTTCCAGCGCCTCAATATCCCCCTCGGCTGTGGTCTTCAGCTTGAAGAAGCCGTGACGAACTTTGTGGGAAGTTACCCTAAAAGAATATTGACACATTGATAAACCAGGTTTAAAAGTAACTCAATCACTTCCATCACTTGCTCTTATAAGTTCCTTTCGAGAACACAGGCTGAAAATGGGCCACTTCACTCTTTTTAAACCACCACTTCCCACGACATTCCTAACGCTTTAAACCTTGTGAATAAACAGTGCTAAATAAATAGTCCATGTAGGTATATTAAAATATTAAGATATTAAGATAATAGAAACGGTAATATATTCATAAGAAAATTTACAAAAAACAGCGCACTTTTGCCCAACTATCTATCATCGGGCATTCTCAAAATATGACCCAACCAGAACCATTATCTCTCCTGTATCACAACAAAGACTACGGGTCTGACTGTCACATATTTAACTACATATTTTTTCATCATTCTGTCATCACTCATTCTCTCAACATGGCAACCGAGCTATATCATTATTTTTCAACATAAAATGTAAAAAAACTGTTGTATCTCTCACCTGGCAAATGTCTCGAAAGTCAATTTGCAGACATTACACTCAAAGGGCAGCACCTTGTTCTTATGAATCTCTCTGTGCTGATTCAAAGAGTCCTTTGTGCAGAACACCCTGTAACAGAGACAAAATTAACAATCCTCCTTACTGTTTTATGTGTAATCAATGAACAGAAATAAAAAATTTAAGTCACTTTTATAAGTTTAATTATTTTTGTAATTAATATTGGTACTTGGTGGAAGCTCATAATTTATTAAAAATAAAACACTATATTATTTAGTATACTTACTACAACTATTCCCTATCTCAAATTCTACGCCTGAAACCAACACGACCCCACCTACCCCTACACCTTCACTGTGAATCCTAACGAACTTTATATTTTTTTATTTTTTTGTTTTTATTCAGTATAGATCAGCACCTGATGATGCGAACTCGGAGTCCGCGAAACCGGTTGTACGTTAGTCTTTCTCAACAGTAACATAAAACACAATAATAAATATGTATTTATTTTATTTGATGTTTTATTATTGTTATATTATTTTTAAAAACACGAAGAATTTGACTCCGTGGAATCCCCGGTAAAGAAATGGTCTCCCACTCTTTTCAGTAAGTTTTCAAATGTCCTGTGAGAGAAAGTGTAATTGGCTAGATGGAAGAAATTGGAATATTGTGATAACCACTGCATATCATCACAATTTTTTTATGTAAATTTATAAATGTGCAAAGAGAGATTAAATTGGCCTTTGCCTCCCTGCACAGCCCAGAAAGAATGATGTTGTATTAGAAATTAGATAATATGTACAAATATTTAGATTAAATCAAATTATTTCTAAAAATAAAGAACATGACTTACTTTTCACAGTATTCACATCTAAAGACCATCAACAGTTGTTCAGCTCCAATAAACACTTTCAAAGTTTCAGGCAGCTCGGCCAGCAGTTCGTCGACTCTCTTAAAGTTCTCTGCAAGATTCTCTTCCTCTTCTTGTATCTCATCCTCTCCGGGTAACAAGGCTTTAGAATTTTTCTCTCGCTTCCTAATATCCTTAATAGCATCTTTAGAAATAATTTCTCCATTTTCAATTGTATTGTTACTCATTTTTACAATTTTGAGATTTTCATCACTTTCGGTATTCCCAGCACCGCTTACATTAGATTCGGTATTCCCTCCTATGCCAGCATCTCTAGACTCGGTATTCCCGATGCTATTTACATTAGAATCGGTATGCCCCGCAATACCTATACTTTTAGAATCGGTATTCTTCAAATGACTTGACTTTTCTTTACTACTTAATTCTTCAGAAACAGAATTTCCTAAGTTGCCAAAATCCCCAGCAACGGTGTTACCAATATTGACAGAATCAATTTCCCCAATTTCATTCACTTCCATAGATTCGGTATTCACATCACTCCCTGATATCGCACTACTACTATTATTTACAGATTCATTTTGAACACATTCACTTACATCCATAGATTCGGCATTCCCAGTTTTAACACCATCGGAAGTATCGGTATTCCCACTTAAACCGTCATAAGATTCGGTACTACCACTTTCACCGTCACGAGATTTGGTATTCCCGATTTCACCAGTCTTTTCAACACTATTAGATATGGTATCCGAACTATTCATATCATTGGTAAATTCACTTGTTGATTTTTCAATAAGTTCATTGATTAAAACATTGCTATCTTGATTTTCTTCTTCGGTGATCTCGTCAGCGTGATTGCTCAACTCGTGAAGATCTCTCTGCAGATCATCGGTGATGCCTTGCAAAGTATTGGGCTTAGTCTGGTTGTCTCTCAACATACTTATATCATCAGTACTGCCTTCCCCCAGTAACCTTTCTAGATCTATCTCCACTTGATCATCGTGATCTTTTGATATAAATTGCGCTAAGTTCACTTCTAATTTTGGATCCAAATTTAAGCGACAGACTTCACTTTCAAATATATGGTACTGAAAAAAATATATTATGTAAAATTAGATGTAGAAAAACAAAAACCTAACAACATCTCATCCGCACAACCAATGGACTGTGCAAACTCCCTTAAGTATGAAACAGGAAAGGTGTTTGCTTACAAATCGGCTTAAGCTGGTTTAAGTGCACTTTACCCATGGTACGTTCATCAATCCCACCAATTCCTGTTTCAAACTATTATATTCGACATCTATATTCTCCCCAAAGCACGAGCTACGCTCAATTTTGGGGAGTAATTGTATTAGGAAAATAAATGTATTGTGTTATTGTTCGATTATTGTAAAATGATATTGTGTTTAATAAACTGTTATTATTATTATTATTATCTGTTGAGCACACATGTCAACTAACAGCAACCATCTTTATGATTGTGTTCGAGGCTGGTGACAATCTATCGTTAATTGTCAACCTGAAACACTAGGTCGTTCTCTGGCACAAAAGAGAAAGTGGATATCTGAGATTCGTGTGGATGGAAGAAATTGGCTTGCGTGCATAACAAACTGCATGCTTTTGGAGAAAATGAAAAAAGCAATTAGCCAAAACAAACCAAATTAATATTCCAATCTCTCTACCTACTCAAAAAAAAAAGACTGCAGTGTGTAGGAAGAGACAGATAGAATAAATATTTTATTTTAACCTTTGCATCATCCACAGTCCTAAAAGCCATGTGGCAGTGTCGGCAATTCAACACTGAATTCTTACTTGGACGTGCCTCGTGAGCCAATAGATGCATGCGGAGACGATTGCGTCTATTAATGAACTTCAAGCAAATGTGGCATTGGAATGGCTTCACCTGAAAACAAGCAGAAAAATAATTTTAAAAAATGTTGGACACTCTAATACAAAAAAATTTAAACCACAGAATTGAAAAAGCGATGTTAAAATTTAATATTCTTGTTAACTGTGTTGGTGTTAAGGTAGAAGAGTTCCATAATGAAATTAGAACAATTTTTTTTCTAATACATATATTGATTTTTGTTGAGAGAGAAGTCTTTCATCTTATATTGTCATACCTTAAGGTGAGTAATCTTATGATCCTTAAGAGTCTGCGAGTCAAGGAACTGCTTCAAGCAAACATCACACTTGAGTCTCTTCCTTCCATGGACCCCCATGTGAATCTTGAGGGAAGATCTGAAATAGTTTAGAAGAACATGCATATTAGAAAATCTACATAGAATCTATTCCAATCCAATCCATCATGGCAACTCACGCAAGTGCGGTATCCAGCAGACCAAATGCTTGTTATAAACATGCAGTCACCCTCTCTGCGCCAATAAAAGTTAAGACATTCAGGTCAGATGGAATACACTTCAACGCTGAACTGAAGTTTTTAAATGTTTTAAAACTTGATGTTTTACAAATTCTTGCATTTTACAAGACACTCGAAAACATACCGAAAAGAACGGGAGGCCTATTTTTTAACGGGAACTCCACATCTACATAGAAAACGCTCCCAATTGGGAGATCTCAGGATAAAATTTCATTGCTGACCTACTACACCTTCACAGCATAAGCAAAATTTTCACAATAGAATTGTTTAGGACATAACTAGATTTATTACTAATTCATTTCAAACTTTCCTCTTTCCACGACATTCCAAGAGCTCTGATGTCGTTCTCATACAGTAATGTGTATTGTAAAAGAGGCATATTCAGGCTATAGGAAACCTTTTAGAAGAAAGAAGAATTCTAATCGGCCAACTATTACTAGGCATTCTCAAAATATGACCCGGCCAGGACTATCGTCTCGCACCATTGTTCAAACAAATGAAACGTAATTTTTTTTCACTATGGATTGATTATAAACAATAATTGGAATAACAAAAAATTGAATTACAGAATTATCATACACGAACCTGAGTTGAAACTCCTTGCCGCAATCTGGCTCGACACACATGAAGAGATGATTATGCTCCTCGTTGATGTGATCATACAGAGATATCTCACTTTGGAAATCAGTTCTGTCACACTCCTGACAGCAGAGGTCCATGGCTATCAACTCCGCTTGATGGACACTCCTGCAAAATAACATTGAAATGTAATGGATACACCTTCGAGGAAGAGATTTTTCAATCGAGAGAAATGTCAAGATAGATTACTCACATTGTAAATCCATTCCACCTTCAAGACACAAGCATATTATTGCTTGTGTCTTGAAGGTAGAATGGATTTACATTAGTAGATTACTTTTTAATCATAAGGATAGGGTAGATATTATGGATAATAGTGGTATATTGTATTAGTTGTAAGGATTGTAATAAGAAATATATAGGCCAAACAAGTAGGGCAATCAAAACTCGCATTCAGGAACATAACAGGGCATTCAGGGGGTTATCCGGATATTCTGAGATGGCAGACCATTGTGTCGAGCTTGATCATTCTATTGACATGCAAGGTACTAAGGTCTTACACTCCGAGTCCAAGGTTGGCAAACTGAATGCCTTGGTGACCCTTGAAATTCACAAAAATATAAATAATTTGGTGAATATCCAAATACCATACGCATCTCCCCTGTTGATATACCCATCTCCTTCACTCTTTCCAAACACACTTAACTCCACCCAGTCTTCCCCACCTTCAAGCTCTCCCCCCCCAGTATAGAAAACAGACTCACTTTTTATGAACTTTAACTAATTAGTCCTCCTGATGATGCCAAGTAGAAGCCTTGGCGAAAATGTATGAGGTGAATAAATTTAATTTAGAAAGAATACAGTGTTTTAAATAAAAAATTATTTAATTATACGTATATTATTGCTTCTGTGAGGGTGCCTGGAAGTATTTGGGCTTATTCCAAGCCTAGAATCATCTTTTTAAAAAAATTAATGCCACAGAGAATGATTGTTTGAGGGCATGTAAAAATAAATACATATATTTACACGTGCATCGTTTTAAATATGCTATGACAATACGTTCTTCTTCTTTTGCAAGTTTTTGTTTCTACAATTAATCATTATATAAGGTAACACTTGTAAATTTAACGTCCCCTTATCCCTCAACAATTTACTTACACATGAAGCTTTTTTTTAAAAAAAATGATATATCTGGGTTCTGTTATAAACCCAAATACAACCTTATACACCTTTCACAGTAAGCTTAAAGCTTGTGTCGTGAAAAGGAAGTTTGCCAGCATCTGGGATCGAACCGCGGATCCCTTGTTCATGAGGCCGAGACTCTACCTCCAGGCTACAAGCACACCTCGCGAAAAAGATCGAGTTGCGGGTTCTAGTCCCGTCGAGGACACTGCCAAATAAGGTGGTATTGTCTTTTCTAAGCCTTATAATGATAGTTTCATGTGTTAAATTTACTTAAATTGGAAGAGATCGCGCCTTTGAGATAAACTCGCCCTCTGTATATTGATTATATCTAATTTGAATGTGTACCTTTTATGTAATTGTTTGTAAACAATGTACAGTAAAGAAAGAATAAATAAATATGTGTTAACAAACCTGTGATAGACTAGTCTTCTGGGTGTATGGAAGCACTGTCCGCAGAGGGCACAGCGATGTATCTCCAAGTTTGTTAGATCCTCCTTCTTCGCTTGGCCACCAACAATCAGAACTGTAGCATCATTCTCTTGATTTGAATTAATAGAACAGGTGTGCATGAACAATGCTGATGCGTCTCGGAACTTTCTCCTGGAAAATAAACAGACAATCAAAGTCCAGCTATTACATATTATGATGAATTAGAGAACATAACATAACAGAATTGTCTGGGACCTGAAGGAGGCAGAGTTGCATTCAAAGGATGCAAGACTAGGAGAGCGGATCCCAAATAAATGGGTTGAAGGCAAGGGCAAAGAATAAGAGAACATAACATGACATATATAGACAATTCATACAGATCAAGCTAGTCCCAAACTCAGATATAAATCTTGTATTATGGGTGGTACTAACACGCGATATAGATTTAACACCCAAACCATGAAAATTTGAAAAGAACATTCTTCATTTTGTCCTGGCTCGAGTTGAATCAGCGATCCCAAACGCACCATGGGTAAAGTACGCTTAAACCAGCCTAAGCCAATTCGTAAAAGTTGAAACACATTTCCTGTTTTCTAGTAATGATTTCTAATTAATAATGTTTCGTACTAAGAATGTGGTATATACATACTTGCACCGTGGACAGTAATTTAGTGTCATCTTTGAACTCTTTTCCACTTTGCTGACTTTCTGTTTGGCATGCTTCACCGGCGGCTCCCACACCTCATCTTGATACTGCTCCTCCAAGAGACTGTCAAAGTCTCCCACGTTACTGGATGACGAGGTAACGGATTCTTGTGTCTCCGGTTCTTCTAAAAATAAGATTATTTTTTACATAACCACGGCGTGAGCCTTTTACATGTTACGCAATACATAAAAAAATATACAAATCAAATTTTTCATTCACAACTCAGTTAGAGCAAGACAAGAACAAAAATTGGCAAAGAACAAAACACAAATGGGAATCAATTCATAACATAAACAACTTTAGTCAAATTGCAAAATATTGGGAGTGTTAGTATAGAATGTCAATGAAATGTTTAGTAATATATCAAGTTAGAAGATGTCAAGTAGATAGAAGAAATGGGGCCCTATTCTCCAATCTCGATTGATAAATGTCACCTGTGAGATATGTCGATTGAAAAACTCGCACGAAAAGTCGAATGGTAGCCTACGACCCTATTCTTGACGCCATTCGAGATATAAACGGTCGACATTCGAGAAGCTACTGGCAACGTCGCACTTTTCGTATGTTTTTGTATGTGGTCATCGAAAAATGACATTTATTTATTCTCTTTTTCACGAGATGGCGTTGATGGTGCTTTCGTGTGGGGAGGCATGTGACGCACAAAGATGGCGCTTTTACATGAGGAGTCACAATCAATATCAAATTTTTCATTATATTTTTACAACTAAAATACTTTTTAAATGCGGCATCACTTTATTTTATTTTATACCGTTTGCAAAATGTAAACGACCATTGAGTGACTCACGGCGGGCATTTTTATCAATTTTTGACACGTCGATTGGTGTGACATTCATCTCGAGTGGTAAAACACCACTCGACATATTCTCGCATGATATCGTGTGACATTTGTCATCTACGACTTTCAAGAATAGGGTTTTTGAGAAATCAGTCGAAAGTAATAAAATCTCGCTTGTGACATCCATCAATCGAGATTGGAGAATAGGCCCCATGGTATGTAAATAATTTAAATGTCTTAAGAAATGTATTAAATAGTTGAAATGTCGAAAGAATTTATTTATAATAGATTAAAACGTCAGTAAATTAAAAAGGAAAATGTTAATTATAATTTAAATTAACAATGACATTACATCGCCAGAATTTTATAAGGGTCAAACAAAATTCCACTGCCCTTACATGAAGTCATCCTTAAAATATTGTCTATATTTTTTTTTATTTTTAATAAAAGATATATCTAAGTTTTTTTGATAAAAAACCAAATACCTACAACCTTAAACACCTTTCACAGTAAGCTACTAAAAGCTTGTGTCGTGAAAGGGGAGTCTGCCGGCACCTGGTATCGAACCACGGACCCCTTGTTCACGAGGCCGAGACTCTACCTCCAGATTACCGATAAATCATCCATCCGAGGTAGCATCCCCTCGTAGGCAACATTTGCTAAGTAATGAGCCTATAAATATTGGAGGCAATGCAATCATACCACGTAAGGAGCTCAGGTTTTTGGGGGTTCATCTTGATTGCTTGATTGCATGATTGCTTGATCTTGATTGCATGTTTAATTTGTTTTTATTAAAGTATTTTATCTTATCTTATGTATGTATGTATTATTATTTATTGTATCTGTGTATTAATTATGTATGTATAAATTAGATTATTTATTTATAAATTTAAAATTTCTTCTCTTTGGGTTCCTATATTTTTAATTATTTCTTTTCTTTTTTTATTATTTTGGGTAGGCATAGACCTACTTTTTTTTATTTTTATTTTTAAGGTTGACTGGAAGACGTTGCCTAGCAACAAGTCCGCCTTTTGGCCAAATTTTGTTAATTGTCACGTTTTGTAATGTTGTATTTTATTGTTTATGTATTTGTGTAAAATTATGGTCAATAAAGTTTTATTTATTTATTTATTTATTTATTGCTCACTCTCTCTTGATACCCATGTATCTAGGACGGTAAGTTCGTGATTTTTCCATCTCAGGCAATAAGGAGTGTCGGGAGGTGTCTGCCTGTTGAGGAGGACAAGACTCTTGTCGGAGCCTTTGTACTTTCCAGACTTGATTATTGTAATGGGGTGTACATTGGTTTGCCAGCAAGTCAACAGAATCGTCTGCAGTCTGTATTTAATGCAGCTGCTAGATTGATCTACAATGCCAACAAAACCTGTCACATAACTCCTCTTCTAAAAGATCTTCACTGGCTCAAAGTTAGAGAAAGAGTAGAGTTTAAAATCATTTTGACTGTGTTCAAGGCACTACATGGCATGGCACCGGTGTACATCTCGGAGTTCTGCATTTCTGAGGAGGCAACGTACAGGCGAAAATCACTAAGGTCTGCAAACACAGACTCTGTCAATAGACTTGTGGTACCGCGTAGAGGAGGTCTGGCTAACTATATTGACCGTGCCTTCTGTGTGGCTGGTCCGTTGCTGTGGAACAAAATTCCCTTTGAGATGCGAACTCTGGAGAGTGTGGAGGTGTTCAAGACGAGGTTAAAGACCCTATTGTTCGGGAGGTGTTATGATTCTTAAATGGGCCCTTGCGGTGGTTTTTCCACAAAATGGCGCATCATAAATAAGTTGTCTAGTTATTATTATTATTATTAAATATAAACTTATAATATTACCTTTCATTGGTAGTGGTGCCCGTTGTGTATCATCTTCTTCCAACCACTCTTCCAACATCTCTATTTCATCCTCCAACCATTCCTCTTCGTCCATTTCTTCTTGTAATTCTACTTCTTGCTTGATAACATCCTGTTTTACCTCCTTTACCGCAGGTTCTTGCACAGGTGCAACAGGTGACGTTGCCATGACCTTACTACTGTCTACTGACTTTTTCTTGTTTTCCTTTTTGCTGACGAATGTTAAAATGTTGGCTCCTCTAATGTGGTCCCGTTTCATATGATCCCTTACTTGGGGATATGATGTGAAACCTATAAATAAAAGATGTAAATTAATAGCCTTTTCCTCATCAGCTGGCATATAAATAGGTAGATATTCGTTGTTGCGTATTCAAAAAGGGGTATGTGAATTAATAAATGTTTTGACATTTCTAGAATAAACTGCTTATAATGACATCACAAAAATTTTATAAAGTGATTCTTAGTATCAAATATTAAAATTCAATACTTAAAGAATAATATCACATGTCAATTAAAAGTCCAAACAACAATTTCAATGCCCTAATGAACAGTTGAAAAAGAGTACGCCTAAATAAAAATGTTCGGACATACCTTTTCTTGAATATGCAACGATGATATGTTGTTAATGAATTTATTGCGATGAGGTATATGTGAAAGGTTTTTATGGGACGAGGTATACGTGAAAGGTTTTTATGGGACAAGTTATATGTGAAAGGTTTTCATGAGAAAAGGTACATGTAAAAGGAATGTGTGAAAGAAATTTTTGCAACGAGGTGCCTCGAAAGAAAAATGGCCAGTGCCAAGATGAAGGATGTACTTCAACCTATAGTCAACAATGGCAATTTGTCAAACATGGCAAAAATGCTGGTCCACAGTACAATTCTGATACTGACAAGCGAAACTTGGACAAGGTTCAAAAAGGACGGAAGTGGAATAAATTCTGTTCAACTTACCATACTGACACAGTACGCACGGATAGACTGATCTGTCAGGTAACTTGTGCACCATAGTGTGGGTGATGGCAAACAGTAGTTTGTCAAAAGTCTTGTTGCACAACCTGCAAACACATAACAAAATTAACATTAAGTATCTATACAAGCAAAACAACCAGAGGATTAATTTCATGTAATAATAAACATACAGATTTTCTTCCCTGTGCCGACATTGAAGGAGACCCACTGTCCACCCGGATACTGCAGAAGTCTGGGGACTTCCATTTATTTGAAATTCTACACTTAACAAAACTAGTCTACACCGAAGATGCCATAGTGGGCAGCCTGAAGGGCTGACCAGCCAAAATAAAAGTAACAAATTCCCCGTGTGTGGAATCGTTTGACTACACTCCTTCAATGTTCCTCTAGTCGAGAGAAGCAAACACAGTAATAATGTATACATAAAGAAATGAAAAAAAATATATTAAAATAAATATTTTCAGATTCGAGATAGCTGCTGATGTTAAATATTTCAATTATTATTTACTATATAACAGACTAAATCAATTCTTAAGTAATGCTGTGCACCATAAAAGGCATAAATGCGCTTTAATCCGAGTGACCCCATTCAAAACCCTCACCCCCAAAACATGCACCAAGACCACATAGGCTTAAACTGTCGATAGATCCCAGTAAACACTTTGAGGGAAGGCAAAAGGGGAACAAGGAGAAGCAACCCAGTTTTACAAATATCTTCCATTTATAGTACACTTAAACACTCACTAAATTATTTACAAATCTATATAATTCCAGGAATTGCACAGGCAATAGAATGATTTTAAAGAATAAATTTGCAAATACAACATACCTACAAGGGTACCCTCCAACAATTGTTTCATCAGTGTATAGACTATCAAACGGTTCTTCCTTTTGAACCGCTTGTGGCCTCAGTGGGGAAGCTCTCGGTTTATCGCTCTTAGAAATTTTATTTTCAACCGCAGAAACGCTTCTATGAGGTTTCCTTTTACGGCTATCGATATTTGTACGTGGCTCATCCTTAATTGACTTGATATCATAAGCTGCCGAGCCCATCTTAGCAATCTTCTCAAACTCCTTTGAGAAATCATTTTTGTTGAGTTTCTCTTGTTTTATGTACGCACTGCTCTTTGATTTCTCCTCGGCGGCAAGTTTCCTTTTCTTACTTTGTTTTTTATTATCCGCTTCAGAATCAGAAGAGCCTTCTAACAAATCCAGCAGTTCTTGTCTAGTGTACACAGGTTTCTGTTTCGGTTTGAGATCTATTTTCTCTGTCGTCTCAGTTTCAGAAGCTTTGAGAATTTCGTTCAGCTCCCTGTCCATATCCGCATCTTTACCTTTCTCTCCTTTCGCAGCTTTCATTTTCGCTTTTTCACTTTGCGAAGGTTTAACAATCGTATACGAATCAATATCATCTTCTAAATCAGGTTCTTTGATCTCTTCCTTTATCAAAAGTGCAGGTTTCGGCATATCCTCCTGCAAGATATCTTCGTCTAGGAACTCTACATCAGTATAATTATCGTCTGAATCATAAACCGGGAGATTTTGATCTGAATCATCTTGTATTTCGACATTTTGTACGTTTATGAACTTTTTTTTATTATTATTACTTGCAATACTTCCGATACTTGCCGTGTTCAAGGAACCTCCACTTTTAAAGTTACTGGCACTACTCATGCTTCCGGTATAACTCAGACTATCCACATTACTGTCGTTAATGACTTCTCCTTCTTCCATGTTATCACTTTCATCATCAGCGGGTTCATCCAAATGCTCTTCTAAATATTCACATTCTTCTTCATAATTTTCTTCCGCATCTGTTGTAGCAGGGCGATCACTACTATCACTGTTACAGTCGTTCAACTTCAACGTCCTCACAACGCCAGCGGATTTATTTATAATACTCAACAATTCACATTCAATCTTTCTCTTTTCAACTAAATTTACATTTTCTACTTTAGTTTTATCAGTATTTTGAGTAGAACCGACTTCGTTTCCTTCCACAAAACCTTGTTGATTATCAGTATTATTTGTAAGTTGTTCATTTTCTGGAGGATCGAGTGAAGAATCATTTTCTTCCACCTGTGTTTGGCTGGATTCAATATATGCTTCATTAATTCCTGAATTGCTAAGATCATCTTCACAGGGCATTCCATTTAAATCGCTCACCTCAATAGCGGTATCGAGATGAACCTCTTGCGATTCGTCCTCCATCAATTCCGGAAGGATAGAGTCCGATTCCTGTTCCTCCTCCTGCTGTAATCCCGCCATCTTGAGAAGATAATCGTACACATTGTCGGTAAGAGAGACTGGATTGTCTCCCGAGATGCAGGATTGGGTAACAGTATAACCCAGGATTTCACTATAAAGAAAAAGAAAAATAATAAAATGTGTACATCTGAGAGAAGGGGCGTAAGAAAATATGGATGAGAGAGATTCACATGGCTTGACTAAGTGGATCAATTCCTCAAAAATGGATACTGTTATACATTGTACACTATACAGGGGAGGCCAGCAGACTAACTGCAATGCTAATAATCATGCCCTTTCCGAACCAACAAAAAATAAGACATTCGGGATGGGTAGCTGAATTGTAATACATGTTAATTTGTCTTATAAGTGATATTTTACAGGGGAGACATATTCTTTACCAGGATCTTCTCGGAATGATTGATATTGGGCTTAGTAAAAAAACTGGAGTGATAAATTGACAAGTGTGAATGTGGAGGAAATGAAACAAGTATACAAAAACAGATTGATCTGGTATTTTATCCTCTCTGCTAACCTCACCAAGAATGGGTAATGAAGCAAGAGGCATGTTACAGGATTGAATAATAATAATCACCTGGCACGTGTAAGAAACTCCTGGAACGTGTCCTGAGCGAAAACTTCCAGGTTCACCTGAACCCCATCAGGATTCTCTAAACTGATTATTAGAGACATAATGTAACACCTTTACATTCGCTGAAAAAACATAAAACTCATATTTTTATTCCATGAATGTTTGTTGCCGCTCAATAGTAGAATTAGCCAGTTCATTGAATGGCTAGGCGGTTAGTTAAATCCTGGCATTCAACTGTCTAACCGGATTTTTTACCATAATGTTTAACAATCCAAGTGCCACAGTGTCAACAAAACAAACAAAATTTCAACAACCGGGCTAGTCTCAAATCAGGTATGAACCTTGAACATTTGATGTGTCTTTCAGATTCAACGGCTAGACATTAAATTGATTGCCGATATTTAACTAACCACCTAGCCATTAAGTTAACAGCCTAATCTAACTATCCTATATATAGTACACATCCTAAATAAGAATCACGGAAACTTTTCCAGATCTCCAAGACTGCCTACTTGGTAAACTTTTTTATTATTATTTTCATGGGGATATGTAGTATTTCACCTGCAGTATAAGAGTCCGGGTGGGGTTTTACTGATTTTTTTTAAGCACATAATTATTTGTGTTTTTTGTACTCATCAAATTTTCTGAGTTAACTCGGAATATCAAATTTTTACGTTTGACTGATTGTAGGTTAGCTTAGGTTAGATCTAGCATTACTTAATGCTGCAACACATTTATTGAGAATTATTTTTACATTTGACTAATTGTAGGTTAGGTCTGTCGTCATTTTATACTTGAGCATTGTACAGCATACGAAAAATGCAAATAATTATTTTTGTGCTCATGAAATCGACCAAATTTAGATGAATTATCATTTGTCTCAGGTGAAGTACTATACAATTACATGAATATAAGTACAAAATTTAAAAATCATAAATTAATGTTAACTACAAATGAACCTATGAAAAACATTTGGACACTATTTGAATTTTTGTGTTTGGATAGTGGTATTTTTATCAATATTTTCAAATACAATAGCATTACCGGTTTACCAAATATATACTCCTTGAAATTAATTGATATTATATCAAATGATAATAAGGAAAAGACATGAAAAAAGTTTATAAGACATGAAATGACATTTTGCAAGGCCATTAACTAAATCCAAGACTACACTTTTATCATCAACACATAACCTATACAAAACAGAGATGTAAAAGAAACAACATGATAATTTTGTGAATATTTAGTTGTTTAATTACTTATTTATTACTCAAATTAATAAGCATGCGAAGCAATGCTTTTTACATAGTAAATAACGCAGTAGAATAAAAACCCGGCAAAATTTATGCGTGTCAAATCGGATGTCAATAGACTTTGGATTATTGTTGATATAACATAATTAACTCGTTTTGGAATTTAATCAAGTCCATTGCATTAATAAAATTATGTTTACCAGCATGATCAGATAGCTAAATATGTAAAAAATAGGCTTTAAATATTTGAAAGTACACAATATCTCGAGTATGTGACAAGTTATAGTATGAAAATTTAATTGACATTTTTTATCATTTTTATTCAATAATCTAGCACATTATTTACCTTATAGGTTCACGAAGGTGCAAAGTAGTTGAATACAAGGCAATACAATATAATTTATCGACAAATAAGACACATTTTTTGAATTATGTTTTCACTGGAATAATGTATTTGACATATTAACATAACCGCTGTGATCCAAGATTGTCGCATCACCGCCACTGCAGTACCACTTCACTGATAAGACGTAATATACAGTATCATTGAAAATGCTGAAAAATGCATGCAATATAACTTTTTCCCTACATCCAGATTATTAATTTGTGAATATTACAAATCCAACCTTCATGTTATTATTGAGAAATCTCAAAATATTTTCGACGACGACGAAGAATTATGAAAAACGACGCTTCTGGCCAGTCACCTCGTGAGTTTAGTGTTGCCCGTAAGAAAAATATTCGCTAGTTTCAATTAAATATTTTTCTTGTTTGAAAATGCATGTGATATATATTAATTGTATGTACAATAACATTGTACATACCAATGTCTTTGATTATTTCATGCAAAATATTGAACTTGATCGTCAATTTTTATCAAATAATTATAATAATCATTGCAACGAAGTGTTGAAGCAAGTAAACGAACTAATTTGAGAGATGGAAAGTGCCAAGGTGACGTCATCGAAAGGCGACGAAAAATTGTTGACGATGCAATCCGACCAGTCGCGAATAGAAACATACTTATATCTACTACCACAGCTAAAAAGTTGATGCACTTTGCCAATGTAATGCCAAAACTTGTGTATGCAATAGTGAGACAATCATGGATATGAAGAAGAATGAAAGTGGCGTACATGCAGTAGAAAATATGAAATCGTTTAAAACGACGACCGGTTAAAATTTGAGAATTCGTTTGTTACAATTTTGTTACGAGGAGAATGTGCAAAAGAAGGCCAACCAAGAATTAAATGGCTAAGCTATATAGTTTAAAAAACGCTACAAAACAAAAAAAATATGATATTGTATTAGGAATGACATGGATGTGATGGGATGGAGGCTAATAGCGGGTGCATTGACAGCAGGAAGAGGTGCCGGATCCTTTCTGCCTACCCGGAAGGGAAGCGGCGGCGTGATGGTATGTATGCGTACAAAATTACAAGCATTGTTTTTTTTATAGGCGTTCAGCGTTTTTAATAGCTCTAAGCTAGGCTCTACCGCTACTCAAAAATAAAAATATTTGCGTAAATAATTTGAAAAGGAAATATGGTATTCCACAATATTTTTCAAAATTTTATTTCTTTTGCTATAAACCACCTACAAACTGATCCGTTTAAGAATTTATTTCCGATGAAATATTCGCTGGAAATGAGATAAAATACTCAGTAAGGTAACATTTATTACAGAGCTTTCATTGTAAATCGCTAGATGTCACTATAGCATTGAAAAATTGCGAACTTTGACTTTCTGCCTGGATATATATTTTTACAATACATTTTCTTCGTCGAAATAATTTAAAAAGAGAACAGTCTTATTTCGACAACAATTTTTATTTCGTAAAGCATCAAAATCACACAATTAAAATTTTCATGACCTCTATTGACCTATTTTTCTTTCATGGAACTAACCTTCCAAACATTTTTGCATATAAATAAAAAATTGAGGTAAAAAAAATAAGAACCAAAAGTAAATAGTAATAATATATTTATTTTATACAATAAAGTCTCAACATAAATGATTTTCCAACAAATTTCATTTCACACGATCATGTAGGATACACACCATAATAATATGAGGTAATGAAAATTACACAGTACCCATCAAAAAACAATGGGTCGAATTAAGAATTAAATTAAAATGAGAGATTTTGTTCTAATTGACATTTATTACAACAAGATGATGGAAGAGTCGCAATTTTAAATTTAGAATGGAATGTTTATTTGAAAACTTAAACACAAAATAATTTTAAAACAATTCTATCTGGAACACAGCAATTCAAATTTTTGGCATAATCTCTTTGGCGTACAGGAAGTAATTCTAAATTTTACAAAAATTACATAAAAATAAAATAATGGAATGATAAGATTTCATTCAAGCAGCCTTCAAAATAGGAATGTTTTGTCTTAAAAATAAATAAATTTGTGCGCACCTTTGTTCTAAAAATTAAATTCATAATAATAATATGTAAGAGTATTTAAAAACACGCAAAAAGAGTCAAACTCATTTAGAAAATTGCAAAATATACAATGCATTGAATAAATAATTATATCTATAGTTTATTTCGTATTAATCCAAACTCAAAAATATAAAAAAGTGTATTAACGTGATATTTTATGTTAGTCAATATAAAACAAAGATAAAAAAGTCATAGATAATGCAAAGAGTGAAATAATCATAGAAATTTTGTAGAAAAATAATAGGCATTATAAATTTTTAAACACCACATCATTTAGGAATCTTTATTTATTATGTTCACTTTTTCTTCTTCATCTGTTTGAGTTTTTTCTTTTCCTCTCTCTTTAGTTCCTTGTCCTTTAATGATTTGTAAAGTTTATATCCAAAGAATGCTGAAACAAACAAATACATATAATTAAACTTTAATAATGAAATTGGGGGCTGAGGGTTAACATGCTATTGATAATATTCTAGAATGTAAACCAAATTCAAAATCATATTCACTGTGTCGGTGTTTAGGTAGTAGAATTCCATATCGAAATAAATAAAACAAGCGTTTTATTCTACCAATGATTTATTCGATGAGAGACACGTCTTTCGTCTTATTGAATAAATCAATAGTAGAATAAAACGCTTGTTTTATTTATTTCGAAATTCAAAATCGTTGAACAATTTAAATATGGAAAATTAGTAAGAACTTAAATCACAGCTTATTTTTTTGGAAACAGCATAGTCTGTAAATATTTTTTAGCTAAGCATTTTATTATTTGTTTTTATCATTTCTAATACAAAATTATCACAATACAAAATAAGAACAAAATCAAGAATAATTTTAGACAAGAGAAAACGGGATTAAATCCATCAATATACACAATCACGGCAATCCCCATAAGTGAAAAAGCCATCGACTTATTGCATATAATAAACATACAGGTCGTTCTCTCTGAGCTATAAGAACGTAAGACATTTAGGATGGATGACATATTGGGAATTGCACAGACCGAAGACTTATATTTTGAGGATATCAAGTTAAAAAACGTTTTGTAAAAAAATCACAGAGAATAATCCCAATAAACACAAAAGAATAACAGTTAGAAGCAAAAGATTGGCACTAACCGAAAACTGTAAAAACTACCACAACACAAACAAAAATAGTCATAAAACTATAACTATTTTCTGCTATCGTTTGCTGTACAGCTTCTTTAGTTATATCAGAAGCAATATTCTTAATCTCGTCAAGTTTATCCGATAGCTGCGCCCTGGCTTTACTTTCAAAAGCCGACTTTTCCTCCTCAGAGAATCCGTCGTACTTTGCCATCATAGATTTCAATTTATCCGACAAACCCATGAGCTTATTGTCACCGGAAAACTGCGACATGATATCCTGCAACTTTCTCAAAGTAGCAGATGGGTCAGCTTTTCCGTCACTGTCTTTCAATTCATTCGACATTTCTTTTAAACGTAACGCTTCTGATTTCATTTGTTTCACGATATCTCTCAATCCATCCACAGTTTCTTCAGAGATGCTCATTTTGATTTTGAAAAATAAAATAACTAAATTTACAGCAATATGCCACGTTGTGAACTTCAACGATCACAAGTATAATTAAAATCAAAAATGTCTACATTTATTTTATAACGTAACAATCAGAATGAATTATTGATAACCATTATGATTTTTGAAGATACGAGTATCATTGATAAAGGGATTACTAAATATTATATCAGTAGATAAACATTTTCTTAAATTAAATATTATAACGTTAATATATTGAACAATGTGTTTAAAAATACATAAACACAACTAAATCATGATTATTCAACTACAAGCATTAATATTGTTCTCAATTACTATGTTAATCCGATAATTAGATATTTACGTAACAATTTTTTTTTAAAGATCTGTTAAAACATTGGATTAACCAACCTTACATAATAAAATAACTCTATTTCAATATCAATGAGCAAGCCCAATCTATTCTTTTTTAAGTATCTAGGCTTGTAACCCCGAAAACTCCCGGAGTGTGTAATTTATTTGTTTATTTTTCGTCTCGAAACCCAGAAAACCAATCAAACTGATCTCTAGTACTTTACGAAAACGCACAGCACGTGCAGATGCGTCAAAAATATCCACCATTATGCATGCGACAGGGCACAATGGACACTCTAACAAGTGTGGCATGGTCTGCGCTGTACCACAGTCACACGCTCTGGATTCGTCCTGATAATTTATTTATTTATTCATGTAATAAACGGCTTTCGCCTTTTACAATGTTAAATCATTCTATAACAATTTTTATACACCTTCAAAAGTTACTTCACATTAAATAATTTATTCCACTGAAAACAGATCATTGGATATAGTCTGTATTTAAGACCTAGTTAAATATTTAATAAGCAAATAAAAGAAGTAGTATATCTATACAAATATTAATACATACTACACAAAATCAACAAATATACACAGGCACTCGCAGCCAATACAATTTACATGAGGTAATAATGTCTGCATAGGTCAGTGGAATTCTAATATGAGATTTGCATGTATTTTTCTTGTTTTCTCTGCTATTTGAATTGATATTTATTTGCAAATGGAAGTATTTACATAAATGACATTATCTTATCATTTAAATACATTCTTTTTTATCAGTTTGAACGGAATCTCATCAGAAATAGAACATTTACATAAAATTTTAAAAATAGAACCAGTTACAGTTCTCAACTTTTTGAATTTCATTCATTAGAATTGGTTCATAGTTTGAACAATGCTCAATACATGTGATTGATTGAAAACTCCAAATAAATTTAATTGATAAGAATAATTACTATTTTGTCCCTAATATTCCTTTTGAAAATACAGTAATAAAAGAATAACATATTACAAACAGACTCAGAGGTTGTGGGACCAGTTAAATCTCTATGAAAAGAAAGATATTTTTTTTCCGTGGAGCATATACATTTTTATTTGTTCCATGGTGCGCTCGGCAAAAGAAAAGATCTCCCACTCTTTTCCATAAGTTTTTGAGTGTTCTGTAAATGGCTGATGTTCGAAAAAATAAAGATATTTTACATCTTAAATTCAGCGATAAGGTTTGCCACCCATCCTGAATATCTTAATTATTTGGCATGGAGAGGACTACTTGCATGTTTATTACATGTAATTGATCTGCAGGGTACCCCACTTGTGGGATATAACATGATAGCATAGTCGTAAAGTAGTGGAATTTTTTTTATCTTACCGAATATTGATGCGATTATGAGAAGAAAAAGTAAAAGAATATATCCTTGAGATGTCCAGGCATATCCCGTCTCTGACAATGGACCTTTACCCAAAAGCGCCGCTCTAATTTCTTCCTTTTCACTATCACTCATTGCCATGGAATCTAAGGCGGCCAACAATTCATCTTTCGAAGGCATTTTAAAGTTGGACATATCGGGCATACCGTCTGCACCGATGGGCACCTCTCCAGCAGGCAAAGGAGGTAAAGTGTTTCCACCATCGGGCGCTTCGTTAGCCATATTTGTTACAACAAATTTAATACTTTTATGAAAGATCTAAATAGAATACCTCTCGATCTCTTAATAAAAATATATTTATTTAATAACTTCTTATTTAAGCTCCTTTTTACTTTCACTGAGTACTAACATATGTTATATTTGACAAACAAACGTGTTGCGCTTACAAAATTTAACGTGTATTTCAGATTCAAGATAAAATACTCAAGACACGTAGATACATAATATACATTTTGTGTTTATCAACTATAATGTGATACAATAAGTATATCAATCATTTAATACTTGAACGACAGTTAATAATATATAATAAAAAAAGAAAATTATAAATGCAAGCAATATGAGATAAAAATTAAAATGGATTGAGGGCTGGTTTGATAAATGCATACCTTTTGAGACGGCACCATAAAAAATAAGATACTTGATGTTATTAGCATGTGACATTGATGAATTGAAGATGGTTGTGTCTTATGGATGAAACTCAGGTCATTAAATAAAACCAAATCCACCATATTTTACTTATTACAAACTTAATTGCGAGATCGGCCAGTATGGCGTGGTGATAACGCTCTTGCCTTTGAGTCACGAGGACTCCGGTTCAATTCTCGGCAGGGGCAAAATGACTAATGACTTTATTCAAATTGTTCTGGGTCTGGGTGTTACACGTATATGGTTCGATCCCAGGTGCCGGCAAACTCCCCTTTCACGGCACAAGCCTTTAGCTTAGTGTGAAAGGTGTATAAGGTTGTATTTGGGTTTATAACAAACCCAGATATATCTTTTCAAAAAAAAAAAAAAAATTATGTGTATCATCGCGTCAGTACCCATAATACAAGATTCATCTTAGTTTGAGACTAGCTCGATCTGTATGAATTGTCTATGTATGCATGTTATATTGTTGTTTTATAACAGCATGTATGAATGACTGCCTTTTACACTCAAGCAAAAAAATGGAGAGACTTATTCTTTGAGGTGGACTTCGTGAATGGATTATCTTTAAATATTCTTAAATGAACATGAATATACAAATAAAATATGAAAAATAAAAATTCTAATGCTCACGGTATTCTGATATCAAATTCTGGTAAAAAAATATTTAATGTCCAGGTTCTCATAACATAAAATTTATTTCATTTACAGTTTTGAAAGTGTTGACCAGAAAAAATATAAAGAAACTGTTGATAATAATTATTGCTAAAGGTGAATTTCTGATAGGAAGCAAAGCATAATATAATAACCTCTATAGCTACCTGCAGTGCGTACATTGAAAAATTATCACGGTAACCAGGGGTGGAGCTAACTTTTATGGGACACCAGGCAAAGTAAGTGTGCAAGACCTCAGGTAATAATGAATATACACTAGATATAATATGCAGAGAGTTTATTTAAATTTAATGTTTTAAAATAGTAAGACACAACACAATTCTATTTCCTGCCCAACGAATGATTGAAGAAGAAATTATAGATAAAATATCCAATTTCTTTATATTTAAATATATTATGATAGTTGTATTTGGCCCAAACAACCCCTTTTCACAATACACAATATTAAAGTACCAAAAATGTCATGAAAAGACATTCCTAATGCTGTGATGTGGTGCGATTTGGAGAAGAATCCCTCTGAATCGAGGAGGATTATTTACAGAATGTGCTCCCAAGAGAAATATAAATGGTACAGTAAAAGAAAAAGTTGTATTTATTAAAATTGATAAATTCATAACATTTATTTAAATACAAATATTTTCTATAAACTGTATGTATGAAAGACGATTCATGGTTTTTTCAGCACAGGGTGAGGCAAAAAACAGATTTATGAAGTTATCTTGATCTCGCAGGATAAAGAATTAAGTGTTGTGGATTCCAGATGCTGCAACAAGCTGCCACTAGGTCTGAGAGAGGAGGCAAATAGAGAGTAGGAAGCTAAAGACACACCTTTCTGCAGGTAGCTTTCAATAGACACACAATATGGTACCCATGAGATCATGTTATGAGTGAACGGCACTTTACAAATATATATATCACGGCATTTCCAACATGTGAGAATGCTTTTTTTATCCATAAAAAAAATCATGTTGCCAGATCTGTCACTGACGGGAGAAACACAAAACAAACAAATGGTGTCTTAGATATATATAACTTGTACGAAGGTTATCAACATATTACCCACATTGACCTAAGAAACTAGTAAGCAGTACTAATTTCCTTAGAAAACATGTCCCAAAATGAATAATAAAAGATTATGCTATTTTACTCCATAGCATTAAGATTCTAATGGTATCCTTTCTACTCTTACTTAAGTATTGCACATTCTATATAACTACCCGCCAATGCTATAAAAGGACAATAAAAAAAACAATCAATGTGCTTCAAGTCTGCAACACAAAAGTAATTATGAATCCACATATACGTAACTATATGAACGTAATGTAAACAAACTGTGGTGATAGGCGATCATTGCTGAAAAAAGGTGCACTTCTAATCTAATATGTGGACCATAAATATATTTTGTATCAATATTAAAATGCATTTACAAATGCATCTACAATGAGGGACTTGAGGGAGATATGAACATACCTTTTTGAACCAAGATTTGACTAATTGACATGAAATTATTTTGCTCATATAATTTGTTTGGCCGTAGAATTTGTTTGGCTGCATTACAAACTTCTCCTTTGAATTTCTAGTCTATACAATAAAGGTTTGTGATTACCTATTACGATTATACGCTATTAAATAATACTTTATCGTACCTATATAATTACATAAAAACTATAAAATGCGTGTTGGGAGGCTTATCAGTATATTTTATATCTCTACATACTAAAAATGTAATTCAATATGTATTAATTGAGAATTAGACTAATAGTAAAAGTAACTGGCACTAAAAACACATATGTTGTATACAGGGTTGCCAGATGTGTTGAAAAAAACTTTTTTTTTATTATTACTAACCCACCGTGAACTAGTTTGGGTATCCCACACCTGACAGTCTTCTCTTTTATCTGGTTTAACCAATTTTTTTTCAACCGAACACACATTATGAAAAACGGAAACCTGGCAACCCTTTTTACATGTCATTTCTGTGATACATAATTAATATCTCTGCAGAATATGCCCCATCAAATCCAGGATTTTGCATGAATTAAATAAATGTGACAGAAATATTGAGATAAACTTTATATGCTATTTTATTCTAAGAAAATTTAATGTGTTCCACAAAACTCAAGGTGTAAACAAGTAGACAGGGTCAAATTAAATGATATTTACACATCTCAATTATAATACAAAGGCCTAATTATTTTGCTCCCAGGCTGTGAAAGGGAATGAGGAAATAGTATTTGAAGTGTAAATGAATTAAAAATAAAATGGAGATAGCCGATCAAAGGCTAAATTAACAAATTATTTGAGCTCACCTGATAGTCCTATGACAACTATACCAGGAAGTATAAATACTGTGTTTGAGAAGCGATGTTCCAGCGGACCATCCTGCCCTCCACCAAAATCAACCATTCTGAATATATTTAGCAGACTCCGCAGCCCTCGTTTATTACAGAAATATGAAAATATTAATGTCAATATGTTACTAAATTAAGATTGTGATTAAGATCAACATAGTAAACTTAATCGTTTGACATTTATCATTCTGAGTTTTGACAGTTCCACATACTTCTACAATCCTTTATCTATGATTTCAAGGATACTTTTTCCGAGGGATGTTTTGCAGTATTATTTATTTAGCTTTTATCAATTTAATTTAAACTTAATCATAAATGATAAAATACTTTTGAAGCTGAAATAAAGCATTATTAAGTAGAACACTTTATCCAAAATATCAAAATTAAATAATGAGAACATGAAAGGGTTAATTCCATAGAAAATAGCAGTACGTCAATGTGTCAAAAATTATTGACATTAAATTTCTCAAAAACATTGTGTCTGGGGGTACAGCCGAAGTTTGAAAAAGGTAGAAATAAATTATTTTAATGTTCCTGAAATCTTTTGAAAATTGAAATATAATACAATAAATAGCAAATATTCTTTGGGTAGTGTTGCATATTTTGTTTTGTTATATTTTCCCGGTAAAACAATCGCCATAGAATTAGGTAGTTGTGTCATCAAATCGTTAGCCGTACTATTCACGGCCTGTATTGGGGTGAAGAGTGAAGACACAACAATAATATTATTATTGCCTGCTTTCCAATGGCCAGCGTCTGCGGGCGCAAAGAATGTTCCCATTGGCCATATATTATAAGGATTAAGGAAGGTATTATATTATTAAATTTGGTTATCAGTGTGACCACTTTTTGGCAAAAAATAATAATTTTGAACCATAATTCAATATACTTCTATTTTTTTGGATATTTAAGTTTCCCTTTTTAGATTATATCATAAAGATGCATATTTATATGATTTCTAATAGTTTTGAACATGATTTGTTATTTTTTAGTACTTAATTGGATTTTTTCATACTAAAGAATTTGGTAGGAAATGCCTTCAATATTTGTCTTGAACACTTACAAATACTGATGAATGGTTGTAAGCCATTCTGATTGATAATGATTTGAGAATTTGAAAGACATCTATCTCTCCTGTTTTCTTATAAATAGTAGAACAAAGCGTGTTAAATTTTTTCCTTCTAAAGAATTTACAACAAATAAAAAATCCATAAATATTATTTCTACTACTACTACTATACCATCACGACATATCCCACAAGTGGGGTAGCCAGCAGACCAGCTGCATGTAATAAACATGTAAGCTGTCCTCTTCGTGCCAATCTAAAATCAAGACATTCAGGATGGGTGGCAAACCTCATTGCTGAATTTAAGATGTAAAATGTCTTATTTTTTCGAACACCTGCCTTTTACAGGACACTCGAAAACTCATGGAGAAGAGTGGGAGACTAACTCTTTACCGGGTGCTCCATGGGATTAAATATTAATGTTATTTTTACAATATAATTACTTTTAATTAAGCTGGGCTATAATTACTTTAAATTGTATAATGATTTTTTTGTTTATCATTAAATCTTTGTCAAGAGATCTCTTCACATTATTTAGCTTTTATTAATTTGAGTTCATCGATAGCCTGAAGGTAGAGTCTCGGTCTCTGTTTCGTTGAAATTAAACCTAACTACAGAAGTGATAAGAATAGTCAAACCAAAATTTAACCATTGATGACTTAACATACACTTTAAATTCAAAACTGGTTTTTACTTTTCAGCAGATGGTTATAAAATGAAATCTCTTCGTCATAATCGCAAAACAGATATTCAATATAATTAGGATTATAAAAAAAAATAATATATTAAATAGTAGTTTAAAATAATTGCAGCAAAAACATGGAGACATCTGTGGAAGAAGATGCTACAAACGTTATATATGAAATCTCTACGGAAAATGAAATAATTTGTGTTGATAATGATGAAGGTGTAAAGGCGAATTTAGATAATATTGTACGAAAATCAATACCAAAGATTTTAAATGTGGAATATTACAACAAAAGACAACCAGAAGAAACCAAAGACAAGGGAATAGAGAAAAATGATTCAAAAAATATTATCAATAACAAATGTTGTTTCTGTGGAGTTTTTATAAGTTCTCATATGTTCATTTCGTACATATTCGACGAAAAAGATCAAAAAGAGTTGAGGAAAAGTAAGCATCGTCGTAATAAAGGTACGGCTAAAGTTGTATGCGACTCTTGTCTTGAAAGTGACTTCAAAAAATGCGATGAAATGCCCGACGTTTTTGACAAAAGTACTTATTTGATTATAAGAAATAACGTGCAATATTTTTACAAGAGAAAATATTTTGGTAAAAGCTCTAGAAACATTAGAATAATGAATAGCTTAAATAGTAATTTAAGTGAGGGGATCAGTGACGATTTGAAAGTAGAAAATTGTGGAAACGACTCTTACCATATTGTGAATATTGACATAGATGATGAACAAAAAGAAGAAAGTGTTTTCTACACATGCAGGTGAGTGTTTTTTTTTAAATCTTTCAATATTTTTCGAGGTTAAAAGCCTGTTAATAGAAGCATAAACTTTCAATTGAGAAATCCTCCCGCTGCTGACCTAATTTACCTTCACGATACGACCATTGGTGAGATTTGAAGGAGAAATCATTTTAAATTTCCCACAAATGCCATTTTAGTTCATTTTTCTGCCACCAGAGGCACTAGTTTTATATAGAATCAATTTGTTACTAACTTCATATCATTAAGTGTATTATATAGAATTGCAGAGCCCATTTCAGGCTCTCTCACAGGTCAACCGTCATTGAATGAACATCTTTATTGTGAAGTCGTGTGTTTTAATGAAGATCTACCAACCATATTGCTTAAATAATTCATGTTTTATGGTTATTTTGCAGATCTATTTATTTATTTAAGTCAACGGAGCACTACAGACAGTACACATATATTTAATACAATTATTCAATCACAAACAATAAGTTTGAAAATGGAGAAAACACAATTGGTTTTAGTTTTACTTAAAAAAAAATTATTGAGTGGTGACCTGGTTTCGTTGGTTTCATTGCCAAAATAGTTAAAAAATTTTTTAGTAAAAAAAGTCAATTGCGTTTTTTTCCATGCATAAATTTATACAAATTTAAAAATAATTGATTGAGTTGAAATTCCATTATTTATTGACAGAGTTGATTAGACATATGAATTATTAAATAGAAGTAGTTTTTTTTATAATAAATAAGGAAATTAAATGAAGTTCATTATCCGATGGTTCTGGATCTCTGGAAGTCATTAAAATATGTGCATGTGTGTATTGATTTTAACTCAATCATATTGCTTATGGTGAAGGTTTGTTCTTTAGTCCTGATTGTGAATGCAGCTCATAATGCCAGACAAAGAATCATATTATAGAGTTCCTCTGTATAGCTTTGATTTTGGTTGGGCGGACCTACATGAGGTAACCACCGATGCAACCTATTGGCTGAAAAATTTACTGTTGAATCTTTAGGACAGAATTGGCAAAGACACTGAAAAACTATGAAGATTTATGCGATTTCCTTTGGTTTATAAAAACGTATTCATTAGTGGAAGTATATGAGATATATTATTTTGAATTTATTTTAAGGATATGTAATGCTGTTTTGGACACACTTCCAATATCACATTGCCTAGATCACATCAGTACTAGATCTGAGGGGCTCGTCTTTCCTTGTGTACTCTGTGAATATGGTAAGCATAACAAATAAACAGTTTTATAGGAGATAATTATAAAATTAAGAACACTGTTTAATTCCTCATCTCATTGTGGAGTTAAACAGTGTTCTTAATTTTATAATAATCTTTTATAATGCATTTCCACAAAGTTACAATTAATTGACAGAGGTGCTACAGAGTCGTCCAGTCTTTTTTGTAAGTTTTGCTCAGTCCTATAAAAGACATCTGTATAATATCACATAGGAATAAAAGAATTTATTATATCTAATTCAGCAATAAAATTAATGTCCTGTACGTTCCTAATATACAGTGGGTTCGCTGGCTTACACAAGAGTAGGAGATACCGTGATTGTATAAAAAAAATAGATAGAGCTATAAAGAATTGGTTACATAACTTTAGCTTTGTAATTTTAGCAAAGCAGGAAATTTTTAGGTTTTTTGTGACACTGTGTGATTTGTTTATGGCTGATAACATCCACATAATACCATATTATTATTTTTTTTGCTTAAATTAATTTTTAGGTTACACATCGTTCCAAGAATTAAAACATCACTTAAGCAAAACGCACGTAGGGAATCAAAAATCTCTTACTGAATCACCTCCACCAGATTATTCATCTTTAAATCTCCCTTTGTCACGGGGTAAGAAGAGTGAGAGAGGTTTGAAGTTGCTTAAGGAACTTTTACAGAAGCAACAGGAGGGTAGACTTCAGAAAGAAGAATGGTTGGATGAGGATACGGGATTGATGATAAAAAGCAGAAAAGATGAAAATGGAGATTCAACCGATAGTGATATCATTTCGATAAAGGTATGCATAATTCTTTATGAGGAGGATATATTTATCTGAAAGAGGGGATTTATTTATTTATTTCATACAATAAACGGCTGCATCAGCCTTTACATACAATAAAACAAAACAAACAACTGAAATAATGCATACAAGATGTAATAAAAAAAACAGGAGTAATGTACTACCAATTAATTTCAAATATGAGGATGTGCGAGCATCCGAGAACCACTCGGCTTAATCATGTCTATCAAATTCTCAAGGATGGCCATGCTTACGAGGTGTGTGTATGAGAAATGATTTGAATGTAGAAGTTGCGAAAGAAGTATGAAAGGATAGATTTATATGGCATTCAGTCCTCTCTGCCTATTCCACTTGGGATTCGACGTAAGGGTATAGTATGATATATTTGTTTACTTGAGCATTAGAATTTCATATTGGATGCTAATGAAAAAGACCAGTTGTCACTCACCAATAAATTGAATCAAGAACATTTGTTTTGTGTAACGTTTCAAATATATTTGGTTTTTTCACAACACAGGAAAACTTATGATTGAGTTGGCTTTTATTTTGTAAACTGACAATGACTTTGTAAGTCGTAAGTCTGACAATGACTTTGTAAGTCGTAAGTCTGACAATGACTTTGTAAGTCGTAAGTCTGACAATGACTTTGTAAGTCGTAAGTCTGACAATGACTTTGTAAGTCGTAAGTCTGACAATGACTTTGTAAGTCGTAAGTCTGACAATGACTTTGTAAGTCGTAAGTCTGACAATGACTTTGTAAGTCGTAAGTCTGACAATGACTTTGTAAGTCGTAAGTCTGACAATGACTTTGTAAGTCGAAACCACTCAACTTTAACCATTTGTATTTTTTTACATATATTAACAGGAAAGCATACAAAAATGTATAGTGAGTCCTGTTTTATTGTGATAATTTTAAGGCCAGACTAAAATTAATGTTCGTATTAAGTTCTAGATATTTTTATATATCTCAAAATTTCCATATGATTTTAGGATTCAGAGTCAGATACGGAATCTGGAGTGTGGATTATACAGGCAGAAGACGATGTTACCACGGAATGTGACAAGGATATTGCTGAAAATGTGGAAAACAATCATGAAGACGATATTGAAGAAGTTGTCTTTTACCAATGCAATATTTGCAGGTAAAAACATCTTTACTTTTTGTGTTAATTTCTATTCTATTCCCTCACGCCACATATCAAGTGGGGTAGGCAGAGAGAACGGAACGTCATATAGATCTGTCCCTACATACTTCTTTCACCTCCTTCGCCATGATTATTGTATTGTTTTTTTTTGTTTTATTATTGAGTTCGTCGGTAGCCTGGAGGTAGAGTCTCGGCCTCGTGAACAAGGGGTCCATGGTTCAATACCAGGTGCTGGCAAACTCCCCTTTCACGACACAAGATTTTAGTAGCTTACTGTGAAAGGTGTATAATAAGGTTTTATTTGGGTTTATAAAAAACCCAGATATATCCTTTTTAAAAAAAAAAATGACTTTAAGTTAAACTTTGTTTCTTAACTCGTTATACTGATGTGTACATTATATAAATTATGTATGTAAATATTTGATATGTAAAAGGCGAGCGGCTGTGAATTGTAAATAAATAAACAAATAAACATTTACTATCCTAAAAATTACACCATCTCATTTGTTTTTGTTTTATTTTTTCTATTGCAGGCAAGAGTTTGAATCCATGGAAATATACAATGGACACGAATGTGCTACGGAACCTGATGTGGTTACATCAATAGTCCTTGTAGAAGATGACAATGGCTCTAGTTATGTTCAGAAAGAAGAGGTGAAGGCTAAAGTCATTGCTGTCACTGGTATTAACAGTATAACAGGGAGTGGGGTAGTGGGAAGGGAAATAGAAGTGAAGGGGAGAGAAGAGACTGAAGAAAAAGAAGGATCACATAAATGTCAACAGTGTTCCAAATCATTCCATACTAAGATACGATTGCAGTTTCATGTGTAAGCATTTATTTGTTTATTTGAATGATATAATATGCTTGGGCAAAATCACCCTCTGTTGGGTGGAACGCCCAAAAAAAAAAAAAAATATATAATATGCTTCTATAGTGAAACGTTTGCCCCCTAGTGGTGGGCTTCATGAACTAACATGACAGTTTCAGTTTCATACAAATTTGTACAGGAGTATTTTAATTGTCCAGAACGTTGTGTTATTTTTCAAATTATTACAATTATAGGCCATTTCACGTTTATTGATCCTTGTCTCCGAGCGACATTCCTCTCAGCTAAATATATTTTCTTGGTCATAGACATGGTCATTCTATCCTCATTCATTCTTACCATATGCCCAAACAATCGTAACTTGTATTATTCTTCGTAGGCATGCGGTGCTTTTTTTAATATAGAATGCACACCAATACTGCAAATGAACATATTTAACTCATTTTTGCAAAAATCTTGTATTAGTTAGTAATAACGTTATATTTTGTCTTTTTTAGTCGGTACATCCATAGTGCTGGGGCAGATCCGTCTGCCTTACGTTGTTCAGTTTGCCCTGACCTGGTGTTCGGCGGAGAAGGAGCACTGTATGATCACATCCACTTCACACATCCCAGGAGCAAGAAATATGTTTGTCCTGTTGAAGGGTGCAATAGGGAATTTAACATTAAGTGAGTATTGTGTTAATTTTACTAAATTTCAATTTTACTATTTGCAAGTCACAAAATCAAGAAAACGATGTCATCATTCAAACTTTAAAATAACATTTCCGGCTATGTTGAATGTATGACTCCCTGCTGCTACTTAGCCCTAATGTCAGCACAAGTATGATTCTTGTAAATTTAACACACAAAATAGCCATATATGGCTTAGAAAAGACAATGTCACCTTGTATGGTAGTGCTCTGGACGGGACTCGAACCCACAACCCATAGTTTTCATGAGGTATGCCTTCTTCCAATTGAGTTTCCGGGCGACATGCGGAAGACTCCAATATTATCTTTTGTAAAGCCCAATGACAGCTTCATGTGTAGGTATTGTTCTGGGATACCTAGTATGGGTACCGCATGCAGGATGTTTCCAAGTTTAGGTAGATAAAATTGTATCTGTCATAACTTACTTTTAGATATTTTTTACCTGGATACATATATGTCAGGATAAAATACTGGTGCCCCCCCCCCCATCTATAAGTCAGACTATATAACATATATATTATTGGTTCTATAATAATTGTTGTATAATAACTTCTGCACATTTTGATTCATTGTTACAGAGGTGTCCTGAAGAACCACATGAGTAGCCACAGTGGCGAGCGTACACATGCGTGTGATGTTTGTGACAAGCAGTTCTTTGATAGACAGACACTCAATGAACACAAAGTTACGCACCTCAAAGTGAGTACATCAGATATTTTTAATATCTTATGCTTGATTGATTATAAATACCTACCTGGGTCATTCCATGTCAAATCAACACACTGATTCAGACTTGATGTCTCAGATTTTCATGATTTGTTTTTATGCAGCAGTGTATCATATACTTATGAATAAATACCAAATTTCAGTTATGTAGCACAATTATTTTTGAAGTTATTTATTTTTGTAAGAATTAAATTATTATAATAAAAAATGTTTTGGCACCTTTGGATGCCTATAGGCTGGTAACCAGTGATGATATAAACCTGGGAGTGGTCCTATTTTAAAGCTGTTGAAAGGGACTTTAATATGATATGCCACAAGACGGGGGCTACTAAATTTTATTTAAAAATTTAATTTTTATTTTAATTTATATGATATATTGCTGCATTAAAAAAATCATGATAATCTGAGACATAAGTCTCAATCAGTGTGTTGATTTGACATGGAATGACCCATCTGCTTTTGCAAGGTGCTGGAAATTTTACAACAAGTGAGTACAGTTAATTTTTTTTGTTCCAGGTAAAACCATTCCAATGCCACATTTGCAACAAGTTCCTAAACAGAAAATCCCGTTTACGCATGCATATTCTCAATCATCAGTCTCAGCCGTCCTGTACTCCAATTCTAGCCTGCAAAAGATGCAATAGAGCCTTCTCCAATGCAACAACTGCCGAGGTATGAATAAGTATATTTTTATATACCTACTATTCAAAATTATAATTATTTGTATAAAAAATAAAATTCAATGATATTTGACGCTCGGTATTTTTACATACAAACGTATAAGGTTTAGAAAAGTCAAAGTCATCTTATTTGGTTATTTGAATTAGGTAGACACCCGTCATCACCAAGTTTTTAATTATGTTTTTTTAAGTCTCCGCAGGTGTTGGAAAAAATAAAGGCATTTTACATCTTACATGTTAAATTTAACTATGAGATTTGCTACCCATCATGAATGTCTTAGTTTTTTGTTGGCATGGAAAGGACGGCTTGCATGTTTATTGCATGCAGCTGATCTGCTGGCTACCCCACTTGTATTTTTTTTTTAATAAACACTATTATTATTCCTGGTGAAGGCAAAACAATATTTTATTATTATTTATTATATTTTAATTTTATCATAATTTACTTTAATTTACAGGATCATTTAAACAAATTGGGGTTTTGTACGAGCAAGTTTGATCTCGAAACATCTGACCCGCAAAATATCAGCACTGAAGAATCAGTTGATGATCCGGATGTCGTCACATTGTACCCCAATGATTCCGGTATAGAACTCAATACAAGTGCAGAGCAACATGCTGATGCAGAGCAGATGACAGAATCTATTGGACTATTTGAGGATGTAGTTGATAAAGACGGTGAAGAAAGTAAGTAAAATATTTCTTATTTCAGTTGGTTGGAAAAGATTGTACCTTTGCGATAAACTCGCCCTGAGTTATTGAATTTATTTAAAATGAATTTATTTCTTTGTCAAATTGTTTTTTATCAATGTGCAGTAAAGATTGAAAAAATTATGTCTTAATCTAAATTACATTTTAATGGCACTGAGCCAGTATCTGGTCAGTTGTCTACCCTATTTTGGGGAAATGCCTAGATGGTATGAATGAATGAATAAAAATTACCGTGTTTTTCAGGTATGAAAAATGACAATCAGGTATCGAATATGGATGAAAATGACACAAAATGTGATGGAAGTAATAGACGCAATGAGTTGCTGTCAGGGCTCAGTGAAGATGCTAAAAAAACTATAATAGTGATTGAAGCAGACAAAGTCTTCAGATGTGAATATTGTGAGAAGTGAGTTTTTATTCATTTATTTTAACCCTTTGCAGTCCGGATTTTTTTTTGTACGTGCCAGTAATTCCGGCATGCTTTTTTCAAATGACACACAAACGGTAGGTTTTAGTAAAAAATATTAAAAAAATATTGGGGAAGGTAAATTATCATTGAAACTATAAGATAAATAAATAATTTATTTTGTATGCCAGCTGCGAATACAAACGCAGGACTATTTACATATTTATTTAACACAATATACGGCAATTGCCTTTACAAGTATACAGATAAACTTTATAACGTCACACAATCATTCAACACATGTACAAAAATATAAAAACAATATAAAAACAGACAAAACATTCTCCAGTTAAAGTCAAAAAATAAAAATTTAAATACAAATAAACTATGAAGACTATGAAGACCTCTAAATAGAATTACCTACATCATTTTACAACAATACACTGACAGACGTTGATATATTCGGATCACCACTGAATGCATATAAGAGGCAGGTATTCAGAAAACTTACTTCCCCACTTGAATCAACACATACACAGTAATCAAACCCCCCCCCCCATTACCCCTTGATTTGTAATTAATGACTTGTGTGTTGTGCTAGTGTGATGATTGAGTGAGAGAGCGAGAATGTGTTTATATAGACATGTTAAGATGACGGAATGTTAGGTACCTATATCTTTTTAATTATTTATGGCGCATTGTGTTGGATGGTAGCTGATCTTTGAAAGTCACTGATTCATCAATAAAAACTCATTTATTTATATTCAAACTAATAATTAGAAATATAAAACACAAACCAAAAATAATTTTCAAAAACCATATCAAATAATACAGTTTTATATGTTTTGTTTTGTTATGTAATTTTTCCAGGATATATTGGAAACAGGAGGCTTTGAATCTTCATAGAGGAGAGCATCAAGGACAGGAAAATCCTTACACCTGCCATATTTGTGGAGCAAACTTCTCCACATACTCCAGGTAATATTATTTAATGAAAGATAATAAATTTATTATAAATGTTTCTTTTAGTAATATTAACAAAATTTTCATTATTTTTAGGCCTTGTCCGCACTGCGATTTTTCTCCGCGCGAATAAAATTTGCGCTAATTAAATTCCTTGATCAAAATTTCACCCTGTTCACACTGCGAATAAAAATCCGCGCGATTTTTGTCATTTCTATGCAGTTCCCGGCTGAGACGAACGTCTAACATATGGACATCAGAAAAATTTCAATTGATACTTCGGCGGCGGCATAACAGACGTATTAAAAGATGACAGTATTTTGCAGAATATTATCATTCATCGAAAGGGTCAATTTCATGACAATATATAAATAAACATCTACCCTACACCTACACACAGACCAAGAAAAATTAACAATGAATTATATAAGTATATAATAATTAATTAGTGTATTTTAATTGGTCTATACTCCCTCCCTATACACGAGATACCTATCTCTATTAGGGAGGTAGAATTATTATTGTTTTTTTATCGTTTATTGAAAATAATTGTATTGTGTACTTTGGAAATAAATATATTTATTATTAAAAAAATAAATTAAAAATTTATAAAGAATTTGTTCCCAATATAAATCTTCACATATTTCGTCCCACAATCTCACCGATGTTCAATTCGATGTTCTATCGAAGTTTTTTTGTCATTAAAAAAAATAACTTGAATTTCTGTTTATTTTTTTACATGAATTTCATGTAACAAATAAGCATGGAAATTCAAGTTAAAATATATTTTTTGAAAATGTCTAGAAATTGCTACATAGTTAAATAAAATGCCCCTAAAATAAGTGAAGTATTTTGATCCTACTTATCCCACACGGGAGGTCTCATGTGTTTATTGTCATTAATTTTTCAATTTCAATGTCGTCCTCATTTTCTATGGCCCAACCGGGAGAGGAAACACAAGACATCTCATTGTGAGTGCCGGCGCACGACTGAGCAAAATTTGCGATTTTTATTCGCAGTGCGGACATAGCCATACCTACTGCATACTATGCAAAATATTCGCGCGGAAATTATTCGCACCAAATTTGCATCAAATCACAGAATTTTTTTCCACGCGATTTTTTAATCGCAAGTGCGGACACTCCCATAAGATTCAATGTGTTACAGAATTGCGGAAAAAAATTCGCGCGATGAAAAATTGCAGTGCGGACAGGCTCTTAAATCAAACAATATCTTTAAAGCAAACCAAGACATTGATAAATATTTACTTGTCAATGTTCATTTACATAGGCGTACTACACACAAAACGACCCATGGTTTCTACAGAGGGGACTCTTTAAACTCACAATTGGATGTTACCACTTTACAATCTATTCGAGACGACCCATTTCCTGTTATCAAACATTTCTTGTGCGAGGTAATTGTTACACTTTATCTGTTATCATAGTTTTTCAATTGCAGCGCAGTTGACGTAATCGGTAAGCTAATGAAAGTATCATTGATTTTCAGTGCAGAAATCCTGGTCTCTAATCATCTCACAGCTGACATATTGTTTAATGAAGAGTATTGTTCCCTGTGAGGTTATTTAGGATTGTGTTAAGTTTATTTCTAACCTAGAATCTTTAAAAAAAAATTGTGTTTTAACTGTATAATTTCTTACTTTCTAAAAGTGTGCAGATCGCATTTGTTTGGACCCAAAGAAACATGTCCTAACATTAAATATTTTCGATCATTTAATTTTAGGTGTGCAACAAATCCTATCTCCACTGGACATATCTGCAAGTGCATAGAAGACTCAAACATTCGGACGATGTGCATATGTACAAGTGTCTCACGTGCGGAGATGAGTTTCCCAACAGGTACTGAATCCAAAACTCCTTATTAAGTCCTCCAGATATACTGACATCTGTGTTGTTAAAAACTTTATTTTGAGTGTGTGTGAGTTGGCTTTTATTCAGTTTTAAACACAACAATGATTCAACTATATCTTATTTCAACCTCACAACTCACACAACCGACAATACTCACACCTGGAATACGACTGCATTCACTCGGCCATTCTCAAAATGAAACAAAACCCTGTCTGTCGATGTCATTCACACCGCTGTCATTACATCTTTGTCATTCACACCGCTGTCATTACATCTTTGTCATTCACACCGCTGTCATTACATCTTTGTCATTCACACCGCTGTCATTACATCTTTGTCATTCACACCGCTGTCATTACATCTTTGTCATTCACACCGCTTTCATTACATCTTTGTCATTCACACCGCTGTCATTACATCTTTGTCATTCACACCGCTGTCATTACATCTTTGTCATTCACACCGCTGTCATTACATCTTTGTCATTCACACCGCTGTCATTACATCTTTGTCATTCACACCGCTGTCATTACATCTTTGTCATTCACACCGCTGTCATTACATCTTTGTCATTCACACCGCTGTCATTACATCTTTGTCATTCACACCGCTGTCATTACATCTTTGTCATTCACACCGCTGTCATTACATCTTTCATACCTTTCACCACAGACAAAACATCTGTCTAATCTACCAGAGAGAATTTTTAACAGTGTATTTTAACATTTAATACTTTTATTTCATATAATTATAATCTGTTTGATGTTTTGTTGTAGTTGGGGTGTCGCTTATCACAGAAAGAAAGTTCATGGACAAAGCACTGGATCGGCCCCCGCTGGTGAAGTACCATCTACGGACGTTGAAAGGTTATTCAAATTCAATTTTGAAGCACTATGCTAAAGCGTAGAGCTTTAGAGAATCATTCCTTATGAAATTAAAATCATTGTTTAAACTATAAATTGCTCTATAAAATTTTGATATTTGATACAAATGTTCAGCAATCCATCCATCCCATTACGGCATCTCCCACAAGTGGGGTAGCCAGCAGACCAATTGCTTGTTATAAACATGTAAGTTTCTCTCTCTACACCAATAAAAGTTTAGACATCAAGATGAGCTTATTGCATAATTGAGGATGTTAAAAATCTTTGAAACTTACAAAAAAAGTGGAGGCCTATTCTATACCAAGGACTCCAGAGGATTAATTCAAATATTTTTTTAAGTATATCAATATTTTGTTTGGCCTCACAAATCATTTTAAGTATACAACAACGAGGAATGGATAAATTTATAAAGAATAAAGAACCTTATTAAAGAGGTTGTTTTGTTTTTAGAGTGCAATATTCCTGTCCAGACTGTGGCATTATCCTTTCTACAAAAGCGCAACTATTTTTGCACAAGAGATCAGCGCATCCCACTCCACCTTCACCACCAAAAGCAGGTAACTTGATATTTTATTTATTCATATTTATTTATTTTTTTATTTTAAAAAATATATAGGTATCTGAGTTTTGTTATAAACCCAAATACAACCTTATACACCTTTCACAGTAAGCCAAAAGCTTGTGTCGTAAAAGGGGAGTTTGCCGGCACCTCAGATCGAATCACGTACCTTCTGTGCACGGGGACGAGCCTCTACCTCCAGGCCACTGACGAGCTCTTGCTTTTATTTGCTAAACATTGTTTGCACATTTTACTGGAATTTTTCACATCTGCGTGAGTGAAGATGTTAAGAATATTACTCAACAGACACCTCATCCGCACAACCAACAATTTTTGAAACTTACTTTTGGTAGGAAACAGGAGTGGTGTCCAGATTCTTACACATTGGCTTAGGCTGGTTAAATTCACTTGGTACATTCACCAAACCCACCCATTCCTCTTTCAAATCATTATATTCGACATCTGTTGACCAAAGGTTTTTTATTCTATATACATTTTGTCATCAGTATTTTTGGATCATCCATTGATGAACCTAGGCCTCCCCTATACATCTCAGCGTCCTTCTATCATCGGCAGACCACACGCGAATACAATTTTTTACACATTTCAATTTCCTTAATTTTTTACAGAATTCAATTTCCTTTCAGATTTGTTTGCCTGCTCGAGATGCAACAAGAGATACGTCACTAAAGCTGGCTTACAGGGGCACTTTAAGTTAGTACATTTTAATTGTTCTTAACCTTTATTAGATTAAGAAATGTTTCATCAGAAAAAACTTTAGAAAAGAGCATGGATAGTATTCAGGTACAAAATGAAAACAAATGTTTTATACACAGTTTTTTTTTTATAAATCACACTGCTTAAGAAGTTAACAATACATGGTTTATTTAACCGTTTTAGTGCTAAAGCATTTAACCCTTATGGGAACTGTGCATTGCCAAAAAAACTATACTATACCCTCACACCGTGTGCCGCGACCTATAAAATCTATTGTACTCCCCCTACTCAGCTTTCCTGGTGTTGCCAGTCAAAGCGAACCCTCAAGTTCCAGACATCTTATGAAGTCTAGGATCTTGTGGGGATCTAAGATGTGGAGAGATTCCACTTCTACCCAGTGCCTGCTTTGATTCTTGATTTAATTTAATTTTATTTAATTTCTTTGATTCTTGCGATAACACAACATTTCATTCCGCCAAAAGATGCCGAGGAGTCTCGGCCCCTTCTCCACAAAAAATATAACAGTTAAGAAGGTATATTTTTAATTGTGTTTTTATTTTCAGAAAGCAACACGAGAAGTCTAATTCTAGTCAAATCCACAAATGCAATGAGTGTGAGAAGACTTTCATAAATGTTAGTGGGCTCAACACACATGTTAGGTAAAAATATTGAAAATTATATTTTTCAATCATATTTTGATTTTAAACCACTCTAGATGAATTATTTCAATCAATCCTAAAAGTTACCGCCCCATATCGCTGCTCTCAGTGGTCTACAAGCTCTTTGAAAGGGTCCTAGCATCAAGACTCACTCCAGTTTTTGAGCAGTTCCTGCCTCCGGAACAAGCTGGTTTCCGAGAAGGTCGAAGCACTTGCGAGCAGGTCCTAGCACTGACAACCTTTGTCGAAAATGGATTCCAAAGGGGGGAGAAATCTGGATTGGTACTCCTGGACCTCACGGCGGCTTATGACACCGTCTGGAAAAAAGGCCTTTTGTATAAAATTGCTGGGATTCTGGGTTGCCCCAAAATTGTCAAACTGATAGAAAACATGCTCTCCAATAGAAAAATCAGGGTCCATCTAAACGGAGAAGTGAGTAAACCTAAGTTCCTCCAAAATGGGCTCCCGCAAGGGTCGGTGTTATCCCCATTACTCTTCAACCTGTACACAGCCGATGTACCAGAAACATCATCAACAAAATTCACCTACGCGGATGATATGGCTGTGGTGGCTCAGGGTAAAACTTTCGAGGAACTGGAATATACACTGAATGCTGACCTTAAAATACTGCAAGAATATTTCCTGAACTGGCACCTCCAACTAAATCCTAGGAAAACGGTTTCAATGGCCCTCCATTTGAACAATCAGCAGGCCGGGAGAGAACTTAATCTGTACCTAGGCACCGAAAAGATCCCTAATGAAACTTTTCCTAAATATTTGGGAGTCAAACTAGACAGATCACTAACCTATAAACACCACCTAGAGCAAGTGAAAAATAAAATCAAGACCAGGAATAATATAATATCAAAGCTGGCTGGCACAAGCTGGGGTAGTGGTGCCGAAACATTGCGAACATCAGCAATGGCCCTAGTGTATAGCGCAGCCGAATATTGCTCTCCTGTGTGGGCAAGAAGCTCTCACTGCAGAAAGGTGGATGTTGAACTGAACCAAATGATGAGAACCATTTCTGGAACACTAAAAACGACTCCTCCCTTACAAGGCAGTGTATAAACCGCTAGTTAAACTATTTGAATAGGTATTAAAAAAAAATAAGAATGCATGATACAGAGATTCGACGCTTACGAATTGACTTGAGGCAATTTGAATTTGGCGCCTTTTAATGATTCGTGACTTTTCTTGAAAAACAATGTTTTCGGCTTACTTCTAATTGTTAAGAATACAACATTCCCAATTCTTCCTGTGTCATCACATGTCTCATATTTTTGAAACATATATAGTTCAAACTTGATATTTTTCCATATGTTGGTTTAAGATTTTATACATTCCCCATACAATTCCCATTTTTAAAAGTGGAAAGCATCATCTGTTGTAATTTAATAGAAGGAGTAATTTTAAACTATTTATTTTTACAGAAATGTAGTTCATACTAAGTAACTTTGTTTGTTGTTCTTGTTAAGGCGTGTCCACATGAAGGAGATAAAGTTTGTGTGCGTGGAGTGCGGAGTAGGCTTCTACAGCATGTGCGATCTGCGCAGTCACCTTAGAAGACACAGCGGTGAGAAGCCGTTCCCCTGCCATCTCTGCGGGAAACACTTCCGAACTAAAGGCATGCGAAACCAGCACGTTAGGTAACATAAATAAATTTGTAAATTTAGTTTGTAGAAAACTCTCAGAATATGGCATGTCTTTAACTCAGTTCTGCAAGATTCCTGAAAGAGGCATTGTTTTTAAGTTATTACATAAAACATTTAATATTTTCAAATCAGCTGTGATGAGATATGCCATCTATTCTAAATGTTTTATTTTTTATGGCCCCAAAAATGATAACCCACATGTTTACTGTACTGCTTGCTTTTAATCTGCTGGCTTATAAAAAATTACTTAATGGTGTAAATAAACATAAATACATATTTTATTAATCCAAGCTTGTGGTATACCTACTTAAAAATTCCTCGAAATTCTTACAGTTAAAATGGTTATGTTTATCGATGTTATTTTTACAATTAACCATTTTATGAGGTTAGAATTCAGCATGTGGTACCCATACTAGGTATCCTAGAACAATACCTACACACGAATCTGTCATTGGGGCTTATAAGAGAGAATATCTCCTGGTAGCTTAATCGGACAAAGCACACTTCACAAAAAGGACGGGTCGTGGGTTGAAGTCCCATCTGGGGCACTACCAAATAAGTTGACATTGTCTTTTCTAAGCCTTATTTGGTAGTTTTTTGTGTTAAAATTACCAAAATTGTTTTTAAGGTAAATTTAGCCACTTGTGGCATCTGATTGAATGTATGAGAATTTCTGATGAAAGACAGTTTCAACTTTATAATACCGCTTTGCAAATACAGCAATTTTTTACATTAAAAAATTACATAGGTAATCAAGCACTAATTTTTTAAAATTGGGATTAAAATTTTTTTTGTTTCAGAATCCACAGTGGTTTACGTCCGTACAAATGTGACATATGTGGAGTTGGTTTCCGTCGTTCTTACGCACTACAAAGTCATCGTCTCACTCACGCACCGCATACACGCTCATTGCACTGCCCCATCTGTCCGAGGATGTTCAGACTGAAAGCCGAGCTCAATACACATTTGAGACATACTCACTGTGTTGGTAAGAAAATAATAAAAACTTTAAAAATTGAATAAGAATTTTTGCTCTTTGACATTTCTAATTTGCGGCTTCTTTTTTAAATTTGTTCCATTATATTTGTAGAGTCTATGAAATTGAGTAGGTTTCTCAAATTATTCTGCAATAGATTTCTCTTTTCAAATTAGGTTTCTCAAAGTATTTTCTAGTATTTTGTAAAAGACAAGATTCGTAAAATATCACAGATAAAACATTAACAGAAAGGATAACTTGTATATTCATTAAATGCAATGAAGCCACTGACTGCTCTGTTTATAGGAAATGCAATAATAGTATAGTTAGATAGGTTATTAAATTCCTCCTTAATTTTTTTATACTTACAGATCCGTTGACATACGCTGAGAATCAAAAAGAATCAGGTGCAAATAATGTCAAAAATATACCACGGACAAACCATAAAGAAGACAAAGAACAAGAAGTCATTATCTATGACAATAATCAGTTGAGTATATTCAATAAGGATGGAAACGATATTAATGAAAAGAAATCATCAATTTTAGATGTTCATCAAAACAGTGGTAATAATGTTGATTCTTGCCTCTTTGCGATGTACTTCGAAGACGGACAAAATAATTTCATAGACAATATAGAAGAAGTTCAAATGCCTGATACAGTATTCAATCAAAATAGTGAAGAAATCATTACTACAGAACAAGTTGCACATTCCAATACGATGATTCCTGAAGGACGTTTGATATCACAAACGTCTCAACTCATCTTGCCAGATGAAAGTTCTTCAAATAATCTTTGTATAATTACCGAAGAAGGTTCGTCAAATGGTGAAATCATTTTAGACACAAATATGTTACAAAACAATCAATATATTTTGGATGAAAACGATCAAATTATTGGCGAACTTTCAGAAGAATCTAGAAATTTGATATTCAAAGAAAATCCAGGGCACAATCGTGTATTGGAAGTTAATGGTTACTTGACAAGATTAGTCACGTTAAATGGCGGTGATTCAGATATCAATGAACTCAAATTGATAAACACTGATAATGATCTAGTCAATAAACAATCTATGCTTCTCTATGGTTCTAATATAGTCATAGATAAGGTTGAGATAAACAGTGGTATTTCAATGGATGATGATGTCATAGATAAAGGAGGTGCTTTTGTCATTGATTGGCAGGAGAACGAAGATGACGTCGCCAGTAATGAAAAATCTTTGAATAATTGCAAATATTTTTCTGACAACTAATTTGTTTATTTGTTGTAATTAGCATATTTTTTGCTTCCTAGTTTAAATGTGGTGACAGAATGGCAAAGAAAATATGAGAATTTTAGTAAATGAGAGTCTATTGTTTAGATCGTGGTTGAGGAATCGGGGTAAATTACCCTAAATGGGGTAAAAATTTAAATTTTGGGGGTAATAAGGAAATTTTTCCAATTTACTATTTTATAAACGTGTTAGTATTTTTACAAAAAATTAAAAAACGAGGGAGTTATATTGACTTACGGGTTATGTTTTCCCTATGTTTTTGTGCAATTTATGTGTTTTGTTTTTATATTTATTAAATTTTCAATAAAGTTTCAGAGTACCATTATAAAAAGTTTCTTTTTTTGAATTTCTATAATGTTTTTTTTTTCATAGATTTATTGTTTTATAAATATAAAAAATAATATTGAACATATCAAATAAATTAAATATATGTGATTCTGTTGTTTTTTATTATATTTACCCTTCAGATGAACAATTAGGTTAGCTGGAAGAGATTGCGCCCTTCTAAACCTGCCCTCTGTATATTGATTGTATTTAATTTTAATGTATTTCTCTGTAAATTGTTTGCAATCAAAGTGCAGTAAAGAATAAATGAAAAAAAAAGAAGTTATTTAAGGACACTTTGGAAAAGGAAGATCTGCACCATGGAGTCCATAGCAAAGAATAGATCTCTCACTCTTCTGTAAATTAGGGAGTCTTATAAAAGGCAGAGTATAATTCTAAATATTAGAATACACTTCATATACAATTTCAAAGATGAATGTTAATAAGTTACGATGGTTTGGACATGACGAAAGAATGAATGAAGATAAAATCACCAAGAAGATTTATTTGGCTGAGAGAAATGGTGCTCGGAGACGTGTCCGTCCAGGACTGTCACATGTTGAATTGTATGACAGTGACGGAAGCGAAAGATGTATGCAAGGATAGAAGGAAATGGTGATCGATCCTGTTTGCCTACCCTGCAAGGGAAGTGGCATGATGGTATGTATAATTTCTGTTTTTTTTTTATATAGATATATATTGTAGCATATCACCTGGAAAATAAAAATTATTGTTAATAAATGAGATGTAACATAAAATGACACCAGACCAAACCTAACCTAATCTACAAATTTTATGATTGTAAAATTGAAAAACTCCCTTCAAGAACATTACTCCTCAGGTAAATTACCACATACTTATCAAAAAAAAATTTTAGTGGTGTATTAAATTTATTTGTTGAGAATTGTATTCAAGGCAGATACTTAAAAGATTATTTTAATAATAATGCCTTTAACTTATTGCCGAGTATTGTTTTAAGATGAGTCATCTTGATCCTGCCGTGAGTGCCATTTGAGATGGTTGTATAGTCCAAGTGGCTTGGAAATATTCTTGACTAGGCAGGCATCTGAGGAGTGAAGGAGTTTTGGGTATTGTAGAAGACAAAATAAAGCATATACCCAAATGATCGCCGACATTGGGGGGCCTGAGATGATAGAGAAAGAAGGATATTATATTATGCATTCTTCTACTACTCTATTCTATTCTATTCTTCTCAAGGCCATCCACTCGTTTGCGAGTGATTTAGGCCAACATGGAGCAACGAGTTTTTAACAATGATATATGTATTAAAAAAAAAAGTAAACAATAATGAGGTGAATCACAGCAAAATGAACCTTAATATAAAGACAGGGTAGTCTTCTACTACTCAAATCAGTACATGTAATGGGTAAAAAAAAAAAAAAATTAAAAAGTATATATAACTATTACATAGGATTATTTCTTCCAGTTAGAATTTAATGAGAAGAAAATCCATCTGTTGGAAAACTATAAGAATATTATTAGATTACAAAGCAATTAATTATTTTACATTAGTTCTATTCTAAGTTTCCTTTCCACGTAGGTATATATTTTTTTTTGTTTTGAGCTATCAAACAATAATACAAATATGCCTACAATTTTAATTTCTTGCATAACTAATTCATTTTGGTTTAAAGTCAAAAAGAAAGACAGGTCTAGCATCTATTCTGAATATTTTATTTTTATGGCACAGAGATGACAGACTAGAATATGTTCGTTATTAAACACAGTGTTTTCACTTACTACCCCATTTACAAAAAAATATTGTAATGGCTGATATGATAGAATACTCTGGAATGTGTTAATTGCCTTATAGGTAGATATATATAGAGTTAAATGAGTGAACAATTTTCTTTTTCTTTTTATTCATACACAAAAACTTGAACAAAGGCCAATGTAAATAAAGCGCGAACATAACGGATTAAAAATCAAAGTACCCACCTACATACATTAGTATAAAATATTACGCAATGGTCAAACTCAAATGTAACAAAGAAAATGCACTATTGTCATTCTCATACATCAAATATCAAAACGTGAAGAGCATCACTCAATAGAGTAAAGTAAAATCATATATATAATGAGTTACAATCCACTGGATTGGTCTGCAACGAGTTTGGTTTTTCTTCTCCATTCGTCTCTATTCTCAGCCAGTCTTTTTAGCCCTACGTATGAGCCACAGTTCATGTCTCTCTTCAGTTGGTCCATATATGCGTCTCTTGGACGGCCTCTGCCATTTGTCCCCTCGGTCTTACCCTCTGCGATGGCGATGAGTAGTCCTGGATGCCTGATGTTGTGGCCAATCCAGTTAGCTCGTTGTTGGCTGATTCTCTTAAGGAGTTGCCTTTTTTCGCCTACCCTGTTTAATACTTCTTCATTTTCGACGTGCTCCGACCAATGGATCTTGAGCATGCGTCTGTAGCACCACATCTCAAAGGCCGCCAACCGTCCGCTTTCACTCTTGCTGATGGTCCATGTCTCACAACCATAAAGCAGAATGCTCCATACAAAGGCTTTAGTAAGATTCTTCCTTACGCTTAAGTCAATATTTGGGGATTCCAATATCTTTGATTTTTTGTTAAAGGCAATCCTTGCCTGGTTTATTCTGCTTACAATTTCCGATTTGGAGCGTCCATCCTGGTTTATTCTGCTGCCCAGGTACACGAACTCACTTACTTGTTTGATGCTCACTCCATTTATGGCAATGTTCGCAGTCGCTTCCTCTCTTCCGACGACCATACATTTTGTTTTTTCTTTATTTATTTTCATGTTGTACTTTGACAACAGAATGCTTTCCATTTTTCCTAAGGCTTCGTTCAGCTCCATCTCGGAGTCTGCGAGCAGTGCTATGTCGTCAGCATATCTGATCATGTCGACCTTTTTCCCATTTATTTTGACTCCTGTCCAGTTCTTCATTTCTTCTCTCAGGTCATCAATGGCTCGCTGTATATAGCAGTTAAAGAGAGCTGGCGACATTGAGCATCCTTGTCTTACGCCTTGTTCGACCCTTGCTTCTGCGCAGCTCTCTCCGCTTTTGATCACAGCCATTTCGTTCTTGTATAAGCTCCAGATTGCTCTTCTGTCTTTATAACTCATTCCTATCTGGTTTAGAGTGTTAAAAAGTTGTTCCCATTCTACTTTATCGAATGCTTTTTCAAGGTCGATGAATGCTATATATGTGTTTTTATTAATTGTTATTCTCTTTTCTAGAATAAGTCTGAGACTCAGGATTGCATCTCTTGTACCAGTCTCCTTGCGGAATCCAAATTGATCTTCTGAAAGTGTTTCGTTTATTTTATTTTCCGCCCTTTTCATTATAATGTTGGTGAGTATCTTAGAAGCGTGTGATATCATGCTTAAGGTTCTGTGTTGTTCGCACTTTGTCGTGCCTGCCTTCAAGTAAAATCATAGAAATGTTGAAAAAGAGAAAGAAAATGATTAGAGACTTTTGTGAAGTGGTTAAAATCAACTGCCCTTTTCATGAAATATTGACAATGATTTGACATTTCACATCGTGAATGCGGGCAACATTCTACTAATTAGAAAAGATATGCAATATTGAATCAACATGTCCATGCAATAAAGACTATAATCGCTTGTGTTTCAGAACAATTTTATTGCAAAAGAAGGCTTTAGCGGGTATTGTGTGTACGCGAATACGGGATAATACTCTTCTGTTAAATGAGAGTAGGTAATGTTTTTTCGCCGTATATACGTGTTAAAAGTCGGCCGTATATCGTCGCATACAACGTGTTATTTTGTTAATTAAATCGGCTAAATATTTAATTAAAATATGATTAAATGCGTGAGTTAATTATATAAACAAACAAATAACCGCACGTGTACATCATAAGAGTAGTATTTATTGATTTTTAGAACCTACATTAACATAATTCTTAGTGTATTTGACAGCTGTCATTGTGATTACTACCCACTGCTTATGTTTTATGCGGAATATTTACAAAAATATAATCTTTTTACGTTAAATATGAATGAAGTCGAGTTATAAAATGTTTTGTTTATATTCTAAATGAAATATATTTGAGTGTTCGCGGATATGACGACTAAAGAATTATATACAAAGGTACGTATGTTTGATTATTTAATACATTTTCACACAATATTTAACATTTTCTCACGATTTCCTAACATTGTACACATTGTTTATTAATATTTTATATAATAAATATTGCACACATATCTCAGTGTCCCCTTTTTCATATGACAATAGCGAATAACAGAGTAAATACACATTTTATTCACCATTACAAATTATATTACCTCATAGAGAGGACAATCTGCATGTTTATTATTTGCAGTTAGTCGGCTGGCTACCTCACTTGTGGGATACACCGTGGTTGTGTAGTATTAGTAGTAGTAATACCATTACATCATCTTCCACAAATAGTTGAATTTATCAACTGATGGTTCTTGGTGGAAGTTAATTGTAATAAGAAATCAAAAATAAAAAATAAATAAAATAGTAAAGGATTATTAATAATATTAAAAACACTGTTTTATACCACTCCTCGTAGTCCAATAAAACAGTGTTTTAATTTTATTAATAATCTTTTATAATGCATTTCCACAAACATTAGAAAAAGTTACAATGGTTTGGACATGTTGAGCGAATGCAAGATGAAAGAATGACGAAGGGGATGTATTTGTGTGAAAGAGGAGGTGTGAGGAAGCGTGGACGTCCAAGAACCACGTGGCTTGAGCACGTGGATCAAATCCTAAAGGGCCGCGTGTTGAGTAAGAGAAATCTGCGAACATGTATGAGAAACTGGATGAATGTGGAGGAAGCGAAAGAAGTTTGTAAGGATAGATCTATATAGCGTTCCGTTCTCTCTGCCTACCCCTCCTGGGACACGGCGTGAGGATATAGATAGATACATTAGATCAGTGGTTCTTAACCTGGGTTCGATCGAACCCCAGGGGTTCGGTGAGTCAGTCTTGGGGGTTCGGTGAAAATCATTTTAAAGGCAAGATAGTTTTGCGAGTTGGAAAAAGAAAACAATATTGGATATAAAAACGAAGAAGAGGAAGATAAATAAAAAGATGTTGGATATAAAAACGAAGAAGAGGAATAGACTTTGTTGTGAAAATGACATGAGAGTGGCACTTGCCAAGGTAAAGCCGCCAATTTCTGAATTGGTTTCTGAAAGGCAACATCAGAAGTTACACTGATTTGAAGTTAATATTAATTAGTATGTTTCACGTTTTGATTTAACCAATGTTTTGCTATTTGTTTTTAATTTTTTTTTCATTTTGTACACCTATATATAAATATATATTATAATATAATATATAAATATATGTTTTGAATTTGTAAAAATCTATTTTATTTTTCAAATTAGGAGGGGTTCGGTGAATGCATAATATGTAACTGGTGGGGTTCGGTACCCCCAAAAAGGTTAAGAACCACTGCATTAGATACCTAATATAGAATATTTAAAATAATAATTCCATTGGTGACTTATTTTGGTGATTAATTTACTAATCAGCTTTCAAATTCTTCCATTCTTATTGTGGAATTACTAAATATTTTGTTTCATTTTAAACTTCTTTCCATATATTTTACTAGGTTTATGTCAATGTGTCGTGGTTAGATGGAAGAAATCACTTTATAGTGATAATCTCGCCACTGCACATCGTCCTAGTTTTTAAAAATTTTATACTATTTTGTTAACACTGTAATGTAATGATGATGTGCAAGAAGAATAAATAAATAAATAAATAAATAAAAAATATAGAGTATCCAAAAACCTATAACTCCATATTATTATAATCAACACACAGATAAAAATAAAATATTCAGGATGGGTGGCATGGCTCATTGCTGCTGAATTGAAGATATGTAATGTCTTTTGCATGATGCTTTATGAATGTGCACCATTTTAAAAGACATCACTAATTAAATGTTTCTTCTTCTTCTTCTTTCTCCTGACCTTGCATTCCCATCATCTGGGATCAGCCCTCGTGGTCCTAATCCTTTCAAATACCCCTATGTTCCACTGCTCTCAAGTCTCTTATTATTGTAGAGAATCAGATTGTCAAGGGCCTGCCTGGTCTTCTGATTAGTTTTTCTTCCTAATTAGATGTTTCATTTATTAAAACAAATAAAATTTATTTGTCTCGTCTCAGTTCTACAATGTTAAATTTTAATAATGTTTGTTTTTTTGTGCAATAAAGATTTATATTATCGTTTTTTATATAAATATTATAATGAAGGTGTGAGAAAGCGCGGGAGTCCGAGAATCATGGCTTGATAACCTGGATCAAATTTTCAAGGATTGCTGTGTTCTGTGTAAAAGAAATCGATGTGCGTGCATGAGAAATTGTATGAATGTAGAAGAATGTAAGGATAGATCTATATGACATTCCGTTCTCTTTGCCTATATAACTTGGGACACAGCATGAGGGTATAGTATAATATAAATATTACCGGAGTTCTAGATATTTAAGCAATAAAAATTATGTTTTACAAAAATATTTTTTTATATTTATCTTTCAGGGTGCTCGGATATGGGTATCCAACCCGGAAACTGTCTGGGAGGGTGCAGAGGTACTCGAAGATTACAATGGAGGTACTGAAATTAAAGTTGTCCTCGACAGAGGAGGACAGCTCACTCTCAAAGTCACTCCCAACACCCTACCTCCGCTGCGAAACCCCGAGATTCTGATTGGAGAAAATGATTTGACGTCTCTATCATATCTTCATGAGCCGGCTGTTTTACATAATCTACAAGTTCGGTGAGTCAAGAAATAAATAAATATGTATATAAATAGATGGATGAAGTATAAATGGCAGATGGAAAAAGTAATTTAGTCTCTGTAATACAGGAGAGACAATGCTCCTAATAAGATAATGTTTCATTGAAAATATCAAATGATTGTTAGAATTTTTTCAGATAACATTAATGTACCTATCTAAAAGTGGATTATTTTGGATTATTTTAAAATTCAAGTCCATAATTTTTGAACACAATTGAATATTTGCATTTTTTGTACGCGTTAAATGTATCACAAGTATATTTAATTTTTTACATTGGACTGATTGTAGATCAGGTTAGGTTAGGTCTGGTATTTTTTTATACTGCAACACATTTATTGACAATTATTTTTAAGTTTGACTCATTTTAAGTTAGGTTAGGTGTTATTTTATGCTATAACATTGTGTACGAAAAATGCAAGTAAAATTAATTTTGTGCTCATGAAATTGACCAAATTTAGATACCTAGATTAACATTTCTTCGGTGAAAACAATAGGTGTTATTACATGACTATAAGTAGAAAATTGATAAATTTAATTTAGTTGCGTTCATCTTATCTGAAATTTTACCACAGTTGAGTAATGTCAGAAATAGCAATGTTTCTTTTGCCCATTATGTTTCCGATGGCCTAAACTGTCCCCTTTCACAATTCATTATTCTAATGATAATGACATCTTTTATTGTTTGATTGACGTACAATCTGATCCGATATTACGTATCAAGTTGATTTGTTTCCACCCTGTGCTCTTGTGAGGAACAATGAAGGGCAAAAAGAAAAAAAATATGTAAACAAAATTTTTGCAGACAAACATTTGAGTCGTATAAATGCAAACTGCGCTATCTCCTTATGAGAAGAATAAAAATTTGCAAAATACATCTTAATATTTTGTTCAAATATCTTGTAATAAGTTATACTTTCTTAACGAAAAAATATTACTTTCTCTTTGCTTAAGTTATTTTCAAACTTTTTTTCACTATATATTGCAAATATTTTAAATAATATTTCAAATACGTACACCCAACACAAATTTTCCTTGTAAGGAGAAAGCGCTGTTTGCATTTATACGACTCATTTATTCAATCCAACAACATTGTTTACTTATTAAAATTGTACGGTTTCAATTTTCACCCTTAATCCACCACGTGCCGTGCCGCCGCTGTAATGAGGTGTAGGATAAAAAGTTATTACCGTTATTATCTCGGATTGTATTGATTGTGAGCAAATAATCCGCACCTTTTGTCTAGACTCCCCGCCCCGCTGTTTGTCGATTTGATTGTTGCTTGTAGCAATGTATCTTTATATTTTTGTATTATGTCATTATTTCTTTATGTTGGGTTGTTTTTCACTAGGATTATACTTTAATACCCTTTCACGTGTCTGGTTACAGTTTGCCAATAACATATTCTATGATCAGTTTAATTACGATGGTAGTTAATACAATTGTCTTTTCTTTTAAGAATGAGCGGATGCGAGAAGAGTGTTGTGGACAGAATGCGCGTAAATAAGTTACGATAGTTTGGACATGATGAAGGAATGAATGAGGAAAGAATGGCAAAGGGGATATACTTGTCTGATAGAAGTGCTGTGAGGAAACGCTGGTGTCCGACAACCACGTGGCTTGATCACGTGGATTAAATTCTCAGCTGGCTCGCAATAAAGTAACTAAATTAACTGTGGAAGTACTAAATATAAGTCTTTAATTTCTTTAGAATATTTACTAATTTTTTTAAAAAAAAAATTTTTTGTAAAATTTAAAAATTAGTAAATATTCTAAACATTTGTTGCTGACTGGTCGAACTAGCAGCCGATAAAGTATTGAACTTAATTGGTCCGGCGCCATTTAGGCGGGAGATTGCGATCCATTTGAGATCTGAAAAATGAAATCCCAAAAAGATGGATGGCTTCTAAGGTTTGAATAAAGCGTCTCTTGATTGGTGGACCTTACATCACTTAAGCCAGCCTAGAGCCAATTCGTAAGCGTTGGGACGCCTTTCTCACTTCTTCTGATTAGATTTTACGCAATGTTGCATTGTGTAGAGATGGTTCTCCAATCGAGGTTTCTGTTTAATTTCTTTAATTTTTTTTAATAAAAAAAATGACATTCTGAATGGTTGGCATACCGCATTGCTGAATGGAACACATTAAATATTTTATAAATAGTACCTATATTATTATACCTTTTACAAGACACTTCAAATCTAATGTTTGCATTTGCTTGTATCAGAATCAGATATTAGTTTATCTCCGTCTCTCTATATACGCCATCACATCATTTTCCATTAGTGGGGTAGTCAGTGAACTTACTGTAGGTAATAAATATACATTAGATATTTGTTACAATACTTTTAGGTACCTTGTATTGCATATATGCAATTTGATAAGAAAATATTTACATAGCTATGTATTTTTGTATTGCCACTGTTTATCTACGTAAACACGAGTAACACAGTACGATTTGCTTAATATTATTCACAAAAGTAGCTCTTTACCCGACTTCGCTTGGGAAATCAACATCGAATTGACAAATTAGCACTTGTACCTGTAAATAGCCCAAGTACTTTCCCAAGAAATGGCAAAAGTTTGAGGAAAATATTTGAAAAGTGGCAACACCGTGATCCAAATACTTTTTTGACAGGTCTATGGCCATGTTTTATTAAAGTTGTTCTTAACCTTTTTCTCCAATTCTCCACTTTTCAGCTAGCCAACTCTTCATTCCCCACCACAGCATCGGTCTTTGATAAATTCAATTTTAACCTCGTACACGTTTTGCTTTTTTGCAACCTTTAACTTTAGCCTTAAATGAAAACAAATGCATGACATTCCCCCCTGGCAACTCCGCCATTCCCAATAGTGGGGGATTCCCCACAGGTTAGAACCACTGTTCTATTATGATATCAACAATATATTTCACTTAATACAAATTTGATAATTCTAATATCTCTGTCAATAAATAAGATATTTAAAATAATTTGAGCCTAAAGCCTGCCCAGAGAATGAGATCTTGTACAGTGTGTATTATTTTGCCTCTGTCTTTCTTAATTACGGAGTCTATTGAGGATATATATAAGTACATATATGTATACGAACGGGCTAAAATATTAATTTTGTGTAGATTATGTTGTGTTTCATACATAGCAATGTGCTGAATAATTTTTCTATCTATAAATACTCTTTGTGTATTATTGTTTAAAATGACTCATTTCTACTTACGATATTGTTTGATTAAACATAATAATTGACAAATTATGTACGGAAGCAAACCAGATAAAGATGTTATCACTTTACATTTTTTTTTAAATTGTTTTGTGAACATTGAAAGCAAATTAATTTCACTAAATGAAATGGAATATGTATTCCTTGATGCTGGAGTCTTTGATTTTGGAAACATTTTTATTCTGGATATTTTATTTTATTTCTTTATTTTATTGCTGGGGTATGGTATGCACCGCAACCTATAAGGTCTATCGTACTCCCCTTATTTAGCTTTCTTGGTGTCGCCAGTCAAAGCAAACCCTCAAGTCCCAGACATCTTATGAAGTCCAGGATCTTGAGGGTTTCTAAGATGTGGAGAGATTCCACTTCTACCCAGTGCCTGCCTAGGGCTATTTATACCATCACAGCGTTTCCTGCAAGTGGAGAAGCCAGTAGACTAATTGCTTGTAATAAATATTTAAGATGTGTTCTCCATGCTAACTGAAATTAAGACATTCAGAATGGGCGGCAAACCTCATTGCTGAATTAAAAATGTTAAACGTGGTATTCTATAATATATATCATTCATAGTGTTCAAATAAATGACAAGGTATTTAACATACTATTGCTACTATCCCATCACAGTATATCCCACAAGTGGCGTAGTCAGCAGACCTGTTGCATGCAATAAACATACAAGCTGCCTTCTTTGTGCCAACAATAAATTAAGACTTCCAGGAAGGACAACAAACCTCATTGATGAATTTAAGATGTAAAATGTCTTTATTTTTTCATACACCTGCATTTTGCAGCACTCTCGAAACTTACGGAAAATAGTGGGACATTAATTCTTTGCTGGGTGCTCCACGGAATAGAAAGATGTTTTTCATATGTTTTCAAATCTTTTTGTGGAGGCAGCAGGTGTCAATGAGCTAGTGTCTGGTTGATTCCTGCACAAAATGTCTGGCAGAAGCCAACTGTCTTTTTCAAGACAAAATAATAAGTATGTATATTTCAACACTACCGTACTTAGAGTACCTAAAATATGTATTTGTATATACATACCTACATATAATATCTTATCTATGAAAGATTATCAGCTGCTAAATACTGACTTTATAGTATTAACTTAAGACATATGATGATATCTTTATCAAAAACATTACATTGAATCATTAATTAGTAAGGTTTAATTTATCGACCTACGGTTCTTGGTAGAAATTCATATAAATAATTTATTAATGAAACACAATAGATATATAGTTATATTCCACTGTTGACTTTATCAATTTTGCGAGCCGGTTTTCAAGAGTTTCCACTCTCATTGTCAAGCTAAAGTAAAGTTAAATAAAGTCTTTACTTTTGCCTGACAATGTGAGCGGAAGCTGTTGAAAGCCGGCTCGAAATATTAATAAAGTGAAATAACTATATATCGTGTTTCATTAATAAATTATTAATTTGTAAATCCACATATTATGTCTCCAATTTATTGATTTTTTCCACTCGCTTACCTTTGGGTCTTTTTGAAAATACTATACTGCAGTTGGTCCACTGGCTGCACCACTTGTAGCAGAAGGTGTGATGGTATAAAAACTATTGAAAATACTGGAATGAAATAATATTCTACTGCGTATAGTTTTCGAGTCAGTTTTTTGCAGAGAAAAGCCCAATGCCCTTTCTTGGCTAAAAAACATCCTCTAAACTGACTGGATGACATGAAAACTAATGTTCTTGAAACATCCAGGGTTAAGTAGTGGGAATCTCTCCTTAATGTATCATCATCATTATCTCCCTCAATGCTCCTCTTGAGAGCACAGGCCATAAACCAGCCTCCTCCATTCAGAGTGTCTCTGTGCTAATCGCGTCACCCCTTCCCATGACATTCCCTGCACTCTGACGTCGTTGTCATAGGAACAGTGTATTGTGAAAGAGGAACCTCGGGCCGATAGAACCCTTGCGAACGGAAAAAAAACAGTGCTCTTTTCGGCAAACTATCAATGGGCATTCTCAGAAGATGAACCTTAGGATCGTAATCTCTCCTGTATCACGGAGATTACAGATCTCTGCCGGGTGCATCGGCGCACAGCATCATTTGTGACATTTTCATACCATTTTTCATTCAAAATCCTCCTAAGACACTTGTTTTCAAAGCTTAGTATCTTCTACTTAATGTGTACATATACTTTTTTCTTTTTTTTTTAAGGCAAGGCAGCCGACATTGAGTGAATTATTTATTTATTTGCAATCTTTAGCAGCATCTGGGATCTGCAAAACTAAATATTCTTTCTCCAAAATTATTGTATGTTCTGTTCTGATAATCAAAACTTTTTTAATGTATTATTTGTATCTTTTTCTTCCAGTTTCTGTGATTTGAATGCCATTTACACCTATTGTGGAATTGTCTTGGTAGCCATCAACCCTTACGATGAACTTCCAATATATGGTAAGTTTGTTGAATGTTGTTTATTTACCATAATTATGCAGTGCATTGACACTTTACTATACTGTACCATCACGCCATGTCCCAAGTAGGGTTTTGTACCGAATTACAAATGATAGTTATAAGCGATATCAGTCCTACATACTTCTTTCCTCCACATTCATACAATTTAACTTTTCATACACGAATGATGATTTTTCTTACACAGCCATCCTTGAGAATTTGTTCAATTGTTGCGTGTAGTGAAATTGAAGAAGTGTCTTACTTAAGAAGTGTTCTACAAATACCTGCTTTTTACAGAACTAACACTTAATTCCACTCCGAAGATTCAACATAGTAATGAATTGTCCATCAATTTTTCAGGGGAGGAGACTATCTTGGCATACAGGGGCCAGGCCATGGGAGATTTGGACCCTCACATCTTTGCCGTGGCTGAAGAGGCTTACACCAAACTGGAAAGGGAGCACAAGGATCAGAGTATTATAGGTTCGTAAAGGATTAAATCCATGAGTCTAATATAGTTAATTGGTAGTCTGGTGACAGATTTCAGAGATTCCAGGTTCAAATTGAGGTCCCAACCCACTCTACCTTCAGACAAAATCAATATGAGTTTGTCTAATTTAGTTTTTGGCAGTGCATTGGTCTACATGATTAAGAAAAAGACATCCAATTGTGTCAAAAAATTCATAACATAAATCTCTAACGAGTTTAATTATTATATTTGATTGCAGTAAGCGGAGAGTCTGGGGCTGGCAAAACAGTATCAGCCAAATATGCCATGAGATACTTTGCAGCCGTGGGAGGCAGCTCTTCTGAGACTCAAGTGGAAAGGAAGGTCCTGGCTTCCAGTCCTATCATGGAGGTAAACATTATATGTTTTGTTAAGAGTAAGCCTCCCTCTTTTTATGTAAATTTTCCAGTGTCCTGTTAATGGCAATTCAGTGTTGTAGTATTCCATCTATTCTGAATGTTTTATTTTTTATTGGATCTTTGTTTACTGACTACCGTATATACGGGAGATGTTATTTCGGTATAGGCATTGATCTAACATATTATGCTTGTATAGGATTACGCCACCGCTCCATGGTTAGAAATACAGAGACGAAATGAATTATAATTTTTCATCTACATTTCGATGGTTTAACACAAAAGACCCATGTCCACTATTTAAGTAAAATTATTTAATATATATACAAGATCTGTTTCAATTTCTTCTATGTCCTTAGTACATAATAACTTATATCATTATCGAAATATTTAATAAATACCAAATGTCCTTAAATGAACATTGCGTTTTGTGCACAGATGTAACATGTCACATAAGATATTTGAGAATGTATTTATATCGACTTATTTAATTCTAAAAAAGCACATTCTATCAAAGACATCTTCTGAAATTATTTAAAATTGGTTATTTAATTGAGAATCTCACACTTTGAAAACCTGTATTCTTGAAAAACTGTCAAATGTCTCTTGTAGATTGTTTGAAACTATATAAATTATATCATGATTAAAAAAATTGATTACAATATTTTTTCATTGTTATTTTTCAGGCAATAGGAAATGCCAAAACCACTCGCAACGACAACAGTTCTCGGTTCGGCAAGTTCATAGAGATCAACCTGAGCCGATCGTTTCACATCATGGGGGCCTCTATGCGCACGTACCTGCTGGAGAAGTCTCGTGTGGTGTTCCAGGCACCCGGAGAGAGGAACTATCACATATTCTACCAGCTCTGTAGTGTCAGGGACACTATGCCACATCTTATGCTTAGTGAGACATTTTTATAATTCGTAATAATAGATTTACAAAACTTTTAACTTCTTTACATTAGAAAATGTAGAATGAAATGATTTTATTATGAAATTAGTAATATGTTTCAAAACTTTATGACTGTAGTGTATGGACTTTGTACACTGCACCTTAAAGTTGTACCTTGGACTTGTTTACAGGTTAAACAAGGGATAATGAGTGAGTAGCAATACTCAATTGTCTATATAGGTTAGCTTCCTATAGGGAACGACGCTCGTTATTAGATACAACCTTGACTTGCACTGGTTCGCTGCGTGATTGACTAAGTTGTGTTCGACATTATAAGTAGGATTTATTTATTGAATATATTTGTGTTAAATATAAATATCCGTGTCGTTATTATAAAGAACCTACCTATTGTAGTACTTACACAGTATACAATAATGACTAAATATGGAAAAAAATGATTTTGGTAAAATGGTAGATCCAACGTTACATTTTGGGCACAATGATATATACATCGCACCTATTGCACGCACGATGGAGGATATTAATTTTGACACATCTCCATTTGCTGTGCGTTTTGGACAGTAGGTACTGGAGTTGGATTGGTTTTCTGAGTTTCGACATGATAAATAAATAACAATGCACCAAACACTTTTACATGTAACACTTAGACCCCAAACAATTTGAAACATCAAACATGAAATATTTTTATAAAGAAGAGTTATTTGGTTTTTTTCTGGACGATATATGAATTTTTTTAAAGTTGAAAATTTTTAATGAAAGTTTCAAAAAATTATTCAAAAATTTTATCAGTAGATTTTATTGTATTTTCAGAAATTCAGATTCTCCCGGAGTGACGTTTTATCTCTCTTAACGACAATAGGAGCTTACATACTGTAAATTTAACATATACATAAATACTTATTACCATTAGTCACCCTATTTATTTTTGTTTTATTAATATTTTGTCTTAGAAGTTACGCATTCAGGAGAATAGAATTGTAAACCATTCGAATTGACAATCAGCTAAAAAGTGGAAAGACGTCTGTCTCACATTGTTTAATCTACAGTAGAATGAAATGCTTGTTTCAATTTACCCAAAAGATTTAATATAAATTTTACTGTTTAAATTGCAGCTGATTCCACTGACTTCCATTTTCTGAACCAAGGCAAAGATCCCATCATAGAGGGTGTGGATGACTCTAAAATGTTCCAAGAAACTATACAGGTAATATCTTCATCTAGCTTCATCTAAATTATTGAACACTCTAAAGTGTTTTATCTGTACCTATTGATTTTGCAAAACTCCGTATCAATTAATAACAAATAAAAATATGATTTTAGTTTTGATAGTAATTTTATTAGGTCCTTACATATGAAATTGGCGTTTCATATGGCAGAAATGAAAACGATTTTTTTTTATGAAACTATTTTTTTATTTAGTCAAAGTATGTACCATGGCTATCTATGCACTTTTGCCATCTCGAAGGTAGTTCATTGATTCCTTTACTAAAAAAAGTGTGTGAGCGAGAATCAATAAAATCTTTGAAGGCCGTTTGGACAGCCTCGTGAGAATTGAATTTTTTTCCTTGCATGAAGTTGTCCAAATTCCGAAAAAAATGGTAATCAGTTGGAGCAAGGTCCGGGGAGTATGGTGGGTGTCGAAGACATTCCAGTCGCAGCTCCCGTAGTTTTGCGGTCGTCAAACGTGCCGTATGTGGTCGAGCGTTGTCCTGAAGCAGCAGTACCAATTCATGCGGTACCCATTTTTCAAGTTTTTTCACTTTTCCAATTTGTTTCAAGTGAATCAAAATGGTTTTATCACTCACACCGAAGCCTGCCGCTAATTCTGACGTGGTTTGCGATGGATCTGCTTCCACAATTGCTTTTAATTCTTCGTTATCAATTTGTCTCCGGCCGTCCACGAGGCTTGTTCTGTAGGTCAAAATTTCCAGAACGGAAACGTTGGAACCAATAACGTACCGTATTTTCTTTTGCAGTAGCTTCCCCATACGCATTGTTAATCCTACGAGCCGTTTCTGCAGCACTAGTGCCGAGGTGAAACTCATATTCGTAAATATAGCGATATTTTAAGTTCTCCATATTGTGAACAGAACGATGTGAAAGAAAAACAAATGACGCGATAACAAATAAATTTCGTAATTCGAACACAGAAATACATGGTCTTAAATTTGAAATAAATTTGAATTTGGAATTCCTAGCCGAACGCCACATATTTTGAATCAAAGTTGCCAGTTCGCCAAACGCCAATTTCATATGTAAGGACCTAATATTATAGTGACCTAGGTTTCGATACGCGATGCCGTTTCCAAACTAAGCTTATTACAAATAGTCTCTCTCTCTCTCTCTCTCAGTTCTTTACTCTATGTGAGAGAGAGATTTGTTTTTTTGGATGTTCACGGAGTGAACCATATGTTAAGATAGATTTCTGGGTAACCACCGGTTGTGTGTCGTCACCATGTTTACTTTAGTGTACATAACTCACAAATGAAATGAACTAAAGAAAATAAATAATCTGAAGGTCAGTCCATGTAATGTGTCTTCTCCAGGCATTTTGAAATGTAAGCTACTTGAAAATGATGAATGACATGTCATTGAAATGTCGTGGTAAGCCCTCTGCTGGTAGGCATGACGACGACACGCAATGTATATACATAGTATATTATACTTGTATTTTAACAGTTTTTGGTTATGATTACGTATATTTATGATTGTATACAATGTATGGTAATCTTATGGATGATTGAATTGTGAGGAAAATAATTTTTTTTCTTTTTTCTTTTTGCAGGCTTTGAACACTTTAGGCTTCACGGATTCCGAACAAAAAGATATGTTTGTGGTGCTGGCAGCCATATTACATTTTGGAAATGTTCACATATTCGAAGGGCCTGTGGAGGAAGGAAAGAATGATACCAGTTCGGAAACTAGTCAAATTAATGTAAAGATTGGAAAATTTTAATAGTCATGTGTTGAGAATGTTTAATTATGTGCCGTGTGTTTTTGTAAATAAATAAATAAAAATATCATTATCAGCCCTTTTGATTCGGTGGTAGTTGTTTCCTTCGATTTCAACTTTGTTATTTATGTTTTCGGTATTTCAGCCTAAAGACATTCATCTTCAAGCCTTTTGCAAACTCTGTGGAGTGGATCCGTCCCGTCTCATTCAGAAACTGACCCATCGCACTCTTGTGTCTCGTAGTGAGGTCATTGAGTCCCCTCTGAACTGTGTTGGAGCCCGTGGTGCTAGAGATGCTCTGGCAAAGCACCTGTATGCCCAACTCTTCTCCTGGTTGGTTAGTGGAGCGAATAGGGCACTGAGATGCTCGCAACAGACTCATCATAGAATAGGTTTGTATTAGAGCTGAATTTTTATTGAAATCTTAACTTTGTAAAAGAATTTTCTGAAAAAAGATGATCGGTGATATGGAATAGTTAATGTACCAAGTACACCAGAACCAAGAGGCAAACCGCGAGAACCCATTATCTCACTGTAAAACAAAAATTGAGACTTTATTTCATATATAAATTTATTTTTCAGGAGTGTTGGACATCTACGGCTTTGAGACATTTGAGATAAATTCGTTTGAACAATTCTGTATCAACTATGCCAATGAGAAGCTTCAACAACAATTTAATCAGCATGTCTTCAAACTGGAACAAGAAGAATATCTCAGAGTAAGTCATATCTACATATACTATCTCTATCTGGCTGGTGCTCTCAGAGATGGGGGTGGACAGTAGAGCTAAAGCACCAATATCAGCTCCCAGACAGTGACTTAAAGTCCGATATTGTGGCTTATAGAAACCATAATGCCAGAGTTATGGATATGTATGTTGTGCAAGGTTCCCTCCCTGTGAGAGTAACTGCCCTTTGAAGCATAAAACAGCCCAGTCGCAATGGTGGCTGAAACTTTACCATGGGAGTGTACCATCTCCACACAGCTTTCCCTGGAAACGAATGCATGGGCGAGGATAAAGATGATCATACTATTAGCCAACCTGTGCTAGAATTGTTGTGATGTGTAGTATAGTATAGTATTAATTCATGAAACATACAGCTTATGCCTTTTTACAATTCAATATGAACAAGAAAATTATACAGTCCTCAATAACAAAAACATAATCAATAATAACAAAAGATAAGCATACATAATAGCCAGCACAATTTAAAAAATTTAGAATTCTTTTCACATGAATTTTGTTTTGATTTTATCTTGTTAGGAAGACATAACATGGAAGATGATTGAGTTTCACGACAACCAGCCGTGTATAGAACTGATTGAGGCCAGACTGGGAGTTCTAGATCTACTGGACGAGGAGTGCAGAGTGCCCCAAGGCTCCGACGCAGGCTGGGCTATAAAACTGCAACAGAAGTGCGCTCATTCTCCGCATTATGCGGCACCTAGATTCCAAAATGAAGGTTTGAGCGCAATTTTGTGATTTTTTTCGCTTTTAAAAATGCTCTCGGAAGCACAAAGTAGCAATGAACCTCATGAATTTTCTTTGATTAATAAAGTTTTATTATTTTTAAAAGATATTAAACTTCTAAGCATAAAGTCTGTAATGTAAACCTCTCTGTCAACCCACTCTGCCTTCAAAATACAAGCTAATACAAAATGTATAAGTGTGACAGATATATTTGGGCTTGACAAAAACCCAGATTCATAGATTTTTTTTTAAATTTTGACATCAGAATGTAAGTATGGGCCTGTATTTTTATAATTTGTCATATGTTTTTATTTTGTATATTTTAATAATTCCAGCGTTCGTCATTAAACATTTTGCCGACGACGTGATGTACATGACGAACGGCTTCCTGGAGAAGAACAGAGACACGGTGCTAGAGGACCAAGTGGAGCTGCTGAGAACCGGGGGCCTAGGGCTACTCAGGGACCTTTGTAGTATCACGGGACCTGCTCAGGATACACTGGGTGTACCAACACCAGCAGCTAGAGTGAAGATTTCTCCCATTAAACCTACACTGGTAAAATCATGCAGTTTTTTTTATCTTTGTTATTACGTTGTTATTATAAATTACATGATTTTTGTAAAATTAACATAAAACTAAAATTATATAAATTGGTATTAAAAACACAGTTTTCAAAAATTATTTAAGTAGCCATATACACAAGAACGACTTTTATATTAATTTTGGGAATCTGGATAACTTTTTCTTCATGTATCATTTTGGATCCCCCCAACGTTGATTATCACTTACGAGAATGCATCTCAATCCTGGGCAGTCCAAAACAGCTCCTTGACACTCCATATTTATGTTCACTTGTGTATGTTATGGAGCCAAGAGATCAAACCACATTCAGACTACAAACTTACCATTTAAAAGACCACACTTGACTTAATTTTTACTGTCTCTTTCTTTTCAGAATGTAAATGTAATGACAAAACAGCACAAGCAGACAGTAGGCGCACAGTTCCGTGCCTCTCTCACTGCGCTCATGGCTTCCCTAAACTCTACCACACCTCACTATGTGCGCTGCATCAAACCCAATGATTCTAAAAAGGCTTTTCAGTATAACCCTGCAAGGGCTGTGCAACAATTAAGGTTTGTGGTCACAAAAAATTGTGTAGTTGTTGCCTAGGGTTTCAATTTTAGATTGGAAATATGTGATGTAAATAAATCTACAAATACTATTGCTATACCATCACGGCATATCCCACAAGTGGGGTAGCCAGCAGACCAGCTGCATATAATAAATAAATAAAACCATTTTTCTCTTATTACGAGTATATAAACAAAAAACATATACACAAAACCAAAGACAACAAATACATCACCAATATTAATCATAATCTGTCCTATTTTTTTATATATTATGTCATACAAATGTTTTCTTTATTTTTAAATGATGATGATGATTCTGGATGATTTTATTTTCACGCCGTTTAACAGTCCCTAGACCGTCTCGAGGGATGTTTATTTATTCCAATTATTTGAGACACAACTGTGTATTAAATTTTTTATAAAATAAAAATAAACAAACCCTTACCCATGGAATGTTCGGCAAAGAATTGGTCTTCCACTCTTTTCCATAAGCTTACGAGTGTCCTGTAAAAGGCAAGTGTTGGAAAAAATAAAGATATTTTGTATCTTAAATTCAGTGATGAAGTTTGCCACCCATCCCGAATGTTTAATTTTTTTGTTGGCCCGAAGAAGACAACTGGAATGTAACTGGTCTGCTAGCTACCCCACTTGTAAGATATGGTGTGGTGGTAAAATTAGTTAAAAATAAACAAGTTTGAGTCAATTTTTAAGCAATAGGATATTTAATAATATTATGTTTGATTTGAAATAGGTAGGTCTGATGTTGATTATGATTAAAATATTAGAATTCTTTCATTTTTCAAATATTTCTTTGGTAGATTGAGATCACTATTGGTATAACCATTAATTTAATATGAATATTTTTGATGACATAGTATAGGGCTACATTTCATTGGATTGGTCTGCAATGAGTTTGGATTTTCTTCTCCATCCCTCCCTATCTCCTCTCAGTCCCTTTAATTCTACACATATGCCACAATTCATGTCCTTCCTCACTTGATCCATGTAGGTGTCTCTTGGTCGGCTTCTACCATTTCTGCCTTAGGTCTTACCCTTCGCAATAGTGAAGAGCAAGCCTGGGTGTCTGAGATGTTGTGGCCAATCTAGTCGACTCATTGTTGGTTGATCTTTGTAAAGAGTTGCCGGCATATTATTTTATATATTTTCTATTCTATGGATTGTATTTCAACCAAAATGAGCGCTATGCAATTAACAATAAAAACATCTTGGTTGATTTTCAATGAATACCAAAAACATTAAGCCAAATCTAGCACTGTTTTTGCTCAGGCAATTTTCTTTCCTGAAACACTATTAAGCTATTTATTTTTATCTATTTCTAGATGTTTTTGAGTTCTATTTTAGTATAGTGACAAAATTGTATCTCCGAAAATTAATTTTATGTAAACTGCATCACTATTCTCCTAAACATTATTTTCTATTCTATTTGAGTACCTAATTATTTTTACACTAAATTGACAGGACCAATGTTTTTCTTTCACAATTTTCATATGTCACAAACTAAAAAAATCAAATAAAATTTTAAAAATTACTAATATGAATACGATAAATTAATCATGGTTTAACTTTTAATTAATATTTTCTTTACATAACAACTTGACAATGCATTTGATTGGCCTCTTTCGCAGAGCTTGCGGTGTTCTGGAGACCATTAGAATCTCTGCAGCCGGCTTCCCGTCCAGATGGCTATATGCTGAATTCTTCCTGAGATACCGGGTGCTCTGCCATTCCAAAGCCATCAACAGAAGTGACCATAAGGAGACCTGCGCCAATATTGTGCATAATTGTATCAAAGACGAAGATAAATATAAATTTGGCAAAACGAAGATATTCTTCAGAGCAGGGCAGGTTTGTATATTAAATTAATTGTGAGCATTTAAGAAATATTCAAGACGAAAGATAGAGATGAATGAGTGAATGCAGGAGGAATGTTTTAGATAGAATCCGTGTTAATAAGTTGCGATGGTTTGGAAATGTGGAGCGTATGATGTATCTATCTGAAAGAGGGGATGTGAGAAAAGGTAGATATCCCAAGGATTATGTGGCTTGATCATGTGGATCAAATTCTTAAGGATGTCTGCGTGTTGAAATAGAGAAGTTAGATTGCGTGTATGAGATATTGTATGATTGTAGCAGAAGGGAAAGAAGTATGTAAGGATATATCTCTATGGCGTTTCATCCTCTCTGCCTAGCCTACTTGGGATACAGCTTGATGGTATATATAGATAGATAGAAGATAGATATGTGCTAAAATATAACCATCAAAGAGCCAAATGAAGAGTGTCATTCGTACTAATATCAATTTTTTTGTGGTATGCAGAGGATGATATATATGTTGATTGCATGCAGTTAAAATTATTTAGGGTAGGTAGTCGATATTCTTCTGTTTATTAACTATTTCAGGACATGTTTCTTATCACTTTTTTTATAAAACAGAAAGTACATTTTTCTAGAAGTCTTTTGAAAGATAATTTATAAATACAAAGCAAATGCTTTTTTTTCATTGTCAGGTGGCGTACTTGGAGAAACTTCGCGCTGATAGACTGCGTAGATGCTGCATCATCATGCAGAGCCAACTGAGGGCTTACGTGGCCAGGAAGAAGTATCTGAGGATCAAAGAGGCTGTGGCTGGAATACAGAGACACGCCAGGGGATATCTGGCTAGGAAGTAAGTGATCAACACAACATGCACTGTTTATGTAATCAATTATTGAAACAAAAAACTACATTCATTCATTCATACCAGCAGACTAACTGCTCACGAAAATCCTCCTCTGAGCCAGGAAAATTCATAGCATGTTATCTTCAAGATAGGTGGCACACTTCATAGCTAAATTCCATTTTCGCTTGTGTTGAAAAAACATTATAATTTAGGAAATACATAGATTGAAAAATGATGAAGAATTTTTTTTGTCGCCCCACTAGACTAAGGTCTGTTCTTGGACAATACCAAAAGAAAAAATACAACTTTTACCCGTACACTTGAATACAATAAATCAAAACACTTTAAAAAATAATTAAAATAGTAGGTACATCACATGTGCGTCAAAAATAATAATTGATCATCATTATGTGCGTCAAATCATTTGGTACGTGCGAGTTAGATTAACGTAAGAGTTAGTATTGCATTTTAAATAAGATTACAGCCAATAGCAATACTTTAAAACCATTTTAATGTATGTTTCAATATATCTAAATGTTGTATATATAGTTCAATTCGTTTACAACTTTCAAAAATTTCAAGTCATGTGATAAGCATGACACAGAGGAATTGGGAATGTTACCTAGGTTTAAAGAGTACTCTCAACCAAGCCTTGAGTCGATTCATAAGCATCGAAACTCTGTGTTGTGCACTCCTAAAGGAAGTTCACATATGTGTGTGTAGCATTTATACAACATACCTACCTAGTTTCTAGTTAATACCTATTCAAATAGGTTGACTATCGGTGAGTGTGATCGATTGGAATGATTAATCTAGAGTGGTTCAAAATATGATATTTTAGGGTGATTTTTCAAAAGAGCAGTTTAAAGTTTTGTTTTTTTAGTAAAAATAAACATATTAAAAAATCTACATCAAATTTTGACATGCATTATTATTTAGGAATCTAATAACTCTCATTCATTAAATTATCTCATATCTATTATTATCATTTCTTATTTCTTAATACTTAACCCAGTTTGACCAAAATTTGAACTTAGGATAGTTCTGCATTAAGGTAACGAAATTTCAAATTTAATTTAATATCATTCAATAACATTTTCAAGTAGCGTATCTAAATTGTTTGTCCGCATTTCATTAGTTAAGTAGTAGTAACTTTAGTAAGCCACTCCTCTGTATAGTTTTATCTCTGCGATTATCAGTAAAGTCCTCTATTGTCATAACAATAGGTATGTATCTAATATATTGTTCTCGGCCCGCCACTTGGGAAACCAATTTAAATAATATGATAATTGTTATATAGCCGCGCTATAAAGACATTATTTCGTATCGTAGAGTGTATCTCTCATACATATATATTACACCTTATTAAGATAATGCCGATGGATTAATAATACTATTAGGATTAACAGAGTATTGTATATTGTCGCTACTTTTGTTTTTCATAGATTACTACAAGCGATGCTCGCTCGATAACTTTGTTTACAACTCAGTATTCATCCATTCATACCATCACGCCATTTTCCCATAAATGGGCTAACAGGCGGATGACAAAAAGTAAAATAAATAAAACAAATGCCCAAATAAATGTTCAAATAAAATTTCCTGTCAAAATTGACAATGTCGGATCATCATCATCGCCCTCAACGCTCCTCTCGGGAGCACAGGGTAAAAAGAAAAAATTTTTTTTTTTTTTTTAAAAAGATATATCTGTGTTTTGTTATAAACCCAAATACAACCTTATACACCTTTCACAGTAAGCTAAAAGCTTGTGGCGTGAAAGGGGAATTTGCCGGCACCTGGAATCTTACCCCAGACCACTTGTTCACAAGGCCGAGACTCTACCTCCAGGCTACCGACAAACTCATTCAATTGCGTCACCTCTTTCCACGACATTCCTTGCGCTCTGATATTGTTGTCATAGGAACGGTGTATTGTGAAAGAGGGACGCCCGGGCCGACGGAACCCCTGCGGACGGAAGAACAGTGCTCTTTTTGGCCAAGCTTTTTCGTAGTCAATGAAGCAACATGCAAGCGGTGAGTTGAACTCTTGCGACTGTTGGAGTACGCATCTGGCACAGAAAATTGCGTCCGAACAGGACTTGCCAGGCAGAAACCCGCATTGTTGCTTTCTCAGAGATGCCAACACTGGTTTTTTAATGCGATTCAATATGATTTGTGAGAGAACTTTACGGGGCACACTAAGTAGTGTGATGCTACGGTAATTTCTGCATTCCAGTGAGTTTCCCTTCTTGAAAAGTGTCACGATGGATCCATTTCTCCAATCTTTCGGGCAGAGCTCCTCATTCCACACCTTGTTAAAGAGATGATACAGTGGGTGGATAAGCGCATTCATGCCATACTTAAGGAGCTCTGCGTGGATTCCATCCTCACCTGGGGCCTTGTTGTTTTTTAGCCTTTTTACAGCTGCCTCAATCTCCTCATGTGTTGGGGGGGTTTCGGCTATCCCAGATACCTGTGGGATATCTAGGTAGATAAATCGAATAATAGAATAAAACATTTGTTTTATTTATTTCGCTATGGAATTCTAATACCTAAACACCGATACAGTGAATAACAAAAAGTGCCAACAAAAGCTTAAGGCATTCATGCTGGGTGACGTGCCTCATCGCCACTGAATCAAAGATGTCAAATGTTTTATAAGAGTTAACATATAACATGTATAGACAATTCACACAGACCGAGCTAGTCCCAAACTAAGATGAATCTTGTATTATGGATACTAACGCGACGATACACACATATACATACATGTAACACCCAGACCCAAGACAATTTGAAAAAGGTCATTTTGCCGTGGCCGGGAATCGAACCCGGGACCTCGTGACTCAAAGGCAAGAGCGTTACCTCTGCGCCACACCGGCCGACATGTATAGACAATTCACACAGACCGAGCTAGTCCCAAACTAAGATATGAATCTTGTATTATGGGTACTAATGTGATGCACTTACAATGCACTGAACACATATACATGTTACACCCAGACACAGAACAATTTGAAAAAGGTCATTCTTCATTTTGCCCAGGCCGGGAATCGAACCCGGGACCTCGTGACTTAAAGGCAAGTGCGTTAGCCTCCGCCCCACACCGGTCGCATGTATTATGTATTATGAATGTCTGCATTTTGCAGGACACACGAAAACCTACAGAAACGGGTGAGAGGCCTATTAATTACTGGGGACTCCACAGGATAAACATACTTTTAATTAAAAATCTATGGAGTCTCGGAGATAGAATAAGTTTTCCACTCTTTTTTACAATTTTTCAAGGCAGGTGTTTGTATAATATTAATACGATTATTATTACTGACAATAAGACGATTCTTACAAGGATCATTACAGCTGAAGGCAAATGCGATCCCAGAAGATAACCTCAAACGATATCTAGACGACAGCACAACTACAATATATCTTCAATTTTCCTTATAAATTCTGCATATGTCACGCTAAAGATATCAATTTCTCCAGCCAGACCATTAAACATTTGAATAGCCTTTCCTACTGAGGAGTTTGCCAATATTTTTGTTCTGCTTTGAGGCTATTTAAGGTGGTATGATGGTTGAATCTCAAACTTTCTTATTTTGTTAATAAATAACAATGTAAAAAAAACATATTGGCTCCTCATAGATCCCAAGGTGTACTGAATTTCAAATAAAAAAAAACATTCCGTAAACATTAACAAACAATGCACGCACTTACAGCTTTAATTCATATTAGCTGGGATTAAGATTATCCTGTTGTAATCTCCCGCTTATTATTTTATTGCATCAACCTCGCAAGTACGTTTTAATTATTTAATTATTTATCTTATATCATGCGGCCATATAGATGTATTATTATTTATTATTGTATTTTTGAGAATTATTATAGTTAGACGAGACATACAAATATTGTTTTATATATGTTTTATTTATATGTTTGGATAGATAGTGCGACATATCTATTTAAATATATTTAATTCTGTCAGGAATGTAGCCATGGATTATCCTCGACTATGAATATTTATTTATTCAATTCAATCAACTTTAAGCTTTGAGAGGAAATTATTGTTTTCGTTCCTTTTTTGAAATATTCTGCGGTGTTCCGAAATATTTGTTTTTGAATTCATCTGGTTCTTTCTTTGTTCCATTTTTATTTGCAATTATTTCTATTTATCTTTGAAGTGATTTGATTAAACTTAAGTGAAAGTATTTTATTTTAAGTGCTGATTGTTCAAATGCAACTGACGAAACGAACTATAATAACTCTTTTGTTTTTGATGTTCCTTTTTTGAATACTATTTTTGAATATTGTTACTCTTGTTTTGTGTTGATGTGATTGGTTGAAATTGAATATAACATTCTTTCTGTTTAAATTAGGAATTATTTTGAGTTTTTTATTCCATGTGTTATAAATGATTTAGAAAATGTGACTTATGAGTTATTTTGTTTTGAATGAAAACATAAATTGAAAATTTAAACAATTGTTGAGTTAGTTGAGTGTTTGGGTGAAACTTTGTTACTTTGGTGATAATCATAATGGTCAGATGACACACGAAAGATGCTGTGCACCAGTGTAATGTCTGTCACCCTGTGGGAGGAATCCAAGAAAGTCTCCATTGAGTGGGTGATGTAAATAATAACATGAAAATATTCAAACTTATTTTTTACTCCCATCAGACCTTATATTGATTTTTTTCACCAATATTTAAGAATCAATTGCAAAGCAGCTGAAAAATAGTTAAAATATTTTCCAATGCGCTTGTGTGTGTATATTGTTACTAGACAGTGAGCGCAATTTGTATAAATCAATCCTATAATAGTATAGTGTCCTTGAAATGCACTAGCATATAAATGACATTTTAATATTGTCCCAAGATTAATATTGTATTTTAAAACTGTCAATGATTTGAAACTAATAAAATTTTACTTCTAAGAGAAATGAAACTGAATGAGATATCCTTTTTGTCAACAGATTGGCATGCGAGCTTCGCCGTCAGCGCTCTGCCAAGACAATCCAGCGTCATGTGCGTGGCTGGTTGCAGAGAGTCAAGTACGCCAGACTGCGTCGTACAGCTATCGGGATCCAGGCGAGAGCCAGAGGTCTGCTGGCTAGAAGGAAGTTCCGTAATGTCAGGAGAGAAAGAGCCGTAAGAACAATATTGAAAATTTGTCTTATTCCGGAGAGTAAAATGTAATGTTTTTTATTTATTTATAGAAATATTACTGAAGATGTGAAGGCATTCCTTAAAAAGTGTGAGATTAGGTCATGTGAGACAAATGCTTCCTGAATGCAAAGCTTACAGTAACTAATAAATCTGTTTTGTATTTCAGGCAATTATCATCCAGAAGAACGTCCGAGGATGGTTGGCAAGAATTCGCTGCGCCAAGAAGAGGAGACGTATCGTCATCTGTCAATCAGCTGTAAGTAATTGTAGCAATTTTCAGTGATGGCAACATTTTTCAGAATACAGTTAACTCTAGAAGCATTTCTAAAGAATTGCCAAATTCGACTTCTCTTTATTTTTTCTTGGCGATGTTTCTATTGAAAACATGAGAATTAAACAAATATTTTGATTTCAAACATATTTGTTATCAATAAAACACTGTTTTACTTTTCACTATTAATTTATTATTACTCAAGCACTTTCGTCTAGTTAGCTTGACATTTTCAAGAGAACTAATTACAAGAAAATTTTTTCTTAAAGTCACATGCAACAACAATATTTTTTATATGTAGGTACCTAAAAACAGAATAGAAGGGGTAAGGAAGTAGGAGTAGTTAAGACAATGGTGGATGAACAATTGGTTTCAACAATGGTGATGAATGGGGTATTTGAATATTTACTATATTTTTAATATTTCTATGTATTTCCAATGTTTCCAAAGCAATTAATTTTCTATACCGGTTTTCTGATTGTCTTAACTACTCCTACTTCCTTACCCCTTCTTTTCTGTTTTTAGGTACCTACATATAAAAAATATTGTTGTTGCATGTGACTTTAAGAAAAAATTTTCTTGTAATTAGTTCTCTTGAAAATGTCAAGCTAACTTGACGAAAGCGCTTGAGTAATAATAAATTAATAGTGAAAAGTAAAACAGTGTTTTATTGATAACAAATATGTTTAAAATGTCTTTTCACAATGTGAACACACAAACTCTAGATCATTTTGATTTCAGTTATTCATGTAATAATTGAAAATTTAAAACAATCTAACATTATTGTGTGCCCATGAGTGAGAATGAAGATATTTAAGTTTCATATTTGAAAATATTACAATATTTATTTAACTAGGTGTTTAAAATTTGACCACTTCAATGAGAAACAATTTTTAATCATTTTATTTATTTTCAATACTAATCGTTTATCAGTATTAAAAATCAAAAATTGTACCTTTAAATGCACAGAGGCTGAGATATTTCTGTTCTGCGATATTTAACCCGGAATTGGTTATTTATAAAATGATGTGTTTTTTTTTTCTTCAGATCCGCAGATTCCTGGCACGCCGTCAATACAAGAGGTTAAGAGCCGAAGCCCGCAGTGTAGAGCATGTGAAGAGACTTAACAGAGGTTTGGAGAATAAGATTATCAGCCTACAACAGAGGCTGGGAAGTCTCCAAGTGGAGAACAAACAGATTGCACATCTGCAGCAAGAGGTCGCGGATCTCAAGTATGTTACAACATTTCATTCTTGTCTTTGAATATAGATTGATCTCTCAAACTTTGAAATACTGATTGTTTGAAGAATCATCAACCATTCTACCATGGTATACCCCACAAGTGGCATAACCAGCAGACCAGCTGCACGTAGTAAATTCCCCACTATCTGTAAACTCTGGAGAGTGCAGAGGTATTCAATACAAGGTTGCAGTCCCTATTTTTCAGGAGGTGCTATGATTCTTAAATGACACTTTTGTTGTTCCACAAATGGCGCACTTAAAATAAACAAATTGTAAGTGAAGTGGAAGTAAAACAGTGTTCTGTAATACATTAATTTTATTATTTTATAAAATGACGTTCCACAAAGTTTCTCTCGAAAATTTCGAAAATTTAAATTGTATAGATTACTAGCTGACCTGGTAAACGTTGTTTTCCCATATTCATTATTTCTAGATTACTAATATCGCTATTAAAAAATAGGGGTTGATGGTAGAAGGGTGAAAATTTAGGGCTCTATGTATTTTTTAATAAAATCCTCACCATAAAAAAATAAAAATTCGGGGTGGATCACCCTTAACTTTTAGGGGTATGACAAATAGATGTTGGCCGATTCTCAGACCTACCCGATAAGCACACCAAATTTCATCAAATTCGGTCCAGCCGTTTCGGAGGAGTATGATAACAAACACCGTGACACGAGAATTTTATATATTGGATTAGATAAAACTAGCCACAATGCCTTATTTGCTCTTGATCCCTTGCCGGTAACCTCGATACATTGTGCCTTATTGCCTACATACTCAGGCGGTTTCCTGGACACATGGCCATACCATCGCAATCTGCTCTCCTGTATTATAAATATGTGAACCTATATAGAAGAGTAGTTTTACTGATTTCTCACTGTGACATGAGAATTTTATATTTATTTATTTATTTATTTATTTATTTATTTATTCATATAATAAACGGCTTTCGCCTTTTACAATGTTAAATCATTCTATGACAATTTTTATACACCTACAAAACTTACTCCAATCTCACATTAAATCATTTATTCTATTCTTTAAGTAGTATACCTATCTATACAAATAAAACACACCTATTACATTCTACACAAAATCAACAAAATATACACAGGCACTCGCAGCCATATACCTATTAGATAAATATTGTACAGTTAATTTATCTTATTTCCATTTTACAGGGTTAAACTGGAACCCATGAAATCACTGGAGATGCAACTGAAGGAGCTAAAGATCGCTCTGATGGAAAGAGACAACCGTATTGTGGATCTGGATAAACAACTGTTGATGGAGAGAGACATCAGCGTGGGGCTTGCGGATGACAGAGACAAGTTGATCAAGGCTCACAAGAAGGAGAAGCAGGAGTGGGAGTACGACAGTGCTAAGATTGCTAAGGAGCTCATGAGCCTCAAGGAACTCACTTCTGTCAATCAAAAAGGTGGGGTTTTGAAGAAATATAATTTTTGATTTTTTGAGACAATTGGATGTCACAGACTAAATAAAAATTGAAAATGTAAACATATTTATAAGCATCGAAACTCTGTGTCATGCATCCCTAAAAAGAAGTTCACATATGTATGTGTACCATGTATAACATACCTATCTAGTTTATATCTATTCAAATAGGTTAACTAACTATTTATACACTCCCTTGTAAGCCAGGGGTCGTGGGTTTGATTCTCGATAAGAACAGAAACACTAACTTTACATTAGTCTGATGATGAGAGCGGAAGCTCTTGAAAGCTGACTTGCAATTAATAAAGTCACTGTGGAAGTACTAAATATAAGTGTTTTATTTTTATTTATCTTCCTTTCTTATGATCAATAATATATCTTTATATTTATTTCAGATTCTGAGCAGAAGTTGCGAGAACAATATGAGCTAGAGAAGAGAGAGCTGATATCGGAGTTGGACAAGGAGAAGAGAGACTACCAGAGACTCCTCATGGATCAGTACAGGCTGCAGGCTAAACTGGATGAATTGTGAGTCGTAAAAAATACTTCCAACTCTGCTTTGCTATTGTCCAAATATATTCGCAAGAAAAGAGCTCCCATGAGGGCTCCATTTATAAGTAATGGACCACTACTATTACTATACCATTATGGCATATCCCACAAGTGGAGTCACAAGAAGGCCAGCAGTATGTAATAAACATGCAAGCTGTCTTGTCGGTGGCTACCCCACTTGGAATACGGCGTGAGGGTATAGATCGACAGAATAATTTTGTTATTGTTTTCAGGAAAGAGGAGAAGGGCAGCAAGAATCATCATAGATCTCTCTCCAACGCCAGTAATGCCTCGCAGCATGATGGCACAGATGAGGTAAGCCAATTTTACAACTCATTTTCCAAAAATAACTAAAACAGTAGATTCCTTGGTGATAAACATTGGTTCTCAGTACAATTGTAGTGTTAGTATCATTAGTGTCAAATTAAGATCCATGACAGGCTATCATTCATCTGCTTAGATGCACACTTTAGCTTTTGGGACACATTGTAAGACAAGAGAAAGGCATGAAAAGATTGATCATCTCTGGCGGTATAGAAGGGACAAGAAGAAGAGTCTGCCGTTGGCTCAACAGTTAATGAAAGCATTGAGGACTGCGGCATGGCCGAAGGACTAAAGAGCTATAGTTAACCAAGTTGTTGAGGCTATAAGACTGACAAGTCAAGACTCTCAGCATTGAGGAAAGCGACACAGAAGAAAAAGTATCATTAGATTTCATACAAATTTTCAGTTGCATTGTGGAAGTTCTTCATTTTATACCTTTTGTTTGCAATTAATGTTATTATTTGTACTTAATGTTATTGTTTGACAATTAATGTTACTGGTAAAATGTTGTGGGAAGGTGAGGAATGAGGATATTGAGAAAATGAGCAGATGCGAGAAGAGAGTTGCTGATTGAATGCTATTGATTGCCACAGTTTTGAAATAAGATTAAGAAAGTACATTTATCTGAAAGAGTCTAAAAGGATCAAATTCTCAAGGATGAATGTGTGTTGAATAAGAGACATTGTTGTGTGTGTGAAGGGTGTGTATAAATGTGAAGGGAGCAAAGAAAGTATGTAAGAATAGATATATATGGCATTCTGTGCTCTCTGCTTACCTCACTTATAGTATAATATAGTTTCATGATTTTCATAGCTTGTTTCATTAATTTTTTAGGATAACGGTTATAGTTCTGTTCGCTCCACTCAATCTAGTGGCATACAACTCACATTAGATAGCACCGACAGTGAAAAAGTAAGTACATTCTATATAATTCTATATCATAATAGTATATCTCCTACAATTGGGGTAGCCAGTGGACTTACTGCATGTAATTAACATACAAGTTGCCGTCTATATGCTATTTAAATTAGAGATGCAACGAATTATTTGCCGAATATTATACAAAATCATGTGCCGTATAACCGAATATTCTGCAAAACAATGGTGAGAGCGTGCGGTACTCCCGACCGTGCATCTTTGGTAGGTATATCATAGACATAGTATTATGTACTATACTTGCAGCACAGTACATTTTTTTCGCAATTTTTGTGCTCCAACATTAATAATAACAATATTATGTTGTTTCACTCCATATCAAATTAAATTAATTAATTAGATATTTGAGGATTAATAATTATGCATCTGCAGCTGACAATGAAATAGCAACAATCTACAAACTATTATTTCCTTTCAGTTTTACATTTAAACTATTCGGCAGAACACTGAATAGTAGACTAAATATTTGGTATTCGGCCGAATAGTAAAAATGTTTCCTAATAGGCAGAATACCGAATAGTTGCCTAATATTCGTTGCATCTCTAATTTAAATATAAGACTTTAAGGGTGAATGACATAAAACACTGAACCAAGTATCTTATATTTCTTACATATGGTGTTTTGCGGATAGCTGCCATTGACAATAGGACACTAGAAAACTTAAAGAAAAAGATTGATTGTTCAAATGAATTGAAAATAATGTTTTTATCTGTGTTGTTTTTAGGACCAAGGTGACGCTGGTTTAATAATTCGTCTTCAACGTCGTGTGCAACGCCTCACTGACGAGAAAGAATTCTTGAGCAAGAGAGTTGCCAGTTTGGAAGGCTCATCTCCGAAAGCGAGTGCTGCCGGAACTCGGCTCGAAGACCAGATCCGAATGGAAGAACTTGAGATAGAGAATACCAGGTTGCTGGGAGACCTTAACAGGCTGAGGTCTAGTGTAGCTATGGCTGATGGAGCGGATATTAGTACTAGAGAATTAGCTGGTGGGTGTTGCTTAATTTCATTCTATCTATTTCCTCGTTCTCGATTCCTTGTGGAGTAAACAGAGAGTAAAGAACATCAATCCAACCAACCTGTCATTGTATACTATTTTCACACCTCCATTCATGCAATATCTCATAGACACACACCAATTTCTTTTACCCAACACACAACCGTTCTCAAGTCTTGAATATCCACATTTTCTTACACCTTTTCTTTCAGACAAAATATACCTACAATATTCTCCATCCCTTCATCACATATTCACTTCATTTGTCCAAACCGTCTCAAATTATTTTTGCGTAAACTACTCGCAATACTCTACTTATTTCCACTCAATTTTTACTTCAGTTTTATTGAATTACTTGTCTATATAATGTTATCATTATAAAATTTCCAATGTGCTTAGCAATATTTTTCAATTACAGAACAATTTGTGACCCTACAAGAAGAATTGGAGCGAAGAAGAGAAGAATGTGTGCAACTGAGAGGAGTTCTAGCCAACCAGGTATGTGGCACTGTATTTTCAATTTATATTCAAAGATTGTCCGTCCTAAATTAAACAAAAAACATCGAAAATGAACTCAGATGAATGTGTCTCGCCTTTCGTCTGTATTATTTATATGATAATTATATAAGATTCTGTAAATTAGAAGTATTTGAGATGTGTTCCTATAGAATCATTCTCCATATCATTTTATTGTCAATAAATTTTCTGTGGACTCTACCCTTCAAAAAAAAGGGACGTTGAAAAGAGAGCAGTAGCAACAAAGATTCTGGCCAGCCGCCCCTTCAATCCTGCTCGCCAACGAGGATATTTTTGGTTTGAATATGCAGACATATAGGAGTCTACATCTCTCCTGAGATATTGGGGTGTGAGATGGATCACTCTTCAATGTTTCGTATTCAAAAATAAATTGTTTAGGCTACTATTTATAAATGATATGTTTATATCGCATAATTTTGTGGTGCATTTCGTGAGATTACAAATATGTTTTGTTCCAACAGAAACCTTGGTTCCAAGCTCTTAAAGATGTTGTGAGTATAGATTTGTACCATATGTTTTTAGATGTCTTTTTAACGCACAAATTATTTTTTCTTTTGCGCTTACGATTTTTGCAAGACAATAAAAATTATGTTTTTCTTCTCAATGTTTCATATCAGACATAAGACAATTTTATTTTTTACATATGGTCCATTTTATTTATTTATTTTATTTGCTGTTGAATTAACTGTTTATGAAATTTATCATACATACATACATACCATCACGCCGCTTCCCTCGCGGGGTAGGCAGAAAGGATCGAGCGCCACTTCCTTCTATCCTTGCATACATCTTTCGCTTCCGTCACTGTCATACAATTCCTCATGCATGCTCTCCTGTTCAATGTGCTCAACACGTGACCGTCCTGTAGGATTTGATTTAAATGATCTTGCCATTTAATCCTAGGACGTCCACGTCTCCGAGCACCATTCCTCTCAGCCAAATATATCTTCTTAGCCATTCTGTCCTCATTCATTCTTTCCACGTGCCCAAACCATCTTAACTTATTTACATTCGTCCTTGTTATTACACCCACTTTCATTCCACATTCCTTTCGTATATCACTGTTACGCACACGATCTCTCAGACTTTTACCACACATCCTTCTCAACGATCTCATTTCTACTGCATTAATGCCACTTTCATCCTTCTTTAACCATGTCCACGTCTCACTTGCATACATAAGTGTTGGCACTAAGATAGCAGAGTGCACCAACCTTTTAGCTGTGGTAGATATGTTTCAATCCGTTGCTTATGCATGATAATTACATGTATTTGAAAAAGCTATTTATTTATTCTATACTTCTGCTGTTTGATTAAATTATAATAATTTAATGATTCGGAATTGAATGTATGTAGATAAATCCAAAAATTTCATTTTTTTTTTTTTAAATAAACATGCCGAAATATTCTTTTTGTTGAATCCTATTCAATTGCATTTTAGAAAATAGAAAATCTTGTGAAGTTTGTGCGAAAAATAACAGAGAAAATCAATGTTAACATGGAAATCACTCAAAAATCTAATTAAATTCCACCACAAATGGATTTGTCTAGTTTCGATATCAAAACATACAATTATCAACCTATCCATACTATAATAACACATTGCTTGAACTGAATAAACTCTCTTTGCCATACATAGAATTCAAATTCAAATTCGTTTATTTCCTCGAATAAGCATATACAATCCAATACAGTTCAAATATCCATATGTCAATACAATTAATTACACTTTGCTACCTCACTAGGCTTGCCTGTGTCGAGGCTGACAGTACAATCAGTGACATAATGTACCAAAAACAAATTTAGACGTCATAATAAACAGATTAGATACAACACACCAATAGACTATAGAGATCAGAAAAACATTTTGTGTATAGATCAGTAGCAATTATTATAGAGAGAAATAAAAACATGTTAAAAATGAAATGATCATTCTGATACTTTTTTTATGTCTTGTCTGTTTTGTTCCATGGTTTTCAAGGGGTTGTTATTTGTTAATATAATTTTTTTATTTTTTTTATTTATTCCAACATACGGCGTTAGCCTTTTACATGTATAGTATATATGACAGACACAAAAAGCACATAAAAGTAAATTCAAACAAGACAGAAAGACATAAAATAATAATGCATAATCGAAAACAATGTAAATAAATCAATATATACATAATATAAATAGATCAATAATTAAAATTTAATAAATTTTAGTAGGTAGGTATTATAAAATCAAATAGAAGCAATAAAAAAAAAACATTATGACAACATTACAAATAAATAATTAATTCGGAAGGACTCAGCAAAATCAATGAATAATGAATCTAAGGCAATAATAACAAAATTCAAATCATATATCATAATATAGAGTTTTGAATGATGTCATTCCGGGAAAGAGAATTAACATGCGATCATTCCTACTTACTTAATTATTTACTTTATCTAATCTTTCTTTCTCAACTCTTATCTTACATATTTTGCCATTGTTCATATTAATTTAAAACATGCGTTCAAACCTGGCATTGGTCAGGGAATAATTTAATACACAAAATATTATTTTTTTCTGTTTCTTTTTAATCGTAATATTCATGTTTCTCTGAGAAGAAAAGTAATTAATCTCCGAAATAAGTAAATAACAGTGATAAACCAAGAAATATATGCCCAACCACAAATCTTTGAGACCGTTGGATAGGCACCATTGGCTCTGAGCCACTCAATTGATAATATTTTTTCATATTCCTCACACATGCAATTTCCCCATTATAATATCACAGTACATAATATCATCATCATCATCATCGCCCTCAACGCTCCTCTCGGGAGCACAGGGCAGAAACCAGCCTCCTCCATTCAGAGCGTCTCTGTGCCAATTGCGTCACCTCTTCCCACGACATTCCTTGCGCTCTGATATCGTTGTCATAGGAACGGTGTATTGTGAAAGAGGGACGCCTGGGCCTACGGAACCCCTGCGGACGGAAGAACAGTGCTCTTTTTGGCCAACTATCATTGGCCAAAAAGTACATAATATACCCGTATATAAAATAAATATACATACAAACAATCTTACAAAATATTTACACGAGATTAAGACAAGTATTTACATTCAAATTCATGAACTAGTTATCTATCATTAAGACAAACAGTTTCAAAAAGACGATAACAATAACATCTGTTTGATTTATGACCGAGAGACAGGCATTTGATTGTCATTGTATTGTTAATATTTGTCTACCGTGCGTGCGTGCATATTATTGTTTTCTCAACACATTTTGAGGTTAGAATTCGTCGGGGTTAATATCCCTTACATTGGATTTTATTTTTGAACGGGTGTGTTTATGTTTGCTTTTCACTACGGAAATGCACGACCGCGAATGGGAAGCGTATTTGACAAGATCTGTAAGAGGTTACCCCATGTGTTTTTCAGTAGTATTTATATTTTGTAACTTTTTGTTATTCGCTTCAGCGCGCAGAAAATTACAAAAAAAAGAGGGAAATTAAAAGAGTGTTTTCGTGCCACACTATTTGTGAGATAGGGAGAGAGGACCTGAAACTTACGTCTTTGTTCATACAGCATATCCCACAAGTGGAGTAGTCCTCTCTGTGACAATAAAAAATATAAAACATTCAGGATGGGCGGCATGCCTCATTGCTAAATTATAGATGTTCTACGTAAGGTTTTACGAACATCTGCTTTTTACAGGACACTCATCAAACAAAAAAAGAATGGAAGAACTTTTCTCTACCGAGGTTATAGTTTTCAACGAACCTAAAATAAAATCCATATGACTAACATAATATAAATATTGACAAATAATACAGATCGAGCTAGTACCAAACTAAGATATGAATCTTGTATTATGGGTACTAGCACGACGACACACATACACACTATACACTAAACACAATACATATACATGTAACACGTGGACCCAGAACAGTTTGAGAAAGGTCATTCTTCATTTTGTCCTGGCCGGGAATAAAATTTGGAACCTCGTAACTCAAAAGCGAAAATGTTACCTCCGTGCCACACTGGTCCCTGACGTTGATTTTATTTGTATTATATTATTTTAGCTTATTACATTTTATTTACAGTACTGTAATTAGTAATTGCATGAAACATTTTATGTATTTTTATGTCAACTATTTCCATTGCTTTTTAATGCCCTCCTTGAAAACACAGGGCAGAAATGAGCCTTCTTCAATCAGAACGTTTGCGCCAATCGAATCTTCTTGTCCCATAGCATTGCTATATAAATATTTCTCTATCTATACCATCATGCCGTGTCACAAGCTGGGCAGGCAGAGAGGATGGAATGCCATGCATATAGACCTATCCTTACGTATTCGCAATAACAGAAAACAAATAAATTAATTAATGCTTTTGTTTTATTATATTTTAATAACAATTGTCATTTTCCTTTGCAGAGTGTCAACCTCAAATCCCTGGCGACATCCAGCTACGGCAACGATGCAGACGTTAGCATTATCAATGAAGATGGCGAACTGGTGCAGGCCTTCGAAGCTCAGAAGAGGATCACCAGGTTAGTTAAACAAGTATTGTCATTTAATCATGGTCTTAAACGGCATGGCACTTCTATGCCTCGCTGAAATCTGCCACATTGATGAAACACGGTTACTGTGAAAGGTGTATAAGGTTGTATTTGGATGTATGACAGAAACCTAGGTACATCTTTTTTTTTTAAATGTAGTGAAAAAGTTTTAAAAAAGATCCTCAATTATATATTGCAGATTATTATCAAAAATAGCTTGACAATTTGTTGACATTTCTAAGAAATAGTATAACATTAATGTTGTTGACCGAAGGTACTTGTTGGAAGTCCATTTCAAGATAACTCCATCATCAGGCGATTAGTAAAAAGACGAGAGTCTCCGAATACTAGTACGCAAAGTTAATAAAAGTCATTTGGAAGTTAACTACATATTGTGTTTTTTTTTTCAATTAAATTGTATAAGATTCTTGAAATATGTATTGACAGCAGCAACTTAAGGCATTTTAGTTCATGCATAGTCAATTCCAAGTTACTTGCATATTTTGATGTGTCCCATTTTCGCAGACAACTGGAGGAAGAGGTGAAATCGGAGAAGGAGCGTTACACCAGATCCCTGAGTGACTACACCAACGAGATAGAGAAACTCCGAGAGGAGAACGAGAAGCAACAGAAGTAAGCATTATACTATAACAAAATCAACAATATATAAATGATCAATAGAAGAAAGTTTTTGATTCATAGCGCTCAGATTTAATTCAGACTATCAACAATGAGAGTTTTCTTTATTTACTCTTGTTCTGTTTATGTTCCAGACTTCTAACCACTGGCCTAGGTACTGGAAATGGAGACACTCACAATGAACAGTTTGTCCAGCAGGAGATATCCAGGATGGCATCACAGAACCTCGCCTTGCAGGTAAACCAACAACACATAATACTTTTTAATCAATCTATATATCTGGACATTTTTATGGTAATAATCTTTATTGATTTTAATAAAACAACATTATAATTTACAACTTTGCAAATCAAGGGAAATAAGATAAACTTGTTAGTGCTATAGTCTAAAAGAATGGACTCAACGACACCAGCAAAATGTGTCGCCACACCCAAAATATATCTAATGTCAAATCCACAGATTTTACAAAAAAAAATTTACATATTATTTTACATTTTGAAATATATCACTTGTTTCATAATAACGCCATTTTAATCTATATATTGTCGTTGCATATTCGAAACGAGGTATTTGCGAACATTTTTATTTAGGCATACTCTTTAAAAACTGTCCATTAGGCCATTAAAATTGTTGTTTGAACTTTTTATCGGCATGTGATATTATGCTTAAAATATTAAATTTTAATATTTGATACTAAGAATCACTTTATATAATGGTTATGATGTCATTCTAAGCAGTTTATTCTAGAAATGTCAAAATATTTATAAAATCACATACACCATTTTCAATATGCAACGACCGTATTCTAATGTAAAAAAGTGAAAAGTTTTGTGATTCTATTAGAAATAATATAATTAGGCATTTTTTTGTCTTTATTTGGCTCTCATATAAAATTAAAATTATGCAGATCGACGTTACACTCTGGGCGTGACAAAATATGATTCCAAACAAAACAGTATTAGATTTTAGTATCAGTAAATAATCACGCACTGCATTATGTTTGTGATTTCAGGAGAAGATAGAGGAGCTGACCGCAGAGTGTGAGCAGTACAAGAGACAGGTGCAGATGCTGACGAGGAAACTCAAAGATCTGGGAGTGGACGATACGGCTGATATGTCACTTCTTACCAGTGAGTAATGTATTACGCTTTGTACTAATATTGTGGGCTTTACTTTGTGGAGTATGTACATATGTAATACTGTGGAGGTGCAATTACGGAGGTAAATGATTGGCAAAATGTAGAAAGGTAAAATTACCATCATGGCATTTCCCACAAGTGGGGTAGCCAGCGGAAAAACTGCGAGTAATAAATATGCAAGTCATCCTCTCTATGCCAATTCAAATTCCAACTATCTTCTTTACCATCATGCATAGGCGTATCCCACAAGTGGTGTAGCCAGCGGAAAAACTGCGAGTAATAAATATGCAAGTCATCCTCTCTATGCCAATTCAAATTCCAACTATCTTCTTTACCATCATGCATAGGCGTATCCCACAAGTGGTGTAGCCATAGCCAGCAGATCAGCTGCATGTATCGAATATTCAATTTTTTTTCTCCATACCTACAAAAAAAAGACATTCAAGATGGTTGGCAAACCTCGTTGCTGAATTTAAGATGTAAAATGTCTTCATTTTTTCCATCACCTGCCTTTTTACAGGACACTCAAAAACTTACGAAAATGAATGGGAAACCAATTCTTTGCCGGGTGCTCCAAGTTTTTATTTTATTTTAACAAAAATGAAATACAAAATCAAAAATACATGGTTTTAACCCTTCGCCCGCCAACGTATCACCGGTGATATCACAAAAAACAGTGTCCTGTGCGCCAACGTCGCACCGGTGGTATCGGTGACTTATTTACATTGTATTATATCTATATATAGGTATACTAGTATAGAAATCAACTGTGTGTATTCTACACACAATAGGCAACAGTATTATAAAATCCATGTCACAATATAATTAAATATCAAATAAACGTCAAAATATTATGTGATTAACGATTGTTTGTTTTGTCACGGCGTACAATACATAACTAGGTTTACCATATTGCGGCGGGCTAAAGGTTAAACAGTCATCTGTTTTCACAACATACCTACCGCTCTGGTGTTGTATTTATAGAAGTGGCGTCTTGTGAAATGTGGTTTTAATTTTTACGTTGTATGTTTACAGGTAAGGATATGTCACAGAGCATGAGGGAGAGAGACACCAGCATATTGCCCGTGGTTAGGAAGAAGGAGAGGGAGGACTATATGGGCATGTTTGAATACAAGACGGGTTCGGAGACCATCATCATGCAGAGACTTGTATGGGGTGAGTGCTTCCTATTATTTTTATCAAATAATTTTATTTTTATTTACAAGAGAGCGATGATAAAATAATTTAAACCACTGGTCAATGCAACACTGTAAATAGGAGAACAGTATCGTTCTCTGGCGCCATCTAGTGTTTCAGCTTGATAATCAACGATAAATTATTGTTGATAGCCTCGAACACAATCATAAAGATGGTTGCTGTTGGATGACATGTATGCTCAACAGATGTCAAACATAATGGTTTGAAACAGGAATTGGTGGGATTGGTAAACGTTCCATGGATAAAGTGCACTTAAGCAGCCAGAGCCGATTCATAAGCATCGGAACACCTTTCCTGTTTTCTACTTAAAGGAGTTTTCACAGTCTGTTGGGTGAGGTGTCTGTTGGCTATTATTCTTAATATTTTCACTCACGCAGGTGTAAAAATTCGGTAAAATGATAAAACTACGTTTAACATGTCATGAGTTTGGACTTTCTTCTTCATTGCTCCCTATTCTCGGCCAGTCTCTGCAGCTCTACGTATGAGCCACAGTTCATGTCCCTTCTCAGTTGGTCCATATATGTGTCTCTCGGTTGGCCTCTGTCTCTATATAATAGTGTTAACAAAACAATACAAAATTTAAAATACTAGGATGATATGCAGTGGCGAGATAATCACTATGACGTGATTTCTGCCATCTAACCACGACATATTTATTTATTTATTTATTTATTTATTTATTAAATAAACGGCTAATGCCTTTTACAAACATAAATTATAATAAAACAGAACAAAAAAATACACATTTCACATTAAATCCAAATAGGCTAATAAAAAACAAACCATGTAAAAAATAACTTAATAGTATTGAGATATACCTAATTAAAACAAATTTACTTATATATATTATAATACTAACAATATATATCAAAATTTAAAATAATATTTGACACACATCCAACACATGATAGGGATTATGGATTGGAAGAGGGGGGGGGGGGGGTGCTAGGGAACGGATACAGATTTTAAAATGAAACTTAATATTTAATAATTCTTCTGGTGACTTCATTTAGACCCTGTGAAATAAACTTCTAAATACTGAAAACTTACCGACGATGATGTTCCAAAAGAATAAATAAATAAAAATGTTAGTTTATTTGTTACATTAGCTTTTCATAAAAATAATTTTCCATTTTTTACAGAGTTGCTACCTCGCACGGCTGTGATTCTTTTACCAGGACTGCCGGCATATGTGGTCTTTATGTGTATCCGCTACACGGACCATATGAACGATGAGGACAAAGTGCGTGTCCTGCTTAAAGTGTTTATCAATGGAGTGAAGAAGGTTATACGACGCCGTGGGGAGAAAATGGATATTTCCATTATGTGGCTGGCTAACACCCTCAGGTAAATATAAGATATTATTTGTTTGTGTACTTTTGTATTTCATTCATTCAATGTATTCATTGCTTTGTATTCTATATTGCTATATATTCAAATAAAGACTGTAGCATACACATGCCATACATAACCTCTTTTCAATGACAGTTATCATCTAGGTCGGTAAAACAGTTACCTACTGCGCGACCTTGTTAAAATCATCGCTAGATGTCTCATCCCAAAGGATACACAAGGATATTTTTCAGAAGAGTGGGGGTACCGCCCCATACAGCCGAATCTGTATATAAGGCCGCCGCCACTCATAGAACAGCAGTTTTCATTTGGCTTTAACAGTCCGAGCATCATAAAGTAATAACCAGAGAGTTTTGGTCGGAATCCCGCCTAGCTTTTCTGCCTATTGCTTCCTACTTGCGAAAACCGCTGCCAAGAGCGTTGCATTGGATACCCAGGAACGTGTTCGTCGCGGTTACCGCCTAGTAGCTCAAACTGAAAAGTTTATGAACAATCTTCGCGCTACATAATAATTAAACCACTGTCATTGTACAAACTATCTACACTTGTGATTGTAATTTCTCAATATAACTATAAACCAATCAATATTTTATTTGTCATCCCTTGACCCATTGCAAAAAGTGTTATAAGACTTGAATCTTAGATCTTAGTTGTCTTACAAAAGCATGCTAAAGGTTTAATGACGTGTATTTTTTAAAATCATAAAAAAAATAATTGTGTTATATTTTAGATTACTTCACTGTCTGAAGCAGTACAGTGGAGACTCTGCTTACCAGGACAATAATACTCCAACGCAAAATGAGCAGTGTCTCAGGAATTTTGATCTCTCCGAGTACAGGCAGGTGCTGTCCGATATAGCCGTTTGGATCTATCAAGGTATGTGAGATTTAGCAAATACACAAAACGTTGCGAGGGGCTTTATGTCATTCAATCTAGTGTAATAAAGGTCACTGACATTTATAACTTGAGTGATCATCTGGGATAAATAGCATGTAATAAATTTTTATCCTCTGCCTACCCCACAAGATATGCTGCATAAATAGACAGACAAATTGTTTGAAACTCTTAGCAAATAGATGTGTCTTTAAGTTCTCTCTGGAGCCCTCGTTTTGCACATCTATACACAAATGAATTATTTTATACAAACTAAACAAATATATTTTTTTCTGTTCCAGGTCTGATAACAGTACTAGAGCAACACATACAGCAACTGATTATTCCAGCTTTGTTAGAATACGAGGAGATATCCGGAGTATCAGGCAGGGCCCCTCGTGGCCGAGCTCTGTCCTCCTCTGGCACGGAGCCTTCTACACCCGGTGCTGCAACACCTTCGGGAGTCCCTCGCAGTCCGCAACACCTCACTAAAGAACTCTCCTACATCCGGAGTACTCTGCATTACTTTGGAGTGGATCCTGATCTCATTGTGCAGATATTTAGACAGGTGCGTCTATGTTACAGTCCGTTTTATTTTTATGCTGATTAAAATTGCGCTAAAAATGATAGTTGACCAAAAAAAGCACTGTTCTGCAAGGGTTCCGTCGGCCAGAGCTTCCCTCTTTCACTATGCACTGTTCCTATGACAACGACATTAGAGCGCAGGGAATGCCGTGGGAGGAGGTTTCACAGTCGCTCTGAATGGAGGAGGTTGGTTTCTGCCCTGTGCTCCCGAGAGGAGTGTTGAGGGTGATGATTATGATGATGGTAAAATCGCATTGTTCACTATTACCTTTAAGATCTATTGCACTCCCCCTGCATAGCCTGTTTGCTATTATCTAGCCAAAACAAGCGCTCTAGTCCCAGACATGTTATGAAGCATAGAATTTTCTTGATTTTTGCAAATCCTGCAATATTGCACTATGCCTCCGAGTTAAATTCGTTCATTTTGTTTCCAGTTGTTCTACTTTGTGTGTGCCACTTGCTTGAATCAGCTACTCCTCCGTAAGGATCTCTGTCGCTGGTCCAAGGGAATGCAGATCCGTTACAATCTCTCCTATCTGGAGGTCTGGGCCAAGGAGAACTACAACCAACAAGAGGTAATTAAAAGAAACTGTTATTTTTTAACTAGGCATGCAGAATTAATATTCTTTGTGTTTTATCCTATAAAACTACATTTGTCAAAGCAGTTGTATTCTGTAAAATTTACGTATGTGAAAAATAAATCTGTCAATATCTAGCTAGTTTTTGATATCTACAGACATTTTTGTTGAAATGAATTTTTCTACATTTGACACCAAGCCATTTAGTAAATAAAATTGAGTTCTAAAGTTTTAACATTTTTTTAATATAAGTATTTGTGAGAATAACATTTTACATCAAACCATAAAAGGTGGATCTGGTGGCATTATTGAAAATTCAAACATTTTCTTTGGAGCTATTTACGATAGGATATGTGTTCTTGAAACCAAAAAGATATTAGTTTGAACATATAAATCCTCCATATTCCACATATCGTAATTCATATTGTGTGAAAGTACATATGTGCAAAATATAATATTTCCAATATAAAGCATTGTCTATATGCTACTTTGTCTAAAGCAGAAGAGAATGGCTTAGGATTGTCTGGAAATTATGAACCCCATTGATTAATACTACTTAAGTAGGTAATATTAATTTGTATTTATGTGTTACAGTGCACAACCATCCTGTCCACCCTGAACCCCATCATCCAGGCTGTGTATCTACTGCAGGCCCGTAAGTCTTCAGACGACGTCCAGAGCACTTGCGACATGTGCCCAGATCTCACACCCATGCAAATATGCAAGGTAGGACAGCATTCAAATTCTTGAAAACGTATCTATCTATGTATACAATCATGGCATATCCCACAGTGGGATAGCTATTCCTCTTTTTGTCATAAAATAAAATATTTAGTGTGGGCCGCAACATACTTATGCAAACTGGGACTTGAAGAAGATGGTGCCTGCAGATTCTGTGAAGAGAAATCCGAGGCTCCTCGGCACCTCTTGACTGACTGCAACGCCGTGGAATTTGCAAGAAAAAACACCCAAGGATGGGTAGAAATGGAACCTCACCACGCTTTGAGTCTCCTCAAAACTTAGACTTCATTTGATATCTAGGGAGGATTTGCTTTGATTAGATAACAGCGGACAAACTAAGCAAGGGGAGTACAATAGACCATATAGGATGCAATGCGTAATGCGCGATGCACCCCATGTAATAAAACAAATAAATAAATATGTGACAACATCCCTCATCACAACTGCATTGAAGATGTCTTATATTTTATGTTTTACACTAACTAAAGAGAAAACAATGTATATATTTATTACACGCAGTGGTTAGTCTTCTTGACTACCCCATTTGTAGGAGATACGATGATGGTGAAGTTGAATAAATATTGAGATGCAGGACATTTTAAAACGTACAGAAAGAAATGGAATATCTGTTATATTTTGAGAATTCCACAAAAGACAATTTTTGATATTTCTTTCTTCCAATATTATTCACAAGCAGTTGTTCAAGAGTGAGGAAGTGTTACTATGAATGATAACAATTTTGTTGTATTGTGCTAATGTTACGCTGTTTTATACAAATGTTACATTGTATTATGCTAATGTTACTTTGTATTATGCTAATGTTGCATTGTATTATGCTAATGTTACGTTGTGTTATTCTAATGTTACATTGTGTTATTCTAATGTTACATTGTTTTTCTTTTATTTCAGATATTGAATCTTTACACTCCAGCAGAAGACTTTGAGCCTAAGATAACCAGCGAGTTTATTAAACAGATACAAGTATGTTTACAAGAGAGAGACAAAGACAAACCTCATGGAGATCATGTAAGAACAGTTTTGTATGATAAATAAATGGGTAATATCCATATTTAAGGTATATGGGTGGATGCGAGAGGAGTGTTGTAAACAGAATGGGGAACATGCATGTGTGAGGAATATGTATAATGTTATCAATTTATATTAACATAACATAACATAATATATACATAATAGTCTATAGCGGCTGATGACGTCAAACACTGATCCGCCACGAGTGGAGCATTTTGCGGCGAAGTGCGAAAATTGCTTTTTCAAATGGTGATAAAAGCCTTAAAAATGCACATTTAAAAATATAAAAAGCACCATACTGCTTACTCCACGAAGGATACAGAACGAGGTGATAATGATATAGAGATAATCATCATCATCATCGCCCTCAACGCTCCTCTCGGGAGCACAGGGCAGAAACCAGCCTCCTCCATTCAGAGCGTCTCTTTGCCAATTGCGTCACCTCTTCCCACGACATTCCTAGAGATAAATCTTTGTTTTTTTTTTATTTATTTCAGAACAATCTATTGATGGACTCCAAGTACAATTTTGCCGTCAAGTTCCCCTTCTGTCCTTCCACCATCATGTTGGAGCATATAGAATTACCAGAGTCACTCAACTTGCAGTCGTTCCTGACCAAGATATAAACAAGTTTTTTGAAAACTCGAAACCATCATTATAAATTTATATATTTAATTTTAAATATTTTTTAATAGATTCGAGGACATTTTAAGGAGTACATGTATGCGTGTTCATTTTAGTTAGTGTATATGTAAAAAACATGTCGACGTACGAGATGTTCGATAACCATAATAAAGCGACATAAAGGGGCTTTAAATACAAAAGGATGCGTATTTTCAAAATGACATGCACCAGTAGACAATATCATAAGTTGATTCTGTACGTATTTGCACCTTTAGTAAGAATTTTTGTCTGATAAAAAGTAGATGAACAAAAATATCATATGCTAAATAGAATCAAATTAGATTACAAAGTTGCAAATTGAAATGATAATAAAAATTGCCAAATCGCCTTTTCGATGCATGTCATTTCTGCGGCTTGTGTATTCCATTATTTAGGAAGCCTCTTATTTCTTATACGGAGTTGTAAAATTCGAATACATAACCAACTTAGTCTAACTTCACTCAACACTTATTGCTAATTAAGAAAGTAAATTTAAATATGTATTTAGATCCTATATCCAGTTTTTGTTTGTGAATTTTGTGTGTATGTTGTACGTATCTTAAAAAATAGATAAATAATATTATCTATTCTATTCTAAGTACACACGTTATATCATTATCATGACAATAAAATAAATAAACATTCCAATACTTTCTAAAGAGCAGCTTCATTAAGCATTTAGGCGGATTGTATAGTTTTCATTTTGGTTGGTATTAAATTGTAGTTTTTGAAAAGGAATTACTGTTAAAATATGTTATAATTGGATCATTTTTACACTATGAAATTTGCATTGAATAGATCAGTGATTTGTCGATCTCCATAGCTTAGTGATTAGAGCCTTGGTCTTGTAAACCAGGGGTTGAGAGTTCATTTCTCTCTGCGGGCAATGAGAAAGAATATTTTTTATGTATAAGCGCTTTTTTTATATAATGTCTTTAAAAATAGTGAACTTCTAATTCGTTGCCTTTTTATTTGATATAAAATCGTCCTTAGATCTCAATAAACGGGAATCATGTAAATTTGAGTGCATTGCCAATATTAAAAAATTAAAGTACAAAGATAGGCAAAGTTATATGTCAAAATACTAATCGTCAAACGTAAAATAGTTTAAATATCTTTCGAGACCCCATAATCTTTGTTTTGCCATTGGCGAGAAGAAGTTTGAGATCTTAATATTATATCCATTGTTTGAAGGACCTTAAAATGTGAGAGCTCATTTTATTTGGTGTAAGTTCGGTGTAGGAGTTCATCAGTAGCTTGGATGTAGAGTCTCGACCAAGGGGTCCGCGGTTCGATCGCAGGTGCTGTCAAACTCCCCTTTCACTTCAGCTTTTAGCTTACTGTGAAAGGTATATAAGGTTGTATTTGGGTTTATAACAAAATCCAGATATTATATCTTTTTTTAAAAAAAAAAGTTGGGTCTCAGATCCAAATATATCCATGAGTGGTATTTTGTGAAGGATCCACAGTCAACGAATCAAAGATATAACTCACAGGCCGAGGTTTACTGAATTCTATGATTGAACAATACTGTACATGTTTCACAGATACAAATATCAAAATGTCTATTTCCCTTTGGCAATTTGTCAAAATTAATTTCTGCAATGCTAATTTTGCAGTGTAAAAAATATCTATAAATCCTATAGAAGTTTTGTTGAAACATTTCAATTATTGTTGAAATTTTTTTTAAAGAGAGTTTATCATTCTCATAGATATTATTTAATTTGTTAAATAATGTGAAACGCAAAGTATATTGTTAAAAATATATTAAAATAAAAGTTGATTATATTTACATTGGTTAAACTTGTGCAAATTTTATTAAATCAAAATATATTTATCTATATTAAATAATGTTCGCTGATGTTTTTGGCAAATGTACTTAATTTTATTAAATATGTTTGTTACTTAAAGTATTTTTTGAGATTCTGCTAAATAAATTAATAGTTTTAAAAACTATGCAAAATTCTCAATAAAATATATATGTGTATACATAGGCAAAACTAAAAACTATGTATAATTCTCAATAAAATATATATGTGTATACAAATTTTTGTTAATTTGGAAAGAAATATATTTCTCTATAAAACATATTCTCGAATGTTCATTCATGTGATCTGAACTCCTTAATGGGAAGAAAGTGTTCTAATGCTTATAAATGGGCTTAGGCTTGTATTAATATGGGTATTTGATGAAGTAAAATGTATACATATTTAAAAGAAATGTATTTCAAAAAGTTAAGGAGTCAACTCTTTAAAAAAAACATAAGTGGTGCCCTAAAGTTTACAAATCGACTTAGTCTGGTTTAAGTGTTCACCATACCATCAACTTTTGTTTAATGAAATATGTATTTAGTGATTTTTTTTATAGATTTTCATAATAACTTATCAAAAAAAGTCCAGTTGAATAAACCATCTTCGGTGTGGACAAGATTTGTGTAAAATTTCAGATAAATGGAAGTCCCCGGACTTCTGCGGTATCCGGGTGGACGGTGGGTCTCCTTCAAATCATTTTAATATTTCATTATATTATCTTAAATTGTTTTATTAAGTTTGTTGCATAATAATGATGTTCAAAGAGAATAAATAAATAAATAAAATGTGTAAATAAAAATTAAAGACCAACGAAATAATAGTGAACTTAGAATCGGCTGTAAGTATTAAATATTATAGGTAATATAGTTGTGTATTTATTTCTTGAAATTATTAATAATCATATTTAGGTAAATAATAGTAAAACTTAAATCTTCTGATAATGTCACATTTTTTTACATATTTTTTTGTCTAACAAAGATTTAACGGATTATTTATTTTTTTAGTATCGTTAAAAACTTGGTGATTTTAAAAATTACACTAACGGCTGGTTCCATAAAAAAAAAAGTTTCTTTAATTTACCATAGAAATTAGCAGAGTTTATTCTGCAAAAATTTAAAAAGACTGGTCATAAATGCCAAGTTATTGAAGATAAAATTCCCTTTAAGAAAAAATCCGGAGTGTTAAAAATCTACTAGAAGTTTTTTCCACGAAAATTTAAGGAGACGTCTTTTTTTTATGAAACTGGCTATAAATTATTCAAAAAATTAATGAAGGATGCCACTCATTATACATGTATTTGTTTTATTATGTTCAGAGAAGATGTTCTGTATGTTTTTACATGTAGTTTGCTGGCCATCTCATTTGTTGAAAATTTCAGGGGTGAAAAGTTTGAAAACTTTATGTTATCGTTTATAAAATTGTTTTTAGAAAATACCTGTTTTGATTTGAAAATTTAACAATTTATGGACAAAATTTTAATTTAGCAAAATTAATTGATTTAATTTAGCAAATACATACACATTCCATTTTTTTTATTTGGTTGAGTTATGATGAGACAAAAAAAATCTTAAAAATTAATAAATATAAATAGATGACATAAACAATTAAATTATATTTATTTTCCTGTGCCTAACATAAAAATTATTTTGTTTTAATTAAAAGATACCTATATATATTTTCAAAATATGATGTACAAAAAAATTTATTATTACGTTTTTTTTTTTTTAGATAAAAAGTGATTTTGTCATATTTAGGTGCTTAAATATTTTGGTAGATAAATTTATATTTTTTAGCGATAGATTATAAGTTTTTTTTTTCTATTTTTTGTATGAGAGTGATAAGATCACATGTGTTATTTAGAAAAAATATTTAATTATAATAAACTTTTTACAAGTTTTTGTTAACATTATTTCGAAATTCTCTGAATAGTATTTTTACTAAACAAAATAGAAAATTTAATCAATTCTCTGCTATGTCTCAAAAAAGACAATTAACACTTTAATTATTTTTTTACCATATATACAATTTTACCAACATTTATAGCTTAAACAATAAACAATGTTTTGAAGAAACGTTATATTAATTTTAAATTATTAATTTCACATACTTGCCCAGCTAATAAAAAGTTCCTTACAAACAAAAGTATTTGTGCTTTAAAAAATTAAAAGTATTTATCGAATGTATTATGTTTTATTAATTAGAAATTATTTACCAACCTAACATTAAAAAGAAATTTAAATTATTTTTAACCGAAAGTAGTTATGTGAATTTTGATTGTTTATTAATTCATATTGGATCTATCTAGATATTTCTCCAGTACTGAGTTTGTTGAGAGGCATCTAAAATATCTCCAATTGTGCGTGTGATTGTTAAATAAATTAATTCCCTTTGCACACAATTATGTTCATCGAATGTGGCAGATTCACTGGATAACGCGTTCGCGGGAGAAGCCATAATGGTATATATACTAGTTCGCCGGTAGCCTCGTGAACAAGGTGTCCGTGGTTCGATACCAGGTGCCGGAAAACTCCCCTTTGAAGACACAAACTTTTAGTAGCTTACTGTGAAAGGTGTATAAGGTTTATTTGGGTTTATAAGAAAACCCAGATTTATCTTTAAAAAAAAAATATTACGGAGATAGACATTTTATTTGAGGAATTTATATAAAAAAATTGAAATTGCGAAGTTCATCCATAGGTTGTTTATGAAGAGATGAACTTTTGCGACAAAATGTTCCTACCAAGATCTCTTTTGACAGATAGGGGGTGATATAAATATTGTACAAAATATTAACTTTTTTTATTTATTTCCTCATCCGTATTCTCAAATAAATGCATAATATATGTAGGTATTATGTCATGTACAAAATCAATCTAATTTTATCGTTCTTCAATGCTCCTCTTTGGAGCACAGGGCAGAAACCCAACTTTAACGTACTAAACCTTTATTATGTACTTACGTAGTCATTATAGGTTTGTTTTTGTCGGTTTTAACAATGTAACAAAGTTCGTTTTTAAAAATTAATAAAAATGGTGAAAAGTAAAGAATGATGTTCTTTGTGTTTTTTATTAATTTGTAAGTATTTGTAGTTTATTTTTGATTATTTTGAGTGCAAATTCAGTTTTCTATGAATAGTATATTATAAATTAATATAAGATCGTTTTGAGGTTATGTTTTATTTTGTGCATTTTTTTTTTATAAAATTTGTGATATATGAAACATTCCATCACAGCATTATATAAATTGTTTAGTATTATTACTGTTTAAACATAGTTCTGTTTAGTGCCATTAAGTTACTGTAAAGATTATTTATTTAAAAGTATTTATTTCTATTAATTAATTACATTAAGAAATGCCTAACCTGTAACTAATTATTTATTTACATAAATATACATTTATTTTGACTGAAAAAAATAGTCACAATGTTCAACTAAATATCAGCTATTTAGCAATATTATCAGCCATTTTGTTGAATAATAATTGTCCATCTTGTGACAAAGACCAATCGAAAACATTCCATTTTATTTGATTTTAATTTGGTGCTGCCATATAAAATAAGCATTATTATTTCAACTTGTACCAGATTTAATTTTTTACAATTGATTTTGATTATAAATTTGCCTTAAGATTGCCATTTTAATATCAGCTTTCTGATGACCAGAAATTTTCTTAAAAAAGTGGAAGCCATCTTGCCTTTTATTTGTCAGCCATTTTGTGATTACAACCCACCATTTTGAATTGTTATCATTGTATTCTGAGGAGACAGTTTTTGATTGTTAATGGCGTACCTAGTTTTGATCTTTAAAACTATTTTGGATGGTTTTCTTAAAAATGCCAGTGGACCATTTTGAATTCTTACAAAATTGCATATTTAGTTGAATCTTTTTCCTTTGTATAACTTTTTTTATTTTGTATCTTTTCTGTGTGTATCCAGTGCCTCCCAAAATTCCCAGAAGAATTAAAAAGAAAAATAATATACACCTAGTGATATTTTTGTAGTAATATGACAAAAATTGATATGTCCTAAAAAGCAAACTTTATATGAGCAAATTTCAAAGAACATATCTGCGTGCGAAGGAAAAAGGGGATAAGTCAACTCATTCCCTAATCAAATTTAATGCTATAATCAATGTTTATTAATCATTTGCGTAGTAGAAAAAAGTTGAGTAGGTATTTGCACATTAGAAACCATATTTGAATGTAAAACAAGGCCCAGATTGTACTGCATTTTTTTTCTTCCATCCAAAGACCTTGCCCATCTCGACTTCTAGATGTAGTCCATTGTGGGATTTAGTCCTTAGATTTCTTCCCACAGACCTAAAACCTGAAAGAAATTCAAAATTTTGTGTGGGTTAGTTCCTTTGATCTGTTCTTGATCAAGAAAGTGTACTACATTATACCGCTGCATGGCTTTTGTTTTGGCTCTCCTGTGATGTAGCCTTTTTCAAATAATCCCCTTTTACCTTTTGCACAGAGATATAATCATTTTCAGCTTCTAAAATCGTGGCTCTTTGTATTAATACTAACCATTTTTTGTTATAAATCATATTATTTCAGAATTTTTATAGTGCGATGAAAATATTGTGTTTCATGAGACACTTATTATCTAGTAACAAATTCAATTTTCATAAAAATTGGACATGTCAACTTTTGCTGTATTACCACAGAATTTTATATTAAATATATTTAAGTATAGATAATATAATATTAACTGTGCTTCTATGAATGTTAAAAAAAGTTTAAAAAATGTAATAAATATATATTTGATGTAAAAGAATCCTATGTGATATGATAGAGAAATTATTTTAATGTAGCCGATCTCACGTAGATGACATTGGATTCAATCCTCATCAAGGATATTTTGTAAAAATTCCATGTTCAGAGTTGGTGTTCCAAATAAATAGTAAATTTTTACTGAAATGTAAAATTTCCGTGTTCAGAGTTGGTGTTCCAAATAAATAGCCAATTTTACATTTCTGTAAAAATTCCATGTTCAGAGTTGGTGTTCAAAATAAATAGCCAATTTTTACTGAAATGTAAAAATTCCATGTTCAGAATTGGTGCTCCAAATAAATAGCCAATTTTTACAGAAATGTAAAAATTCCATGTTCAGAGTTGGTGTTCCAAATAAATAGCCAATTTTTACTGAAATGTAAAAATTCCATGTTCAGAGTTGTTGTTCCCAAATGTTTTACAGAAATGTAAAAATTTCACGCTCAGAGTTGGTGTTCCAAATATGGACGAGCCTGGTTGACTATTTATTGTACTAAACTATTGTCGCTTCATAAGGAAATTCATGGATAAAGTGATAGATGTCTATTAGTAATAACAAATAAAAATATGATTTTGAGTTTTACAAGTAACTTTATTAACGTGACCTAAGTTTCAACACTCGATGAGTTTGAAAATGGCATCGCGTATTGAAACCTAGAGCAGTGTAATAAATTAGTACTGGTAAAACTCAAAATCAGATTTTTATTCGTTATTAATATAGAAAAGAATGATTGTCTCAACACGGTTTAATCTCGAATCTTTTTTTAATATATTTTTTTTTTAATAAAAATGATCTAGGATACCTACTACTACTACTGCTATACCTTCACAGCATATACAATAAATGGGGCAGTCAGCTTGTTGTGTTCTTATGAGAATTTTATTAATTTATTTTCATTTTTGATAATTGTTAATTTTTATATCAGCGATGAGATTTGCCACCCATCCTGAATATCTTAATTTTTTGTTAGCACGGAGAGGACGGTTTGCATAATGTGACTGTCTCTTAAAAATATTTAAAACCATTAACTACCCCCTTTTTTTATGATATTTGGTACCTAATGAATAAAACTTTATTGGCAAATTAAATACAAAATTAAGCCAAGCCTGTTGAAATTAGACAGTCTATTTTCAACAGACTCAGATTGACAATATTTTAAGATTATTAAATGAGATTCAAAACTTAAATGGTGTTGAGACTAGTCCCATAGTGTTCCAGCTACTTTAATATTGTTTTTTGTTATAATTATAAAGATGAATTGTTAATAAATAAATAAAATAAACTGTACCCATTGCCTAGCTGACCATATTATAATATATATTTACCTAAAAAATATGTTGTAACATACTTAATAGTTTATTTATAATGAATAAAAATGTTATATCTTCTAAAATATGTATGAATAAATTATATTTAAAATATTTGATGTATTTTATTAACTATAATACTATACCCTCACGCCGTGTCCCAGGTGGGGTAGGCAGAGAGAACGGAACACCAAACAGATCTATCTTTACACACTTCCTTCGCTTCCTCTACATTCATACAGTTTCTCATACACGCCCGTCGGTTCCTCTTACTCAACACGCCCCCGTCCTTGAGAATTTGATCCATGTGATCAAGCCACGTGGTTCTCGGACGCCCGCGTTGCCTCACACCCTTTCTTTTAGACAAGTATATCCTCTTTGTCATTCTTACCTCGTTCATTTGTTCAACATGTCCAAACCACCAAAGTTTATTCACGCGCATTCTGTCCACAACACTCTTCTTGCATCCGCTCATTCTTCTTATTATTTATTAACCTGAAGATTAATGTATTTTATTATTTATTTTATATCCTCAGTATTTTCTTAACCTGAAGATTATTTGATTACAATAGAATAATTTATTATCCTGTACAGTCTCGGATAAAGAATAAACCTCCAAATCTTTTCTGTAAGTTTGGCAGTGTCCTGTAAAAGGCAGGTGTTTATGATACGTTGCGTTTTAAGACATTGAAAATCTTCAGTTTAAGCGATGAGGCACACCAACCATCCTAGATGTCTTTACCTTTATTGGCACAGAGAGGATGACTTGCATGTTTGTTGCAAGGAAGTATTGGCTTGCTGGCTTTCCCATATCACCTAGGAGGAGTCATCGAAAGTGAAAAGTGTGAACACTTGATAACCGATGAAAGCAGTTACCACCTGTCATAATTTTGATGAAAGCTCATTAAACGATCATTTAAGTACTAGTTTTCTTACTCTTTGCACACTCTTTGTCTCTATTCTCTATGAATTAATAAAGAATGTCAGAATCATAGACAAAACCGATGGGTTGTTGTATGCTTTTGAGAATTTTCTAGACAAATACTGAGATCTATTTTTTTTCATTAAATCTTATTCAATTATTATAATTATATTTTATGAAAATATATTATAACACAGACAACATGGCGCAAATAGAGGCATACCAATGAGAGCACAGGATATAAAAGTGTGAATAGGCGTCTTCACTTTTGATGAACAACTTCGATTTCTTCCCTCTGAATGATCATCCAAAGTAAAACATTATGAATGCCTCTTAAGAATGTGTATGAGAAATTGTATGAATGTGTATGAAGCAATAGTATCCATTCTCTTTATCTACCCCACAGAGATGCGGCATGGAAGATAGATTCAGTATTCCTACTAAGCCTTGAAAATACAGAATAAAAATATAGACTGTTTATTTTTAAATACATAATTTTATTTAAATCGTCACAATAAATACAAAAAAAATATTTACCAACTGGCAAAACTAGAAACAGAATTTATAAATCTTTTTTATCTATGACTCAAAACATGATTACTATTAGATATTGTCAACAAAGTAGGTATCCAATTAAAAAAAGTTCTTAATTTGAAAATGGTGCTTATAATAATATAAGTAATTAATTATAGAATTCAAAAATCTGGTTCGATCCCAGGTGCCAACAATCTCACCTTTCACGACACAAGCTTTAAGCTTACTGTGAAAGGTGTATAAGGTTGTATTTGGGTTTATAACAAAAACCCAGATATATATTTAAATAAAAAAAAGTTTTGAACGATTTGAAAGCCAAAGTTTTTATTTTAACAAATTCTCTCATGTCATTTTAGTATTGCCAGGTAATATTTAACTTATTTCTTTTAACAGATCGTAAGTTTATAATTAATATCAGTTATACATACATAAATAAATGGATACTTAAAAAACGTAATATTTTACAAAAATAATATAATATATTATTTACAATAAATTTACTCCTTGCCATTAAAATTAATTAAATAAAGTACAAATAATTAATGAATACCCTTAACAATTAAAAATTAATTAAAAATTAAATCAATATCATAACGCTTTCACAGATTAAAAACTTAATATTAATAAAAACATTTTCGACAAAAAACTTGCCTTTTTATGTAACAATTTTCTTTATGGATTTTTTTCAGAAGTATAATATAATATATACTTATACATATTAAATACATTCAACACACAGAGAGTGAGTTTATCGCAAAGGCACGATCTCTTCCAATTAACACAAGTTTTTCATGATCCATGAACTAGAAATTTGATCCTTGGGACATCACGTCATAAAATATCCTTATCCTTCCAACTATGCAAGTATAGGTATTATTTTCTTTGTCACCCTATTTTCGTTATTTTATAGCACACATTTGAACCACCAGAGCTAATTTACATTAATCTCAGTTATTACTTTACATTACTCTTGTCCATGACTTTTTTTACGTTTTATATAAAAATTGAATTTCAAATTAAGAATGCACATTCGAAAAGGTCAGTAGCTTGATGGAACAGTTTCAAACTTTCAATATTCGTGTTGAAAATTTGACATTGTGAGGTTTTGTAATGGAAATGTTTTAAATTAGATCAATTAAATGTGAGAGGATTAATAATATAATTATAACTCATAATTTGAAGAAAATATATTTTCATTTATAAAAATAGAACAAATTAAAATATTTGACAGTAATCAAAACGCGACGTGATTGATACAGGTTCTGTGACGTCACAGTTCCCTTTCTTGCAAAATTGATCTACGGTAGCATGACAACAACAACAATGTCAGAATACGTTTCCGCGGGAATATATTTTTTAATTTCAATTGCAATTTTTTCGAAAATTAGGATACAGGTATGAAAAAACATGCATATTTGTGACATGAACAGAGTTTCGTGAAATGGTTTTAGGAAATAAAATTTAAAAAAATGCGATGGGGCTCATTGAAAGATCTGTGGTTCAATCATCAAGATTAATCCACCTTCTTCTGATCTAATTTTTACCTATGTAAAAGTTTTCGAGAAGTATCAAGATTTTCACTAATTCTAATAATTCATCTTGAGCATAAATAATAATAATTACACTGTGCAAAATATTGTATGTCTTATTTTAGCAAGAGACACAGATTTTGTACATACGTATAATCTATTAATATATTTATTGAAATTACTTATCACATCGGATATGGTAGATTGTTTTTATATAAATCTAATTAACTTATCGTAATACCTGTATACTTATAAATACTCATTCTTTTCATCTTAAACCTAAAAATAAAACTAAAAAATTATATTATTATGTGTATTTCGAATTGTGCAGAATAAAAAAAAACAAACGGACTCAGCAGGGTTACTCAAGACACGATCTAAATAATATCTTAATATACTGATTTTTTAAAGAAATTAGAAGATAATATATAAGTATGTTTTTTTTTTAAATCATAATTACCACAACAATATTAATGTATAGACCAATTTCTGGTACTTTATTGTGGTTATATCACATGATACAACCATAATACTCATGTAAATGTTGAAAACGACTATTCTCAGCTACCGCAGGATTGGCACACACGTATTTTTTACTATAGTCACATCGCGCATCGTAGGTTAAGTTTAAGACAAGATCAAGATCGTATTTAGATTGTTTCAGAGTAGCTCTTTACAATATCATAGATTATCAATAGAGAAAAAAGTGTATCACTCAATTGTCAAAAAATGCTTCAAAAAGTATGCTATTTCCTCAAAACTATTGATTATTGACTCCATTTGTTTTTTACTCAAAGTTAGTGTGGATATTCAAAATTTTCTCAACTTCTTCATCAAAAATTTAAGGATTTATGCTTAGTGTAATATCGCAAAATTCAAAAGATAAGCGAAATTACACACTATACGTTGATAGTTTTGAATTTACCCAATCACTGTTTCCAAAACATAAATGAATCGTTGAATTTTTACTTTTTAAATAAATATCGGTTTGAATACCAGTTTTAAATATCAGTTTTCCATAACTCAACAAGTTGAAAACTACGATTTTTAATTTAATTGGTAGATAATATACCTACACAATCAAAGCTATTCTTTCAATCCCAAAAGCAAATAACTATAAAAAGTACCTACACGGTTCCCATAATATATTAAATATATTTAGTTATGGAAGAAAGATACCTATACACCTATTTTCAATTCCACACATAAATAATATCTCGAATTAGGTATTAAGCTATTGAACAGAACAAAGACGACGTATGTCTTTAACAGCGCGATTATTTTTATAGTATATTTAACTTTCTGTTGGGTTTTTAAAGCAAGCATAATATAAATATAGGAAAATTACAATAATGGTGATTTCTCGAGTATAAGACTTTTCTACTTGTTGAATTGTGGACAGTTGCAATGATTTGTGACTAATATAATAATGCAAAATTTATGACTTTGAAGAAACAAATGAAATGTTTTAATAATTAATGAAAGTGATTTTGTATCCTTGTAAAATATTTTCCAAATTACGTTAAACAACCGACTATAAAGTGGACTAAAAATATTAAATTGTAAGATAGACTTACAGACAAACTATATCAAAAGAGTAGATATTAAATAGGTACCTATATTAATTTTATTTGACACATTCGCTTTGTCAAAAGCAACTCGCTTTTGTTAATCTAAACATTTTCTTGAATTTAATTACTAGCTAAAAAAATATAAATTGAAGTTATTATGAATTGGAGATACAGCAATATTTCAAACCACGAAATCAAAGGAAAGGAAAATAATTTAGAGTCATAATCAATGTCTACCAATGATATCATCGTTTTGCTGAAATAATAATTATTGAGCAACTAAAGCCATCAAACTTGAATCATATTTTGTTACCAATTCATTATCTATTGGTAGAAATATTTGTCGTGTTAACTCAATTTTAGGTTTGTGTAGCTAAAAATATAATGCTACATAAAAATATCCAGTTTTGCTTATTTATTTTTCACCCAAAGTTACTAAAAAGGAGTCTTGAACAACAATTTTATCACTCGCCTTTAAATATATATTAATTGTAACAGTAATTATTAATTTCTTCTCTAAACTAACTCGATTATTATTACCTAACTCAAATTATACTTTATTTAAATTATGTATTGTCTACAAAGGCACATGTTTATTTGAAGGGTATAAGGTTTTTTTTTTATCAAAATGACTTTTTACAAATAAAAATATGATTTAAAGTCGATATGCAATATCGTTTTCTTAAACTTAGACATAGTTGGAAAAGCATCACGTCTAAACTTAGGTCACTATAATTATTAAATAACCGGTAAAACTTATTTAAATCATATTTTCATTTGTTATTAATAAATAGATATGGAATTTTACCAAAAAATAAACAATAAAATACTCAAAATGACTTAATTTTATGAACATGTGATTTTTTTAGCGAATTAATTTTTACAATAATAATTAACCATTGGATGAGATTACTTATTATGTAAAATTAACACACGAAACTATCATTTAAGACTTCACCTTATTTATTAGTTCTCAAGATGGGACATGAACCTGCAACTCACGCTTTTCGCGAAGTATGCTTTGTCCAATTAAGCTATCAAGCAATACCGAAGTTTTCTCTCTTAAACCCCAATGACAGCTTCATGTGTAGGTATTGTTTAGGTCCCATCTGAGAAACTACCAAATGACGTAACGTCAGCTTTCTATCGGGATGATGGTATGATTGTTTCATGTGTTAAAAATTAACGATAATTTCTTATTTTTCATTTTGCACATTCATCAAAAAATCTATTTACTTTTTGTTAAAAACCGAAACTGATAGGTAAACATGGATTAAGCTTTCAACAAAGTAAAAGAAAATCAAAGTTCTATCTTTCAACATAAAACCATATATTTAAGTACAGTTAAATAATTTAAAATGTATTTCAGATAAAGAAAAAAACTTTGTAAAGATTTTTAAATTAATTTTCTCAAGAGTGTATTTTAAATTTGAGATTTAAGCTGCATAAAAATTAAACACCATAATTATAATAAAAAAATCCGGCATATTTTAATAATTAAGAAACGATTATTGTAAAAAAAATAACAAAATATTCTTCATTTTCCATAATTACTACCTTACTTCATACCCCTCAAATGTTTATTAAATATAAAAATACAATAAATTGTTTATTTAACTGAATATAATTATAGTAAAATTATTAAGGTCAGGTGGGGTAAGAGGAACATAGTTTATTTTTCAAATTCTTTGATCAGTTCTTGCTGCTAAATGTAACGTCCTATTGTGGTTTTGATAAACACAACCTATACCTATGTGTGTCAGCTTCCCAAATTTGAATGACATTTTAAGATAATTTCACTGCTAATAGTCAAAAAATAGCAAATCGTTAGGTTAGTGCTTTTGTTCCTCTTGCCCCGGTTTTTGGGGTAAGAGGAACAGTCGACATAACTCTGTAAATTTAATAGCTGTATGGTTGAATTGAGACCATCTCTTTTAAAAAAATGGTCTCAGGCAAGTATGAACTCATTGCCATTTTAAATAAGGTCTACAATACAAAATAAAGAACAAAAATCGGAATTTGGGGTAAGAGGAACATATGTCTTTGATTCAGGGGTAGGAAACTATAAACAAAGTGATGTATTCTTATTGTTATTTATTGTTCATAAAATACAGTCTCAAATTTTCAAGATATAATTTCTATGCAGTAGCTTGACAGTTAAATTGCAAAAATTACGGTAAAGTAGCCTTTATTTCAAAGAGAAGTTCGTAATTTGACGTCTTAGAAACGTCAAAATGCTGTTAGGTTACTGCATCAAATTATTTCTTGAAATAAGAAATAATAGGTACTTATTTTGTTATTATTAATAAACAAAGATGTAGAGAACACCGACATAATTATATGTCGGTACATTTACACTTTAAATTGAAGAAACCAATCCTCGCCAGGTATGCCATTTTTAAATGGATTTTTAATACTATTTGCTGAAACGTACTGACCCACGGTTTCTAATAACTCCTTTCTCGTCAGACCAAAGCCATATTTTTCCATAGAATGAAGATTTTTCACCAAGTCTTCCTCTACTTCCCGTGACAAAACGGCGGCTCTTCCCAAAGAATTAGATATAAGACCTTTACGATCATATACCTAAAACAAGACCAAATAAAGGAATATAAATAAAAATTTAATTACTGAAATAATGCATTCCATACCAAATACATGTAACTAATGTGACGCACATAACACGCACCTGGACCTTACCCTGAACCCAAGGTACTCTGGATTCGTTCATTTTCCTATTAGCAGGCTGAAATGTAGGAAAAAAACCCCTATATATATATTATGGCATGATCTTACAGAAAAACAGCAAATCCAAAGGGCGCTGCTGGATGCCACTTGCATGTTATGTGGGTTACATTAGGTAAAAGTTTCATTTCATTACGTACTAGAGTAGTTTTATAATTAGCATATACATACGCGATTTATAATTGTTGATCTGGGTATATTATAATATTTTGAAGCCGCGTATCCAGATAAGGCCCCACTTTTAACAGCTCTTACTGCTTCTTGTAGTTTTTCTGGCGGGTATGATGCTCTATCAGTTTTTCTTGAATAATTTCTCATTTTTCTGTAACAAATGTGGTATTTTAACTAATTCAGTTGTAGCATTGGGTAGGTACTTAAATAAACGGTCCATAATATATCAAAGACAGTTAAAATGTTTATGACTTCTGACACCGGGAAAGAGAAACATATGTTCCTCTTACCCCTGCCATGACAGTTTCTCTTACCCCACTTGACAATTTTAATGTTATGTTTTGAATCACATTAAAAACAGATATTTAAAGCATATATTATAACATTTTACATGCAAAAATATAAAAATTGAAGTTTAAACAATACTTACACACAGTAACAGCCTTCTAGCTAAACTTTTTAGTGTTTAAATGACCACACAATAAAAATGCCTCTAACTCGCGTTTTCGTAGTCAGTCAACTGAATTTTTTTTTGTGTCATATTGTCGGATTGCCAAACACTAGCGCCATTTGTGTCTTTTTTTAAAAATGAATTGTACAATACTGCTTTATCGACCGAGTAACCATAGAGCTAGAACCAATAGTTTTTGATTTACAAACTACTGTCCCTCTTGCCCCATAGTTCCTCTTACCCCACCTGACCTTAAGTATTATTTACAAACTATTTGAGCTCTTCATCGATTATAAATAAAATAATAATAAACTTTATTCAAAAGTAATTTATTCTTAGAATAAATAAATGTTTAATCATGTCCCCAGTAAACTATCAAATAAGTTGGTCAATCTTCATCAATCTATAATTCTGTAGTATTATGGCAAAAGTTGATAAATATGCCCGATTTTCATGATAAACAAACTTGTCACTAGAGAAATGCATTAAAAAATACTGAAAGAATATCATTATTAGCAAAAAAATGTAAATATTAGTATGAAGATTCAATGATTTTATTATGCTTACAAGAATTATTTTTGCTTTTTAGGACATAGTATATCAACTTTAGCCATATTTTCACAAAATTTAACAAACTAGACTGCAAAAAAGATGGTCAGTTACATAATGGTATAGTTTTGGATTTCTATTAAGAGATACCTGGTTCGAATCCTTCTGATCCTGAACTTCTCTATCTTAACAATACAAGCAAAATAATAATCATGGATTTTTTTAAAAATCAAATTCAAAAGAAAAAATAAACCAACGATTGAAAAAACTATTGGAATGAGCTAAGTATAATTACAAGAACTTTTATAAATGATATTTAATGGAATACTCGAAATTGACTTATCAAACACATTTGTGAGAAACATATTTCATACTCCTTTATTGTTGGACAAACAATAAATTTGTCAATTTTACCTCATTTGTTGATTTATTTGATCGTTTATGGAAACCTTGATATCTTAACTTAAATACAAACAAAATATAATTTAAATTATCTCTGGTATGATGTCCTCACTACTTGAAATGATGTAATTCTACTTAAATATTAATTATTATTCATTAATTTATTTATTTTGTCCAATAAATTTACAATCACAACCATTGAAATGTATTTAAATATGTTTTTTGTAATAAAAAACAATAATATCATTGTTCTTATATTTTTTTTTATTACGACTACACTTGTTCCTCTGGCAAATATGGCAACCTTGCTAAAATTTCTTTATCATCAACTGTCACACTTTGTTCTGAATTTGATTTTCTTCCCGAATCTAAGAGATTCATTCTTTTTTCCATCATGGCTACTTCGATAGATCTCCGCCTTCTGCCAGCATCCAGAGGAATATCAAATTCACTTCCATCATCCATGATTTCAACATGACAATCTTCTTCGTCAGTTGTATTGTGCATTTGTTTGTAAAGAGTCATTTCCTCTTCTCCGCTAGACTGACAAGATTCCGAACTGAAACCTTCATTATTATTTGCATCATCCGAATCAAGGGTTGCAGCATTATTTTGATTCAAAATGCTAGTAAAGCTTTTAATGTTTGCTTTGATATCGTCAAAGTTCTCTTGAATCCTATTTCCTATAGATTTACTCACGTCTTTGATCTTTTCCACTTGATTCATCACGAGAGAAGGCCTTCGTTCTTCGTCAAATTGTGGATCTTTATCATCGCTATCAGATGCTGTATTTAGATCTATGGATGATAAGAAAGGTGTGTTGCTTTCGTTAGTGTTTAGAGGTATTTCGCATGGTGCGTAAACACCTTGCAATTTAGCTTCAATATCGAGTGACATTTTCCTGATGGTGTTTGCATAACGAAGAGAGCGCCTCCTCGGATTGTATTCCATCTTATGTGGCATTGGTCTTCCTGACTTGCTTCGGAGCAGAGTCCACAGAAGCCAAGCGAGAAGAAGAGGAGATGCGATGAAGAGGATCCACATCAAAGAACGTTCTGCAGTTGGAAGGATGTTGAGGTAAAGTTTGAACAGATTAGCCATTTTTTCTGGAAGACTGAATAGGCGCTGGAAATAGAATACAAAAATATAAATTAGTACATTTGAAACGAATTTAATGAAATTTAAAAGTACTATTATTATTTATTGAAAAATTATAAAAAAAATGTGGACACTAGAATTGAAATTTCGTATTTTTCAGTCGCCTAGTCTTCGTATGTTAGTATGAAAAACCGACCTTAAATCAGAGAGATAGATTAATTGTTGAATTATGCATAGTATAATATAGCTGAATAAAAATGGTTACATGAATCAATTTAATTAAAAACAAATAAGGTAGTTGGTAGCCTGGTGGTACAATCTTGAACATTTAATCAAAAGCTCCAAGGTTAAATTCAAACACAAATTCATCTTAAATATCTATAAGAAATGAATGATTAGAAAAAACATTTTTAAGTATTTTTGTAATGTGTACACTGAGAAAAATACTAACGAGATTTCACAACGAATCATTGGTACGTACCTACTATCAGATTAGGACCAGAGGTAGTACAAACGATTCATTAGAAAAAATAAATAAATAAAATAAAAATGTTGGTAAATTTACCAACGATTTGTTTGCGAAAAGTTAATATTATAGATTCGTACTAATGAATCGTTTGTACTATCTCTGGTCCTAATCTGATAGTACGTACCAATGATTCGCTGTGAAATTTTGTTAGTATTTTTCACAGTGTACAATTGATATAAAGTGAGATTTTACTAGCCATTTTTATTAGTAAATTGAACACAAAATTGAGTATTTTTTACTTACGAATTCAAACCAAAGAAGTGGAAGGGTCATGTTAGAAAACTGTGCCATGGAATGCATGTACTTCATATCAGAAAACAGAGCCATGTTAATCTGGAACCTGGCTGTAACTCGCAATGGAAGTCCTGACTTGGGTTGCAGAATGAAGGATGAGGAGTGCAACTCTGGATCTGGCTGCATGCCACGGATGTTGTAATGCAATTCTGGGGCACCGTCTAAGAAGTGTGGATAGCTCAGGGCTATTGGGAAGCCGTAGTAGCAGTCTGTTACATCAATCAGTCCATCAGGAAGACAGTTACCTGAAAATAAATGATTTTTTTTTCAGAATTACATTAGAAAACAGAAATGGGACTCGTTCTCTTTTCTGGAAGTTTTCTGGTGTTTTATATTATATCTTTACAAAGTTTTTAATTTAACACCTATAGAAATTTGACTAAATTTCCGTTTTTTCATTTTTGTAAAGGAATTATTTTTTTGTGTAAATTAGATCGATAAAATTAAGAAATCTTATATAGATCATATAGATCCATCCTTACATAATTTTTCCGTTTCCTCCACATTCATCAACTTACATATAATTCTTCTGCTTCCTCCACATTCATCCAGTTTCTCATGCATGCACACCGATTTCTCTTATTCAACACGCCGCGCTAGTCCTTGAGAATTTGATCCACGTGATCAAGTCATGTACTTCTTGGCTGTCCGCAGTGTCTTACATCACCTCTAAATATACCCTTCTCGTCATCCTGTCTATCATCGTCTATTCACTCCACATGTCCAAACCATCGCAACTTATTTACACGCATTTTATCCACAAGACTCCTATTGCATCCACTCATTCTCCTGATACAAAGCACTCTTTATTAATTTATATGAAATTCTTGTAACAGTATTCATAAAGAAATATTTCCTTACCATTTCTACAGAAGCACTTATTTTTCTTGTTCCTCAGTCCATTGTCCAGAATATCCTTGTGGAAGACATATTCGTATCCCCAAAGACCGTCAACCCAACTGGAACTTTTCTTAACCTGGAATCAATCAAACAAATCACGAATTTAGATACATATTAAGATATTATATGAGTTCGTCGGTATCCTGGAGGTAGAGCTCGGTCTCGTGATCAAGGGGTCCGCGGTTCGATCCCAGGTGCCGGCAAACTCCCCTTTCACGACACAAGCTTTTAGCTTACTGTGAAAGGTGTGTAAGGTTGTACTTATTTGGATTTATAACAAAACCCACATATACATTTTTAAATAAAATAAAATAAAATGTTTAAAATATTGACTTTTTTTATTGTTTTACTGGATTTAGACACAACAGCATGCAGATGACAATACCAATTAGATATCTCGATTGGAGAATCAAGTTTGCTCAACGGAGAACCATGTTTAGATAATGGTAGGTACCTACATTGTGTCGGCCGGTGTGGCGTGGAGGTAATGCTCTTGCCTTTGAGTCACGAGGTCCCGGGTTCGATTCCCGGCCAGGGCAAAGTGAAGAATGACCTTTTTCAAATTGTCCTGGGTCTGGGTGTTACATATTATGTATGTATAGTGCATTGTATATGTGTGTATCGTCGCGTTAGTACCCATAATACAAGATTCATCTTAGTTTGGGACTAGCTCGATCTGTGTGAGTTGTCTATGTATGTTATGTTATGTTAACATCATGATTTTACAATCGAGATGTCTTATTTTTTCGATACATAAGTAGTAATCAATTATTTTTTGTTCGCTTTAGAGCGTTCTTTTTGATAACGCAAAAAAATGGAGGCGCTACTCTGATGCGATCCGGTTGTAATTTACCTAATATCTTTCATGGGCGTACCCATCAGGATATTCTCTAAAGAATTTGAAATGTTTCACGATTTTATTTATTTATTTTATTCTTCATGCACATCATCATTCACAAAACAAAATCAACAAATCAAATGTGCTGTGGGCGGGTTTATTCAAAGGTAGTGCTTTCTGTTGAGAATATCCAATAGTTTCTATTGTCATGTTGTATTCATCGTCTCTTATATTATGTTGATTGTGTTTTTTACAAGTATGTTGTTTTTTTTAAGTTATTCTACTGTAAAGGCTATTTAGTCGTATACTTTGTTAATAAATAAAATCAGTTTACACAAGAAAAAATATGATGATGTGCAGTGGCGAGATTATCACTTTAAAGTGATTTCTTCCATCTAACCACGTCACATTAACACTAAACACAAATTGAATAATAATACCTGATAAAAACACAAATAATACGAAAAATCTCTATTTAAATTTAAATGAGAAAAAATGTGCAATTCACACACCTAATATTCCAAAGGGACCGGGAACTATAGAAAGGGGCTAGGGGACGAATGCTGAGTTAGAAGACAATAAGTATACTTCTTGATGGCGTACTTATAATTTTTGTTGAAGAATATTATCGAATCACTTTTTTATTTCAGTCTTCACGACATGATTTAATGATTTGTGAACCTTTTTTCGTCTCAATTTTCACTTTTAGCATTGGTTTTCACATAAAATATTCATCCCTTCCCCCACGTTGCCATTTTATTTTTATTTTGCTATAGGAATTTCAAATGTTTCACTTTCTCCTCGATTTCGTTAAGTAATTTTATAACCACCTTATATTTTATCTGACTTTTTAGAAAGAATGAAGAAGAGGTGGTAGCTGTAAAAATGAAACTTTAAATTAAGAAGGATTATCTCATCGAAACCATTTTGTAATTTTCTTTTTTTATGATGTTTTTGTTGTGATGAAATACAGTGTTTATAGTTAATATTAAATAACTAGCTGACCCGGCGAACGTTGTTTTGCCATAAACATTATTTCTAGATTAGGTACTTATATAGCTATAAAAAATATGGGTTGATGGTAGAAGGGTGAAAATTTAGGTCTGTATGTATTTTTAATGCCTTACCATAAAATAATAAAAAAATTTACCAAAAATAAAATAGAAAAATCGAGGTGGACCACTCTTAACTTTTAGGGGCATGAGAAATAGATGTTGGCCGATTCTCAGACCTACCCGATAAGAACACAAAATTTCAATAAAATCGGTCCAGACGTTTCGGAGGAGTATGATAACAAACACCGTGACAGGAGAATTTTATATTAGTAGGTACCTATTAGATTATTAATAGAACCACGTGGCTTGATCACGTGGACCAAATTCTTAAGGACGGACGCGTGCTGAGTAAGAGAAATCGGCGTGCATGTATGAGAAACTGGATGAATGTAGAGGAAGCGAAAGAAGTATGTAAGGATAGATCTATATGGCGTTCCGTTCTCTCTGCCTACCCCTCCTGGGACATGGCGTGAGGGTATAGTATAGTACCTATTAGATTTAATAAACTTCACTGGCTTGTGAACCTTATCATTATATTACTAAATTTTAGTCTAATCATTTAATATCTTTATAATGAATTAAGTTCAATTATTTAATAATCTGAAATAGCTGTCTGTTATGTGTTATATTACTAAAATAAAAAATAAATATGAGTAATATTAGTTAGTTATATAAATATCAAAGATTTAGAACGCATTAGAATCATGTTTTTTTTTTAAAATAATAATCAACGCAAAATTCCAGCCGTCGTTTCGTACATATTATGTATGTTTGTTTGTTTGTAAGATAGGTATTTCCATTTTAATACATATTCTAGAAAAATAACATCTTTACTACTTACATGACCTCTGACACAATAAATAATAATATAGTATTATATGTTATGTATTTACAGCTAGGTATATATAATGCGTATTTAGATTTATATTATAAAACCAATTAAAAAATAAATATAATCATATTCTTCCTAGTTAAAAGGTTTTATGTATGTGTTATATTATACTTTGGACAGTATTATATCTATTTATTATTTTATATTGTATTACTTATAAAGCTTGTATATACTAGGGACCCTAGTCAAAACACATTTAAGCGTTACGTTTTCGTTCAAACAAGACGAGGTTGCGAGAACGCATCATATTTCGTAGCTAATGGGGTGTTCACATTTGGCGAATATCGCCAGGCGAATTTCAAAATATATCGCCAGCAAAAACAAAATTCGCCGGACATCCATTGATCGTCACACCTGTTCACACAGTCCACCAATATAGAAACGATCTACCAGATGCGCTTTGATTTTGACACTGTTTTCAAAATGGCGTCGAGATGGAGATCACGAAGTGTTTATTTTTAGTCGAAAATGTTATAGTAGAGGTTATAAGGCGCCTTTTAATTAAGGAAACAAACGCCACAAACCAACAACAAAGATAACAGCTGTCACGAAGCGGGAAACATTATAAAATTTATAGGTTATAAAGTTTTTACCATAGATACGAACGCCGCGTACATCTGCGCATGCGCAAATCGTTCAATCGGCCGAAAAGTTGGAAGGTGGTCAACTCGCGACGATATCGTTTCTACTGGTTTTTATCGTTTCAGACTAGCTGTCATTTTGTTCACACGGTTCAAATGGCTAGCGATATTTTGGTGTCTGGCGATATTTATCCTTTGAAATAAACAAACCTACATATTTTACATAAGTGACGGTACCAGAAGGTACCGTCACTTATGAATACTAGGTAAAACGATGCGTGATAGAGTGAAGAATTATGATATTAGAAGAATGAGCGGATGCAAGATGAGTGTTGTGGACAGAATGCACGTGAGTAAACTACGGTGGTTTGGCCTTGTTGAACGAATGAACGACGTAAGAATGACAAAGAGGATATACTTGTCTAAAAGAAAGGGTGTAAGAAAGCGCGGGCGTCCGAGAACCACGTGGCTTGATCACGTGGATCAAATTCTCAAGGACGGCCGCGTGTTGAGTAAGAGGAACCGACGTACGTGTATGAGAAACTGTATGAATGTGGAGAAAACGAAGGAAGTGTGTAAAGATAGATCTGTTTAGCTTTCCGTTCTCTCTGCCTAGCCCACTTGGGACACGACGTGAGGGTATAGATAAATAGATAGATAGATACCTACATATGCCTATGTTTACTAAATGAGCAAAAATGAGCATAATATAATAATTTTCGCTACACTAGTTAGAAGATGACAGTAAAAATTAAGGAAATTACTACTACACCATCATGGTATATACCTACCTCAAATGGGAAAACCAGTAGACCGTTTTCGTTCAATAAACATACAAACTGTTCTCTCGGTGTCAACAAAAAAACATGAAATTCAGGATAGGTAGCTTACCCCACCGCTGAATTTAAGACGCATTTTTTTGAACATTGCCTTTTACGGGACACTCGAAATCTACGGAAAGGAGTGAAAGACTTATTATTTGTCGAGTGCTCCACGGAATCAGAGGAATTCGCTTAATGTATTCAACATTTTAATTAAGCCAACAATAAAATGATGAACTAATCTAGTGGTAAACATGCTGTATCCCAAGTGACGTAAACAGAGAGAACAAAATGGCATATACCTAGATCTATTATTACATATTTCTTTCGCTCGTCTACATTCATACAATTTCTCATACACCCACGACAATTTCTCTTACTCAGCATACGGCTGATTATCTCTAACAAAATATCCAATATTGCATGTAGATTAATAAGTAAATATGTAAGGTTTTACGAACACTTTAATGCTAGCATAAAAAAGTGGGATACCAATTCTATTCTAGGAGACTCCATGGAATAATTTTAACCTAATTAAAGTAAACATTTGCTTAAGCTGTGAAGCACTCGGTAGATGATAGGTGTGAGTTTTCGAGTGTCTTGCAAAAAGCGGATATTCGAAAAAGAATACATTTCATGTCTTAAATTCGCGTTGAAGTATACTACCCAATACTAAATGTTTATTTTTTTATTGCATACAACCGGTCCGTTGGCTTCACCATTTATGTTAAACGCCGTAAAGATATGAATGGATGAATTACTATATTGTGGACCCAAAACATACTATTATTGTGATAAACCTTACTTTAAAATTATTTTACGTCATAAATTAAGACAATGCAATATGTCTTCGTCGGCTTTCTAGGATATATATATATATTTAGTTACAATCCATTGGATTGGTCTGCAACGAGTTTGGTTTTTCTTCTCCATTCCTCCCTATTCTCAGCCAGTCTTTTAAGCTCTACGTATGAGCCACAGTTCATGTCCCTCTTCAGTTGTTCCATATATGCGTCTCTTGGTCGGCCTCTGCCATTTGTTCCCTCGGTCTTACCCTCCGCGATGGCGATGAGTAGTCCTGGGTGCCTGATGTTGTGGCCAATCCAGTTAGCTCGTTGTTGGCTGATTCTCTTAAGGAGTTGCCTTTTTTCGCCTACCCTGGTTAAGACTTCTTCGTTTTCGACGTGCTCCGACCAATGGATCTTAAGCATGCGTCTGTAGCACCACATCTCGAAGGCCGCCAACCGTCCGCTTTCACTCTTGCTGATGGTCCATGTCTCACAACCATAAAGCAGAATGCTCCATACAAAGGCTTTAGTAAGGTTCTTCCTTACGCTTAAGTCGATATTTGGGGATTCCAATATCTTCGATTTTTTGTTGAAGGCAATCCTTGCCTGGTTTATTCTGCTTACAATTTCTGCTTTGGAGCGTCCATCCTGGTTTATTCTGCTGCCCAGGTACACGAATTCACTTACTTGTTTGATGCTCACTCCATTTAATGCAATGTTCGCAGTCGCTTCCTCTCTTCCAACGACCATACATTTTGTTTTTTCTTTATTTATTTTCATGTTGTACTTTGACAACAGTATACTTTCCAATTTTCCTAAAGCTTCGTTCAGCTCCATCTCGGAGTCTGCGAGCAGTGCTATGTCGTCAGCATATCTTATCATGTCGACCTTTTTCCCATTTATTTTTACTCCTGTCCAGTTCTTCATTTCTTCTCTCAGTTCATCAATGGCTCGCTGTATATAGCAGTTAAAGAGAGCTGGCGACATTGAGCATCCTTGTCTTACGCCTTGTTCGACCCTTGCTTCTGCACAGCTCTCTCCGCTTTTAATCACAGCCATTTCGTTCTTGTATAAGCTCCAGATATCTAGGATAAATGCGATAAAGATTGGAGACAACCATTAGGCACTGTGTCCCTTACGTTTACAACCGTAAGGTAATAAACCTTTTACACGGGAATACCATATGGCTTCAAAATTTCTGGAATCAATATTTATCAATAATAAAAATTTTTCTATGGGATCACACATATTTGTAAATAATATTATTATCTATTTAGTTGCATTTTAATATTCAAACGGGACGTTTCGTACTTTAATCTCGTAAAGAAATTTCGAATAGTGAATCTTTGTGAATTGTGTATAATAGAAAAAATATTTCTTTTGTTTTATTTTATGTACATCCGTAGTGTTATACTGTATTAGTTGAAAAATAATTAATTTTATAAATATTATTCTAACATTTCTCTATATGCGCGCTATTGTGAGTGTGTGTTATGACAGTGCTTTTTTATGAAGTTTCAAATATCAGTTATCTATATAAAAGCATATTTCACTTAAAGTAAAAATTGTGCAACTTATAAATAGAGTGAACGATTTGTGCAAGTATCTGTAGAAGAATCGATTCAAAGCCGTTGATGGCTTCATATCTCTGATAGCGACAAAATGATGGGGTGAGTGTACGTATTAACTAAAATTTGTAATAGTGTTAGTGCATCATGGCGTGTCAAATGCTCTAAAATATGAGATAATTTATTTATTGAATTGCTTCAAATAAGTACATTATTTTGTTAATTTTAGTATATTACATAAAATTTTGATCTATTTGTAACATTATTCTGAGACTACGTGAGTGTGGGTTGTATATTTATAGAGAGGTATGAATTTCAAAAATAGGCTTCCAACCTATCGCAGTGGCTCAAAGATTTTAAAATTTATTTTGGCGCGTCCAAAGAGTTAAGTAATATGCATGACGTCATCAGGGACAAAAACAAATAATATGAATGAACCCTTTTTCATTGATAATTTAACAGGGACCAAATAGTTATCTTAGACTGTTTTTGGCACAAATCATCCTTGTAGGATGCTATGCCATAAATGAATGAAAGGAAAAAAAAAAATTTGCCTACCCCTGAAGTTTACAATAAATTCATATCATCGTTGTTTTTTAATATCGACAATAATATTATTACAAGTAGCTTATTGCTATTTGTTATGTTACATCATATTTTAATGATGTACATATAAAACATTTTATTTAAGTTTATAATCACACCAGCTCCGTCTTCACAATATGAGCACACGAGACCCGTGCCCAGAGCCCCCTATTATTTGCTATTTATTATATTTTCGCTTTACAGTCCCAAATATTCTTTATTGACTAAACTGAGAAGATCTTCAAACATTTCAAACTCCTATACCTTTTTGAAAATTAATAAATTGGCGATGCAGAAGGGGAAGGATAACATTTTGAGATAATTGAAGGAGACTCACCGACAACCCGGACAGCGCAGAAGTCTGGGGACTTCTATTTATCCCAATTTTATACTAAGCTAATATAGTTCACACAGTGAGCAGCCTGAAGGGCTGGCTTGCCAAAACTGCCTACCCGGCATAGCCTCCACGTGTAGAATCTTTTGACTACACTCTTTTAATGTCCTTCTAGCCAAGAAAAGCAAATACTTCATAAAACAAAATAAGTATATTCACTTTTTTTCAGAGCGTTGAAGAAAGGCCTATCTCTCACCCTGATATTTGAGGAAGAGTCGTAGACTCCTATTTATCAGCGCATTCAAACTAAAATCGTCCTCACGGCAGGCCTGAAGGGTCTGTCGGATAAAACGGCAATCTTCAATGCTACTACTCTCTCTTAAATGGTTATTTCAGAGCAAGCTTAACTAAGAATTCGGGGTACTAAGGTCTAAATATAAAATCGTGAGAATTGATTGCGCCATCTGGGTCCCAGGATCGCTACTGTGTTCACCCAGGAACTCCAGCGTGTTCAAAGTCGGCATATATGATCACATAAAATAATAAAATGATTAATTGTTTCTTTATAAAAGATATTATATATTTAATTTAAAATTGTTTTTTACACATAATTTAAAAACAGTTAACGGACTTATATTTAATCATTTATGGCGAAGAGAAGATGCTATAAAACCATAACAATGACAGTACCTATGTGTAAATAGAATTATTACTGCAATAAAATTATTATATTTACTCAAAGGATAATAAATGTTGATACTGAATTAATCAGGCAATTTTTTTTATTGTAATTACATAAGGATTTTTCATTTTCACGCTAAATTTTAAACCATGAGGTAGATAGAGGGGACAAAAGATGATAAAATTTTTCCTCTTCAAACACCATAATTATTCGCTTACGTCACATAGTATTTTTTGAAGTCAGTCTAGATTCGAAGTTTAAAAACATGATGCATATTTTGCATAAATTCAGGAATAAAACAGTGGATATGTTGGTTCGTACTGTGAATTTTCCAGTAGGTAAGTGTAAACAATTCCGAATTAATTTTATCGGTTTTTTTTTTCAAAATATACGATATTTGATGTATGAATGAAAGATATTTGTTATTGTTTGTCAAGACATAAAATTATTTTGGTCGAATTATACAAAAGGTTATCCAGTAGTATCCAAAAATACATTAATGATAATTTTTGTATATATGTATGTATTATTATTCTTCACTGTAAATCGTTACAAGATATCATGGGGCACTCAGATTATGATCTGGCGGAGGGATGCAGATTTTATTCATGTAATTCTTCTTCTTCTTCGCCCTCGCCTTTATCGCATTTACTTGGGGTCGGCTCTCTTAGTCCTCATCTTCCAAGTTTTTTGGTCCCCTGCATCCTCCGCGCGCAACTTTGCCTCCTTCATGTCCCTGGCAATTGTGGACATCCAGGTGGTCACTGGTCTGCCTGGTCTTCTGGGTCCTACTTCCACGTCCATTGTCTTTTTGCTCAAGTTATCCTGTGGTAGTCTCAAGATGTGCCCGTACCATCTTAATTGGTTTTCGGTTATTTTTTCATTATATTCATGTAATTATTTATGGGAAATATTTGAATGGGTGACCAGATGAAAAAATGGGCTATACTAACAAAGAACTGACTCTAATGCTATTTTGTGCGACAAAAATTATTTATTTTCTTGATTATTTATCCATCTTTGAAAATGTTGACGAATAAAACAGTCTCAGTTTGGGACTAGCTCGGTCTGTGTGAATTGTCAATACGTGTTATTAAAAAAAACAGTACAAATGTTTCAAAAATACATATAGTTCTCACCATTGGCGCCGCTCTGCATAAACTCTTCCTATAAAACAGGAGACTCTCCTCTCCAGTAAGCTCTCCAGGGAATTTGGCTCCGTCAGATGCCATGTGGATGTCTCCGCAACTTCCTTCCCAATGATGCAGATTCCTTGAGCCTCTCCAAGTGTCCAAAAGACCAGCCAATTCAGGTTTTCCATCAACACCGGAGTAAACAGTTTCAAAATCGTTGTCAAAATCGTACATCTGTTAGAGGTAAAACAAAACAGGGTTATTTAGTCTGAGTTTGAATGGGCTATGATTCTCAATGAAGGTACGAGCTCTGCTCAATTTTATGGAAATGTGATAGATTGTATAATTTTTTGAATTTTGAAGGAAAATATATTTGAAACTCGAATATATGTAACTTATAAAGTTCTGATGATTCTTCATAAGAAGAATCATTATTGAAGAATTGCTGGGAAGATGGGAAATGCCATGGTGGCACAGAGAGAGAGAGAAGGCTTTTAATTTAGTAAATGGTTTTTTTTTTGTACTTACCCTATCAATTAATCCAAGCTTATCAAATTTGATCCACCCTGGCAGGAAGCTGTTACCGAGAGAGACTAGATTTGAGGAGTATCCAAACATAAAGTCCCAGGCAGTCATCTTCTCGATTGGCTTGGATCCTGTAGTGCGCAATAGAGCATTGGCTGCCATGCGCGTGAAGTAGTGGCTCCCAGCTGCGACATGACCCAAGCTCTGCAAAAAATAGGAAAAAAATAATGAGCAAAATTTGATATATCTTTCAGAAAACTAAAACAACTTTTCTTTATACTATCGAAAATAAAACATTCGATATACTTTTTCAACTATGAAGGGAATTTATTCTCTGAGCAATTTTTCAAATTTGCTAAAGCGGTGCAGTACCTTTTATTTCTTTTTTTTTTGGTTTAGAACCTTCAAAAAACTCATTAAATAAATTATATTAACTTTTTGTTATTAAATTGTCGTTTATGTTGTAAAACTTTCTTTATTGTTTTTCTTTATTTAATAATTGTAATTTGTACCTATAGCGAAATATAAATAGTTTATTAAAAAAGTTATGGTGGAATTTATAGTGGAATTGGTGAACATTGTCCTTGGACACCGAAAGTGATCACTTAAGCCAGCCTAGAGCATTGTGTAGACATGGTTCTCCAATCGAGGTTTCTGATTGGTTTTGTCATCTGCACCCAAATCCGGTTAAACAATAAAAAAAGTAAATATTCTAAACAATCTAGAATGGTTCAAAATATGTTTGGGGCATTTCATTTCAAATCACCAAGAAAAAATGCAAAAAGTAACCCATCACTTCCGATTTTTATGATTTTTTATTTACAAGTTGCTATGACCAAGTTATGAAACCATGCCAAATTTTTTTGGTCTAGGTCAAATACTTTCCAAGTTATCGGGGTTCAAAATTTAAGTCACATAGTTATAAAACTCAATTGCAGTAATATTTATCCGTCACACTTCAATGAATCGGCAACCCATTCTGATTCCGTGATGGAAAGATTTCGGTCTTCGAGTGGAAAGTCCATGGTTCAAATATGGCTGCCAAGCTACTCTATCTTCACAACATAAGTAATTATTTAATATACAGGTATCAGGCAGTGTGTCAAAACAAGAATTTGGGTTTCTGTTGATTGTAAATCAAGCTTCGTGTTTTGAATCTGAAATGTCTGAAAAAATCTCAATAATTGGCGCAGAGAGGACATCTGTAAGTTTTATCATTTGTAAAAAGTTATGTTATGGTGTATATCCAATAAATGTAACGAGTGTAGCTTTTTATGTAGACATAAATAGATTTACGACTCCAATTACACTATCTCCGATGATGTGTATTGTACTGAAAAGTGAGGGTGTAAAACAGGCGAACTGCGGCTCAGGCAAGCAAAAAACCACAAATTTTCTTTCATAACCTGTTAGATTGATCTTTAAGGTACACTTATAAAGAAAAAACAATTTGGTAACCATACTGCCTCTTCTTCATATTTAACTTTGAAAAAGTCATGTTTTCTCACCTCAAAATTTGCGAATAATATTTATTTAAATTTTTTCAAAACAACATATCACATCAAAATATTTTTTTATATCATCAGTACATATCACAGAATAAATGGTAAAAATATCACACGAAAATATTAAGGATTAACTGAGCTATGATTTTTTTTCTCTTCAGCGGCACAACGTCGATGTTGACAAAAACGGACCTCGCCGGTAAACTTTGAACCCCAATAACTTGGAAAGTATTTAACCTAGACCAAAAAAATTTGGCATGGTTTCATAACTTGGTCATAACAACTTGTAAATAAAAATCATAAAAATCGGAAGTGATGGGTTACCTAGGCTTGGTGAAATGACGTGAAATACCCCGTTTGACATCTACTCTTCTAGTAAGTATAATAAAATCCAGTTCCCGACATCCAGTTGTGTCTAAAAATTCATAAGAATTGAACATAAATGATTTAAATTCAAATATTTTTATTAAAATAAAATTTACAATTTAATAATATTACATACACACCTTATTACTAAAAAAAACACATTTATTACATATTTGACCCTCAAAATTGAGCAGTGCTCGTGCTTTGAGGGTTATGATGATATTATTATTAGGTATTATTATCATCACGTTTGTGATAGTTTTGCCTTCACCCGGCCTTTCACGGGTCACTCACACAGCACACGACTTGATAATGTTATAATATTAATATCGGTTTATCAATATTTTTTAGCTGATAAATAGACTCACATGTTCTCAAACGTGATATATGAACTTATGTATTACCCGAGCATAAAGATACCTCCATATCGTTCAATAAACACTTAGAGAAATTTATCGTAATATTTACACCATATTTTTATAATCACTAACCAATAATTAATAAATTTTAATAGCTCTACATACTCTTCTTATCCGTAAATTGCGATGAAACGTAATTATTCGTTGCCAAGGGACTCCACGGAAGCATATCCTCATCCAGATACGGTCCTTATTTCCGCCTATCCTAAAATAAAGTTCTCCAATTCTTTCGACCCAAAACCTCATCACCATTACGCCATTTTACAAAAATGGGGTAAACTCGATAAACTCATCCTCTGTATATTGATTGTACCTACGATTAAATTTAAAATAATCATAACTCACTCGATGGCGGGTAGGTACATTTCCATGATTTTTTTTTAAATAATTTTTTTTATGTAAAATTGCTTGTAATCAATGTAAAGTAAAGAATAAATAAATAAATATCTTTAAGAACTTATTTTTTTTTATTATTATTATTTATTCAATAATAAAACAACAATACAACAATATTATTTAGTAGACATTTATTATATTAGAATGCAATGGTATTTTTTTTTTTTAATTTCCTCAGTCAGTAGTTGGGCCACTGGTATGAGAGGAAACAGTTTTTTAAATATAGGAAATTTTGGTCAAGTTACAGGTGTCTATTGTCAGTGTTGAGTTTTAATGTCTTTGCGTATCTTTTAATTCTTCTTTTGAAAATCTTAAGACTCCTAGCATCCTTCAAATATGCAAGTAGACTGTTGAATAATTTGATGGATGTATGGAGGAATCCATTACGCCTTCTATTTGTTCTCGGGAGGGTGGTTCGTAGGTGGTTCTGTCTCGTGTTGTGGGTGTGTATTTCAGTGTTTGTGGGTAGTTTCAGGTTAGATCAATTATTGTTTACTTAGAGAACAATAATTCACTATAGCGTACGGGTGGTGTCCTTTTTTAACACATAATGAAGTTAGTCAATGTTATCATTGTTGTCATCCGACGGTACACGGTGGAAGTTCATTATTTTTTTTTTATAAACAAACTACTTTAGTATTTAGTAGGTACTTCTAGCGTGATTTTATTAATCGCGAACCAGCTTTCTGGAGCTTCCGCTCACATCACCAGGCTGGAGTGGCATGTAAAAAGCAGGTATTCGTATAAAATCAGGCATCAAAACATTTTACACATTCAATTTAATGACGAAGTATGCTTTCCATTCTGAAAGTTTGAACTTCTATTGACGAGGATGACTTGCGTGTAGTTGGTCCGATGACTACATTAATAGTTTCTCACGACTTTCCCCCGGATGTTTTAAGAACTGAACTCCTAAATCATCCAGGCTCAACGAAACAAAAAAGAAGAGTTCAAAGGGAGGGCTCAGGATTTGCCTTAAGGGATCCCCCCGACAAAATCCTCCCCTTTATTACAACCCTTAATGTCCCTTGGAGGAGATACTCACTACAAGGCACTACTCACTATTACAATAATAATACTGGTCCGATGGCTACACCACGTGGGAAAAAGCCCGTGAAGGAAAGAATGAAAGAAAGAAAGAAAATACAGGTTTAACCCATTCTATTTTCCAGCCTCGCCATAGACAATCATCATCTATAAAAGATCGCATTCTAAATTTTTTTTCGTATCCATTGTAGACTCTATTATACAAAGCGTGAGTGCATATTTTATTTTGTTGATAAATAATAATGATCAATGAACGAAAAAAAAATTGACACACATAATATAATGTTGTTTGATCTCAAACCTGTTGTTACAAAGAGAAAGTGATAATAGTATGTTAGAGTAATAATGACCTTCGAAGTCAATTATTGTAATAAAAAATTTGATAAATATATTATGTCATCGCCCGATAGTTGAATTAGACACTTAAATGAAAGGCTAGGCGGTTAGTTAATAAATGCCGGCATTCAGTTGAATGCCTAGCCGTTCCGTTGAATCATAGTGAACCGTCAAACGTTCGACGTTCTACATTCTGCAGGGTTACTCTTGACAAAACTAAACACGATCTTATTCTAGTCTTGATCTTGATCATACGACGCACGAAGGGACTATAGTCATAAACACCGCGCTACCGCTAAGGCGCGATCGGTTTGCGTGTATTTTTGGCCAATAGTCACTTCGTGCATCGTATGATCAAGATCAAGACTAGATTAAGATCGTGTTTAGTTTTGTCAAGAGTAGCCCTGCTGATCGAAGCTATCCCTATACTTCCTGTAGGCCTAGTCAAAACACATTCAAGCGTTACGTTTTCGTTCGAATGTTGACGACGTTGCGAAAACGCGTCAATTTTCGTAGCTAAAATACACAAGTAGCTACGAAAATTGACACGTTCTCGCAACGTCGTCTACGTTTGAACGAAAACGAAACGAAAACGTAACGCTCAAATGTGTTTTGACTAGGCCCACTGAAGTCATAAAAGTTTGTTTATTATAAGATTGTTACACCAGTTTAATTTTAAAATAAATTTTGGTATTGACTAAAAATAAATTGTTCATTTTATATACACAAAAAATTACTCCTATTGGTCGGTTGAGTTATAGAGGATATTAAATGAGGCAAAAAAGGGATATGGCGGGATTCTTTTCTCATATCATCGTCATCTTCATTTTATATTTTTTGTACAAGTTGTGAGTGTTTTGAAAGAAATAATTTTCCACGATTATAGAATATTTAATCACGAATCCAACGACATGTTATACAACTCAATTTTCGTGAAAATGTGTTATAGCGGATTTTGAAACTCGGCGACACAAATTAAGTTTGTTTATTTGACACTGCGGCGCTAGGATTGTTAAACGTTGCGTTATACAATCCGGCTAGACAATAATAAATTATCGTCAGTCGTTCAACCAACTGCCTAGACATTTAGTTAACTGGCTGATTCAGCTATCTGACAGCGACATATATATTATTAAATAATGTGTACAAACATATTACGTTTTGTGAATAATATGTATTGTGTTACGTTAGAATCTAGTTAATTTTTTTATTTAACCATGCATATTTCGTAATTATTTAAAATAGACGCTTTTAAAAAAATATGCATATTTTCGAGCGAAGCGAGCCTCACTCTCCCTCGAGCTCTCCACAGGCGCGATACTCCCTTAGTACTTAAAATAACATTTGTATTATATTGTATGTACCTATTTGATATGGACTTGAGGTTTGCACACTCCACCTTCAAGTCTGGAGTAAAGATAAAGATAAAAAAATAATAATAACGTAGTTGGACAATTGTTAAACAATCATTCAAAAGTGCATTTTATACCAATAATAATATAAACAAATTATTATTTAATCATAAAGACAAGATAGATCGAATGGATGGTAGTGGTGTGTATTGTATTGGATGTAACGATTGTGATGCAAAATACATAGGACAGACATCTCGTACAGTACGTACTAGATTTGCTGAACATAACAGGGCGTTTAGGGGAATGTCTACATATTCAGAAATTGCGGACCATTGTATCGAATATGACCATACATTTGACATAAACGGTACAAAGGTATTACATTCTGTGTGTGGGGCGGGTAGACCAAACGCCTTGAAAACCTTAGAGATTTATAGGAATAAGAATAACATTGTAAATATACAGATCCCACCCTCATCTCCTTTGTTAGTATATCCTACTCCTGCCAACCATCCCGCCTCCATATCTGCCATTACCCCTACCACTACCTGCACCCTTCTCACCACATGAACAACAGCCCTCACAATTTTTAGATTTCAGTTTCCCTGAAGATGCCTACAAGTATAGGCGAAAACGTTCGGTATTTAACCTAACATAGTGGAGATTAAACAGTGCTCAATAATATATTTTTATATTTTATTTATTAAAAATAACGTAGTTGTGTTCTTCCTTTTTCACGGCATAAGATATGATTCATATAAAAATAATTTGTTATAATATTTGTTCGTTGAATAAAAATCTTAGTGTACACCATCGAGTGTTTATTCTATCTTGTGAAGAAGATTCTTAAATATTAGATACCTTCTCTTTCATAAAATTAATTAAACGATTTCGTAAGGAATCTTATAGCTTCGTCAGATGACGAAGGAAAAGACTTTGCCCTAGATATCATTTGCATGTTCAACACGTTTTTCTATCTTATTTTATTATTGTATTGTTTAATTATGTATATTATTATTAAACATATTTGATATCAATAAAACACTGTTTTACTTTTCACTATTAATTTATTATTACTCAAGCGCTTTCGTCAAGTTAGCTTGACATTTTCAAGAGAACTAATTAGATAATTAGTTCTCTATATCTTATTAGGTAATTAGTTCTCTTGAAAATGTCAAGCTAACTTGACGAAAGCGCTTGAGTAATAATGAATTAATAGTGAAAAGTAAAACAGTGTTTTATTGATATCAAATATGTTTAAAATGTCTTTTCACAATGTGAACACACAAACTCTAGATCATTTATTATTATTAATAATTAATTGAGTTTATTATAGTTATTATTTTAGAAATATATGAAAGACATATTAGAGATTAAATGTACATCTGCAGCCCTAGTCAAAACACATTTTAGCGTCACTTGTCGTTCGACTACAAACGAAATTACGACTATAATTGCAACAATAACGCATAATTATATGGTACATGTAGGTAGATTGTCGTAATTTCGTTTGTAGTCGAACGACTTCATAACGCTAAAATGTGTTTTGACTAGGGGGCCTGATGTGTGCTGTTGGTTTTGCTTCTGGCATCTTGATGTAGCTCGGTTGGACACTTGCGATTACTGGTACTCTTTGGGTTTCTATTCCGGGTGCATTGGGGTGTTAGGTTTGCCTGGACCTACGACTGACTCAGGAGTTAACCAACAACGCCTGTAATAGGGCACATCTTTGTACTAAACTTTGTTTCTGTTATATTCTTTGTTATATATGTATATGATGTGCCTGTTGGCATTTGTTTGTTTTCAATATAAAAAAAAACACGGGCATGTCCCAAATTGTTACACGCTCATATATATCTACTTTTGAAATTACTCGCTGTGTCGGTGTTTAGGTAGGCAGTAGAATTCCATAATGCAATTTAAAAAACAAAAGTTTTCTTCTACTTCCTATACAGTTTATGTTCTTTATGTTCTTTATTGAAAGAGATATCCTTCGTCTTACAAGGACATTGTCAATATCTTGTGTCGACTTTTCTTAATTTCACCTTTTGAATTATTGTTCGAAAATTATTTTTCTTAAATAATATATGTAATTATTAATGACATAAAATATGCAAAATATAGCATCTTATATCTTATAATGACATAAGGTTAATAATCATGCAAGCAAAAAATAGTGTTGTGTAAATTGTCTATTAATCTTATACCTACTATAATATCGTATAACGTAACAAAAAACCGGTCAATGACTGGTCACACTGAAATTGTCTATTACTTTTTGGTACATTATATTGTAAAGGGTTGTTCAACAAGAACTTTGTTTTTTAATTGTGGCAACACCAGCAACATGATAGTTTTGACATTTAATTTTTTGACGTATTCGTAGTGGATGCATTGGCAATTGTTGCAATGAATTCAATTTCGCTTGAAAATCGCATTAAAATAATTAAAATCCATTATGAAAATGGTGGTTCTGCTAAAGTGACATTTCGTCAAATTCGTGATATTTTCGGACAACATAATCGTCCTTCTGAGACCGCTATTAAGAATTTGGTCGCTAAATTTGAGTCGACAGGCTCGATACAAAATGTGTTAACACCAACGCGTGTACGACCGGGTCGTTCAACTGAAAACATCGCAGCCGTGAGCCACAGTGTTGAAGCAGATCCAAATTTGTCAATTCCTCGACGTTCTCGACAATTGGGGTTATCCAAAACCACCACATGGCGAATTTTGCGTAAGGATTTGGCTTTGAAGCCTTACAAGGTTCAACTGGTGCAGGAATTGAAGCCGAACGACCATTCAAATCGCCGTAGATTCGCTCAATTCATTCAGGAACAACCCGCTGGTTTTTCTGAAAAAATCATTTTTTCAGACGAAGCCCATTTTCACTTGTCAGGGTACGTCAACAAGCAAAATTGCCGCATTTGGGCTTCTGAAAATCCTAGAGCAATTATTGAGAAGCCGTTGCATGCTCAGCGTGTCACTGTATGGTGCGCTATGTGGTCTGGAGGCGTGATTGGGCCGTTTTTTTTCGAAGATGAGACTGGAAATGCGGTAACGGTCAATGGATCACGCTATCGCAAGATGTTGACAACTCAATTTTGGCCTATTATTGATGACGTGGATATCACTGACATGTGGTTTCAACAGGACGGTGCCACATGTCACACAGCCAATGAAACGATCAATTTATTGCAAACCAAATTTCCCGATCGCATGATTTCACGAAACTCAGCTGTTAAGTGGCCAGCCAGATCGTGTGATTTAACGCCACTGGATTATTTTTTGTGGGGCTATGTTAAGGACAGAGTCTATACGGAGCCAATCGAATCGATTGCAGCCTTAAAACTCAAAATCCGTGATGTGATTAGCGAAATAGTCCCGCCATTTTGCCAAAAAGTGATTAAAAACTTTGATGAAAGAATCGACATCTGTCAGCGTGCTCGTGGTGGACATTTGTCAGATATCATTTTTCATGCATAATTGCCAAACTTTTCTCTTTATAATTCAATAAAAATTTTAATCATCTTCATCAAATTTTTTTGTTTTATTTTGTTTTAAAAAAAAAAGTCCTTGTTGAAAAACCCATAATACATAATTATCAAATATATAAAATTCTCGTATCACGGTGTTTGTTATCATACTCCTCCGAAACGGCTGGACCGATTTTGATGAAATTTTGTGTGCTTATCTGGTAGTTCTGAGAATCGGCCAACATCTATTTTTTTTATACCCCTTAAAGTTATGGGTGGTTCACCCCGATTTTTATAATTATTCTTTGCATGCATGCATGCTCTCCCATTACGTGCCCTCAACACCGTCCGTGTATGATCTAATTTATAATATGATCCCCTTATTAATTTATTTATTTATTTTTTTTGCACATCATCATTAGGTTTATAACAGTGTTAACAAAACAATACAAAATATTTAAAACCATACCAAATTTAACATTTGAAATACTAAGACGATAATATGCAGTGGACTGGACATGGTTGAAGAAGGACGAAAGTGGAATACATAAATACCGTCGAGATGAGATCGCTGAGGAGAATGGTTGGTAAAACGTTGCGCGATAGAGTAAGGAATGAGGATATTAGAAGAATGAGTGGATGCAAGAGGAGTGTTGTGGATAGAATGCGTGTAAATAAATTGAGATGGTTTGGTCATGTGGAACGAATGAAAGAGGAAAGAATGACAAAGAGGATATACCTGTCTGAAAAGAGGGGTGTGAGAAAGCGCGGGCGTCCGAGAACTACATGGCTTGATCATGTAGATCAAATTCTCAAGGACGGCCGAGTTTTGAGTGAGAAAAATAGACGTGCGTGCATGAGAAATTGTATGACTGTTGAAGAAACGGAAGAAGTATGTAAGGACAGATCTATATGACGTTCCGTTCTCTCTGGCTACCCCACTTGGGATACGACGTGAGGGAATAGATAGAGAGATAGATATCTATTATGCAGTGGCGAGATTATCACTATCAAGTGATTTCTTCCATGCAGTGGCGAGATTATGACTAACAAGTGATTTCTTCCATGTAACCACAATTTACACCCATTCATTTAGTTGAAATGCATGCAAAATAATGAATTATGTAATTATTATTAGAGTTACACTTTCATGGTCAGTTCGTAGCTTTTGACGACAATAATATAACCTTTCTTCTCATAACTTTAATAATTTATGGAGGAAAAGTTTATAATATTTATTGATTAATTAACATACCTATTGCACCATAGTTTGTTCGTGACCTGATTTTTTAGCATCTATTATTAAATCATATTAGTAATGCATATTATTACATATTGATTTATTTATTACATAAGACATTTTGGTGCAAATTTATTATTATTATTATTGATTTTTTTAATTATTAGGCCAAAGGCGTACCTATCCAAATTTCTTCTAAGTAGAGGTGCATTAAATTAGCAAAATAGATTTGACCGTTTCCATTACGAATATCTTTTATGACTTTGAAAATATTGCTTTTTAGTTTAAACTCATAAGTTTTTTAATAAAAATATGTGAGAGTTTAAAACATTTTATAAATGGATAGAATATTAATTAAAAATATGAAAGAGTTTCAAATATTGTATAAATAGATGGAATATTAATTAGCTTAGACCGTTTTTTAAGCTCTGAATTTTCAAGAAACAATTTGGTATTATAATTTGAGATACGAAATAAATAAAACAAATGTTGTAAGGACATTGTCATGTTTTTCTTTTTTTATTTTGTTATGGAATTCTACTACCTAAACACCGACACAGTGAATAACTTGAGAAACACTCATCTAAATTTGAAATAATACCCATATTTTATAAAATCACTGATGTTACATTTGCTTCCAAATTTCTCGATTCGGTATGTAAATACTCAATTTTTATGGAGTGTATAATATTAAGTCTAACTCTTTTTTGAGAGAAAAAGGGGGGCAGGTAGACACTCTCGTTACATTTTTTTATAATTTCATATTTTTTTTGCCTACTTTCAAACTACTTTGAGCTCCAAGAGGGGGCAACGTCCCCCTAGATACTCCACTGCTGCAATCTATTAATACAATATTTTAAGAGGTACAAGGTTTCGCAGACTATAAATTTTGAAAAAAATAACTGGGTGTTCTGGTAATGTGCTCTTAGCATAAAAAGCTTGACCGGTTTCTAAGTTAGATTTATCATCGTATACAAAGTAACACACAATCTTCAATATGATATTATTTAAGATTTACAATCTATGGTCATCTAAGACAAGAGTTTTGAGACCCTGACATGGACCGAATTTATTATTCTTTATTTATAAGTACATTAACCGGTGTAATTTTTTTTTTTGAATATTTTTTAAGTACAAGCATAATTAAACTAAATTTAACATTGTCCTGGGTCTGGGTGTTACGTGTATATGTGTTCAGTGCATTATCTATATGTGTACCTATCGTCGCATTGATACCCATAATACAAAATTCACATCTTAACTTGGGACTAGCTCGATCTGTTTGAACTTTCCATGCATGTTATGTTATGTTATTTTTAAAGATAAAACTAATTTTAAGTAAATAGAATTTTGGCATTTCAATATGTAATTTATTACATTTCTTAGAACCTATGTCTTGTTTAAGAAAAGATTGAAAGAATATTTTTCACATTAATAAATTGACTGTAAATATTAAAGGTAATTTTTTTTATGTATGTTATGAAATATGTTATATATTTTCTATTTAAGTTTAAAATATGTTAAATTTTGTTCTATATACTATTATTGTTATTTTAAATATTTGTAATTTGTATAGACCGCCGCCCGGACACAAGCTAGCAATATGCAGCTTCGCCGGGTGAGATCTAAATACAAATTAAGTATAAGAAATGTTATATGTAGATATCTTGTTTATTTTGTTTATATTTTATGGTTTTTTTTTTCAATAAAAAAAAAAAAAACACCCTTCAACAATAAAAAAAAAAAAAAAATTCAAATACCTATATGCTTCTGTTCCACCTATACCTACTTGCCATCTCCTTATTTTATTACAATTTTATATTTTTGACATATTACTAAGCCTTTTATTGACATTGAAATGACAAATACTCCAATATTTCCATTTGACCTATGTTATAATTTGATTCGTGTATGTATTTTATTTTTCGACAATTACCTATTGTTGTTCTTGTCTTGCTCCAACTGTGTTGTAAATGAGAATTTTGATTTGTTTTTTTTTTGGTGTATTATAAAACATGAAAGAGGCTCACGTTGTGGATGTATTAATAAATTAATAAATAATGCTGAAATAAATAATGATTCTTAAATTAATAATCTTTCCCTCAGAAGCTGAACAAATTCACCTCTTCTCAGATTCTGCACCATTGAAGGAGACCCACCTACCACTAGTTGTATATCTTCTGGCAGACGATATGGACGTATCATATCAACTTTTTATTGAGTGGTAATATAATAGAACATTTGTAACCAAACAAATTTTGGCTATCCGAGATCACGACCTTCGTTGTTGAGTAACGTATTGTGAAGATGGTCAGTTAATTATGAAAATGATTGATGATGGCTCGTTCCACATAATATTTTTGAGATCATGACGTGACCCTTGTGAAATAGTAGGCAGAGAGGATGACCTGCCTAACGAGCCTCTTATTATTTTTAATTTATTTCATACACACCTTCTTTGATCACATCAGTATAAATCACACTCGCGCAAATCGTCAACCGGCAAAAATTGGTCGCCCACTCTTCTCCGTAAGTATTCGAGTGTCCTGTAAAAGGCAGGTGTTCTATAAAATAAAGATTATTGAGTATTTTAAATTCAGCGAACAATTTGCCACCCTTCCTAAATGTCTAATTTATTGTTGGCACGGAGAAGACAGCTTGCATGTTTGCTACGTGTGGGATGTGCCGTGATGGTATAGCAAGCAGGTAGGTATTTAAAATAAGTCAGACGTCAAAATAAAATAGATAAATGATTTAAAAATTCATGAAATACTGAAATATATTTTCTCGAGTTACTAAAATCAATATAGTGATAAGTTTTACAGTGTTTTGTTTTAATAATATCAAATATGTTTCACAATGTGAACACACAAAGCCTGGATCATTTGACAATACTTAAAATAAGATTAGGGAAGGCAAGAGAAGTAGGCATCATAAATCAACAAATAGATTCACAAAGGGCCAAGAAATTAGTAAATAAAAATATATTAGAATAAAATAAGTAAGAAGAGATAAGAAACAAATAAACTTATTACATTTTGTTCAGTTAATTCCGTAACGATGAGATAGGTACGCCACCGATTACAATATCTTGTTTTATTGGCACATAAAGATTCTTAGAAGATTTGTAATAGTTAGGAACTTAAGTAGCATTCACATTGCTTCACTTTGGATGATCATCCAGAGTGTCAGGGTCATACCTGTTCATCGAAAGTGAACACGTCTCTTCACACTTGTTCATCCTATGCTTTCACTGGCATTTCAACAATCACGGTCATTTTGTATGTAGTTTGATGTTTTTTCGTAAAAAAATAATTTAATAAACAAAATATTAAAAATAACACTTATTAAAAATTAAAACAAATTAATATAACTCTCGACAGCATGATAATTATTATGAGTCTAACTTTCAATATTAATTCATAGAGAATAAGACAAAATAATCAAAATACATCAAAATTTAGCAATTAAACATAATCTTTTAAACTCACAAATAGACCATTAAAGGTCACGTGGTCTTGTCTATGGATTTGCTTTTGCTTGGGGCCCTTGGGGGGCAAACAAGTCAGATTGCGCAAATAATCCTTGTAGGATGTTATGCCATAAGAGAAAAAAAAGAAAGTCAGACGATAAAATAATAACAAAATCGACACTGACAGTTTTTTTTGATTATTAGGTATTCTTTAGGCGTTCCACCTAATATTACACCGTAATCGTCTGTTGTGTTGGGATGCCTGATGCCCCTCAATGATTTTTCTGTGACGTCATCCTTTAATGGTCTATAGTAATACCTTATTATAAATACAACCCGGAACCGGTTTTAGAAAATCAAAATTACAGGCTCTATTATGATAAAACCATAATAACAGATTGACAAATACATCATAATAGACCCGATTTAGTATTACATGATAAACGTAATAAAATAACGTACCTAATAGACATCGCTGTTCCAAATACACATAATATACAAACAACCGTCGCAGAAAAAATACGTAAATATACAGAACTAGCAGGAGAAATAAAAAATATTTGGCATTCTAGATCCGTTTATATAATACCTTTAGTCATGTCAGCTACAGGGGTAACTCCGAAATCTTTAATAAATAATTTACAAAAATTAGATTTACCGGTTAATTTGTATATTAAAATTCAAAAATCTATTATAATAAACACTTGTAATATTGTAAAAAAGTTTTTGAACACAGATATTTCAGGCAAAATGCTGGTATTTTGATCCCGCGTTTTGAGCCTAATCCTTTGATATCCTGTATATCTGGATAGGTGATTTTTTTCCGGCATTAGACTGTTAAGTTTTTGTGTGACCATGACTGATCATATGGAGACTTATCTGGTTGTATAATGCTGAGAAGTGTGGATGGCAATTCTGCCGCCGCGTAAAAAGTATAAAACATGTTTATGGTCGTCTCAGTGAAAGGACCTTTCATCAAAATTATGTCTGGCAATCGTTTTCCTTCGTCATAGCTAGTGATCACTATTGATGAAACACCTGTTCACACCTTTTCCTTTTGGAGGATCATCCAGAGTGATCACTGAAGAAAGTGAACAAGTGTGAATACCCCTTTAGGTAGGCCCAGTGACAACGTGACCGATAAAGTAAAATAACACTTTCAATAGAATTCTGAATGAGCCATTAACAGTGGATATTTTTAAGTAGGTAACCAATATTAATGTAACGAAATATTAAAATATATTTCCCTAACAGGTTTTAGAGTTCTATAATTTTCAAATTATTAAAACAACAACGTGTATTCATGACGATTGACACGTTTTTTTAACATTTAATTCCATATTATAAATTTTCTAAACACAAATAGCTAATTATAGATTTTATTACCTAGTCTTTCCCAAATGTACTATTATTAGATATTATATTATTAATCTAATCTAACAAAAATTGTTCATGTTCGTACGTAAATATTTATGTTTGATTATGTCCTTTATAGTCTGTTGACTTAGTCCCCGGTGAGTAATTATACATCTCCCCCTTTTTTCTGTAAGTCCTGTAAATGACAAGTGTTCATGAAACCTTAATTATTTCATTTTTTTTATATAACATCAACAATACAGCAATGACGAGGAATGCCATTAATCCTGATTGTCTTGTTTTTTTATTGGCACGGAGAAGACAATCTGCATGTTTATTAATTGCAGTTAGTCTGCTGGCTACACCACTTTTGATATATTCCGCAATGGTTTAGTAATAGAATATAATTATTAATAACTAATACTCGTAGATGCTTCAAGTTTTAAATCCAAGATACGCTCATCTACAGTGGCCGCCTAAGAGGCATTCACATTTTTCAATTTGAGTGATCAATTATTGAAAGTGAAAAATGGAAACGGACGTTTCATCTTTAGTGATCACTATGGATGACGGATGAAAGCGATTACAATCGGAAATATTGAAGAAAGCGTCTTTTACTGAAACGATCATAAACAAGTTTTTTCCTACTATTTTTCCCTATTCTCTATGAATTAGAATCGAATGTCCAAATCAAAAACAAGACAAACACATCGGTGTTTGCTGACGAGATTTAATATAAGATCAATGGTTTTACGCTAGTTCGTACAATATTATCAAATGTTCATGGGGTCATTGATATTTAATATACCATCATTATTGTACTAAGTTTTGCTCAGTGTCTTTATTTTTACTATCTCGCAGTTATAATAAGCCTTAGAAAAGTCAACGTCGCTTTATTCGGTATTACTGGCAAAGGCGCTTATTATTATCTAGCTATTTCTCTCTGCAGTAATTTCTTCCTGTCAACCTTAAGGTAATGAAATACTATAGTTTTTACTTGAGATACCAGCACAAACTTAAAGACCTTTAAAGTATGGACCAGGAGCCTAAATCGGATTGCTCATACCGTCAGTAACGCTACATTATCTCCATGGTATCAACGGTGCAACATTAGCAATTTCCGTTGTTACCATGGAGATAATGTAGCATTACTGACGGTACAAGCACTCCGGCTTAGGCTCCAGCTCAAATTCAAAAACGTCTTTGTAGTATAGATTAGAAACGCAGAACTGATGTAATCAGAAAAATGATCGATAATTAACAATAAGGCAATAAAAATTTGCCGTTTTATCCATAATATTATTATTTAAATGTTAATGATCCCTCTCGCTCCAATACGGAAGTATTGTAAATCCTTTTAATCTTACAAAGACATTGAAAGAACTTTTTAGAACCAAGGCTTGTTTAAGACTGATAAATATAAATTTACTAGCTGGCTCGGCGAACTTCGTACCGCCTAGGAATCAATGAATGATTACATACATACATCTTCTTCCCCTTGTCCCCTTGTCCTAGTTCGGTCGGGGGCCCATTGCCCCTAAGTATCTCCTTCAGAGATAACTGTCCACCACTGCTTCCAGGACCTCTGGCCACTCCAAACCAAGCCTTTCAACACATGTTCGACACCTGCCCTTGCCAGCTTCTTCTAGGGTGGCCCACCGGTCTTCTGCCCTCTCCCACTGACTTTATGAATGATTAATATTATTAATCTCGTTACAAACTCCCGTAATTGTCCAATTGTGTCATCTTGGACATGCTGTGGAGCGCTATCAGTGCCATAACTCTACATATTGTTTTTATTTTTGAAATTAAAAATGTATGGCGTAAATAATTTTCTTCGTATTTTTTCTTACCGTGAATTTGTAAGATGTTTTAATAGCCTATAGTTTATTCCGAGCGGAGAAGAATCCAACAAATCAGAGATCATTCAAATCGGTACAGCCATTCTTGAGTTATAAATGTTGTAACACACACCACTTCCTTTTATATATAAGAGATTTAGACAACCATTCTTTTTTTTTTGAATTTCTAGTAGGTATGTTTTTCAATTTATAATTTAAAAGTCTAGGTATGCCAGTTATGTATTTGGAAGTATCAAGTATCCAAAAATGATAAAAATCACACTGGCATTTTAGAAAATAGGTACATATATACATAGGAACATTTAGTTTTTTTAAAGATGAAGTTTACCTATTTTACCCATATTACGTAACTTACTAGATCTCCGACGGACCCAGACAGGTATTTTGAAATAAAATACATATTTGCAAACCATCTATGTATCTTATAAAATCATTTTGTATGCTAATACCTAATATCATAACAATAATAATATTATGTAGAGCTAAAGTAATCATAAATCTGTACCACGCGGAGTTCTGGGATAAAGATAGCAGTGGCTAAGCTTCCTTAATATTATAAAAACGCATGCAAATCGTGTCTCGAGGGAATAAACTTTGAAATTTTATAAGGAAACGAGCTGACCCGACAAACGTTGCTTTGCCATATAAATCTATTCTATTCTATTCCCTCACGCCGTATCCCAAGTGGGGTAGGCAGAGAGAACGGAACGCCAATTAGATCTGTCCCTACATACTTCTTTCGCTTCCTCTACAGTCATACAATTTCTCATGCACGCACATCGGTTTCTTTTACTCAAAACACGGCCGTCCTTGAGAATTTGATCTACTTGTTCAAGCCATGTAGTTCTCGGACGCCCGCGCTTCCTCACACCCCTCCTTTCAGCCAAGTATATCCTCTTTGTCATTCTTTCCTCTTTCATTCGTTCCACATGACCAAACCATCTCAATTTATTTACACGCATTCTATCCACAACACTCCTCTTGCATCCACTCATTCTTCTAATATCCTCATTCCTCACTCTATCACGCAACGTTTTACCAACCATCCTCCTCAGCGATCTCATCTCCAGAGCATTTATTCCACTTTCGTCCTTCTTCAACCATGGCCATATAAATTATTTCTAGATTACTAATATCGTTATTAAAAAATAGGGGTTGATGGTAGAAGAGTGAAAATTTAGGGCTGTATGTATTTTCTAATATGTACCTCATTATCCTATTTGATTTATTCACGAGAAAGTCGTCTTTGGTATGAATGTTATATTTTGGGTAATAAAGCGAGAAAACCTACATACGTACATACATTGCACTAAACACAATCATATACCAACTTATATACTTATTATAATATTCAGATCCAGGATAATTTGAAAAAGTGCATTTTTTATTTTGCCCTGATCGGGAATCGAACCAGGGATTTTGTGACTCGAAGCCAGGGATGTTGCGAATATTCGCATCCGCATCCGCAAATGCGGAGCTTCCGCATGTATTTGGACATCTGCATCCGCATCCGCAATAAACGATGCGGATGTTCATGCGGATGCGGATGTAAGACAATTTGCGACAAGAAAGAAATGGGGCGGGGCTGGCGAATGGCGCGTGCCGTTTGCACTTGACATTAACCAATGAGAACGAAAATAATGGTGACAAGATCTGACGCGTTTTTATTTTTGCCGGTTTTATTTTATTTTTGAAAATAACAAAGAAAAAAAATATTTCGCCAAAAAATCCATCATATTATTGTAGCAAAAATTTCGTCATATTTGACAGTGGGGCCTACCAACTAAGATAGTTTCCTACTTTTTTTCTATAACATCTTAAACATCCGCATCCGCATCCGCGGATGTGAGCCTTCAAAAATCCGCATCCGCATTCACATCCGCGGATGTGTAAAAATCGACATCCGCAACATCCCTGCTCGAAGCCAAGAACGTTACCTCTGCACTACTCCGGTCGTAAAACACACTACGTCATTAGTCAAACATCATTCGATTCAAAAGAGATGAGCTATTATTTATCGTTTCTAATTATCCCTAGCTGATAAAACAATTAAAGTTAAATAAAATATTAAATTATAGCAATTTTGTAGTCACGAATGTAAAGAGTTCGAGTCTACAACGTCAAATATATAAATAATTCTACCCATTCTGCTACCCATTTTGAATGTTTTATTTATTATTGGTGCAGCATGATCGACCTGTATGCTCTGAACAGTAGGCCTAGTCAAAACACATTTAAGCATTACGTTTTCGTTCAAACAAGACGAGGTTGCGAGAACGTGTCAATTTCCGTAGCTACTTGTGTATTTTAGCTACGAAAATTGACGCGTTCTCGCAACCTCGTCTTGTTTGAACGAAAACGTAACGCTTAAATGTGTTTTGACTAGGGGCACAGGCAGCATCAACTCCACTGGCTTCCCCACTGATTTTTTTTTAAATTTTATTTTACTTGAATAAAATATACCACTGCCAGCTTGACAGTTGTAAAACCTAATTGCTGGACAGTGGACAGGACAGTTATGAGTAGGGTTGCCAGATGATAATTTGATAAAGGAGGACAGATGGGTCTAAAAAGGAGGATTTTCTGTGAAAAAGGAGGACATCAGAAATTAAACGATTTTTTTATATCATTTTAATCATATTTAGCTGAGCGCCAATTTTGAAAAGAAGTTATGGTTTTTTAACAAATAATTATAAAAAATATTCACGTCATGTTTTTGAAGTTGTATTGAGTAAGAATTAAAGATTTAACTGACTTCACACCTGGGTAGTGAGTACGTAAGGGTAGTAGCAGAATTAACTACATCGTAACGCGTTTCTAGCGAGTACGTAACGATCATTTTGACAACTCAAGTGGTTAGTTGTGTGTTAATGCGTAGTTTATTAAACTACCACTTTACCGTCGCGTTTAGTTGTAGTTAACCTTCGTCTATGTGTAATGTGTATGTATTTTAGAGCTGTCAAAGATGCGCGCGCTTTGTTATTTGTTTTATCGTTATTGTAACGTTTTAAATATTAAATTAAATATTAAAATAATTAAATTTTAATTGAAAATAAAAATGCATCGACGATTATATTTATTGCTTGAAGCCAGTCGCTTTTTTTACAAAGAAAACAATACTTACATGATATTGAATTGATTTACTAATTAAATTTTAATGTTGCACGAACCTTCCGCACGACAACCCAAATTGGCGGCAAATGCCAAATGTGTCAAAATTGCAGTAAAATGTCATAGATAAAGATTAAAAAAACGCAAATTTCATATTTTTTGTGTTAGCTGTTGGCAAGCTTTGCTATTTCCGGCTAGAAAATAAACTACATAATATTTAGTCGTTAGTTACTCGCTCTAACTAAAAAGTAGTTTATTTTGCGTTACGGTGTAGTTAGATGTGGTTAGTTAAATTTGCGTTACTTGCGCTGTAGCATAAATTACGTACTCAGTACCCTGGTCTATTCCTCTCTTTGTTCCACTGAGTATTAATCAGTGAAAAAACCCTTTCCACATTTGCGTTATGTGCGCTTATACAAAAATAAAACTCGCAGAACTCGATGTTTAGCAAAAAGGAGGGCTTACAGTACCTAGGTAAGGGAGGACGGGAGGACAAAACATAAAAAAGAAGGACATGTTCTCCTTTTGGATACCATCTGGCAACCCTAGTTATGAGTGATACCTTATTAGTATAGATAATAATATATGTGTATAATTTAATCGTGTGGATTATTCAATTGAAACAATGTTTAGTAATAAATATAAAAATACCTTTGTAATAATAATAATAATAATATTGTCATGAGACCACAGACAACATTTCATTAATTCTAAAATGTTGCCACACCACACCGCATGTGCATAAATGAAATGTGGCGAAATTTAATGATTGCGAATAATAATTGGCGAAATGGTATTATATACCTATAATTATCGTTGCAAAATGGCAATAAAAAAGCTATCATTTTTTTTAATGAATCGATTTGTAATGTGTAATTTTGATACACGCCCTAATATTAAAGATTAAGTTTTTATATCGAGATTTTTTTTATATTTATATATGTGGTTGTTGAAATATTTGATTGTGTCTGGTTTATTTAATTGTATTATTATTATTATTATTTAACAGCTCGGTACACCCTCTTTCACAATACACCGTATTATGAACAATAATTCAGAGCCGTAGGAATTCCGTGGTATTGTTGATTGTCATATAAAATATAATATGATAAACAAGACATCGACTAGACAGTTCTATAACTCCACGAATGGAAATATTGGAGAAATTGTCATTTTTGTAATTTTGATCTATTTAAATTATGCTTTAAAAAAAACAACAGAAAGTGAAATATACTATAATAATAATCGCATTATTAAAGACATGAGTTATCTTTGTTCCGTTCAATAGTTGAACAATGGGCCACTTGCAGATTTTTTTTTATTACATAAAATTGTAAATTAGTATGAAAGAAACACAACCACAATTTATTTGAATTTTTCTTGCACTATTTTCTTAGATATTAGCTTTTAAAAATTGGATTTTCTCGGAATGATCAAAAACGATATGGCGGCGCTGTGACGTCACGGAGTCCCATGTGTGTATGAGATTATAATCTGTGGTTGCGAAAGTTACTATGATTCACGGGACTCCGTGACGTCATCGTCTGTTTAGAGTGTTTTGCCAAACGTCAAAAATTTTGGGTTTTATTTTTGGAAATTCTCCATAATTTAGATATTAAAAAAAAATTAACTGACATATTTGTGTTTCCCGACGTCAAATTTACTGAATTCGAATATTTTTATGAAAATCCCCCACGACTGCAAGTGGCCCATTACAAATATTTGTTTGTGGAATTGAAAGTAGGTGGGAATTGTTTTTTTTCAAGTACTAAATATTTGATATATAAAGGAAACTGTGTAATTTTACAGTTAATTGTTTGTGGAATTGAAAGAGTAGCGTTGATTGTGTGTTTGCCGATTAAATCAAAAATTTTGATTTGATCTTAGAACAATTTAAAGGGTCGTTCACATTTGTTCACTTTCAGTGATCACTCCAGATGATCCTCCAAGATGAACAGGTGTGAACGGGCGTTTCATCAATAGTGATCACTAGCGATGACGGAGGAAAGAGATTACCACTCTTCATAATTTTGATGAAAGGTCCTTTCACTGAAACGACCATAAACAAGTTTTATCTTATTATTTGTTTTATTCTCTATGAATTTGTATTGAATGTCAGAATCATGTACAAAATTATTATGCAGTCGAGAGTTATATTAATTTATTTTATGTGTTATTTTTCATTTTTGAATTTGTTTAATTATTTTTGTACGAAAATATGTTTTTTTTTATTTTATTTTATTTCTCTTAAAGGACACAAACAGTTCAAATTAACAAATATTAACAGTCATATTCTTCCAGAAAATAAACCAATCAAGGTCCCGCAAATTACCGAAGCGTATGACGAACAAGTAAAGTTGCAAGTTAACAGTTATAACACAAACTAAACTAAACATGTTATTTATTTATTTATTTATTTTATTCTTCTTGCACATCATCATTCATATAACAAATAAAATAAAGCAATATACACAAGAAAAAATGTGATGATGTGCAGTGGCGAGATTATCACTATATAGTGATTTCTTCCATCTAACCACCATTAAACTACATACAACATGACTGAGAGTGTTGACATGGCAGTGAAAACATAGGATGAACAAGTGTGAACAGAAGTGTTCACTTTCGATGAACAGGTTTGACCCTGACACTCTGGATGATTATCCAAAGTGAAGCAATGTGAATGCTACTTTAGTTCAGAAAAAACTTTAACCCTTTCTAAGGTGGTGGCAATATACTGTACACCATATTAAACTAATAAAAATATCTAAGTATTACGCTGTTGCTAATCATTTTTACTTTATGTACAACTAGAGACATCTCCTGAACCAATATTTTGTCTTTTTATGTTTTTGCTTGCTTTTATGATCATTGGAAAATATACAATTATCATTTGTAAACATTGGCTCCTATATCACTTTAAATTTCTTTTGCCTTGCCTTTTGCTCATTGAAGGAATGTCTTTCAACCGAAAAACAATACTTCTGAGAGGAGTCTTCTACATAATATATGTATGTAAAGTTTTTTTTTTTAATTTTATCGCATACTTCATGACAAAGAAGTAAAAAAATATATATATTTGGGTTTGTCGGACGAAATTGTGCCTTTGCGATAAAGTCCCCCTTGTCGCCCTTTGTATATTGAATTTAATTTGTTTTAATGCATTTCATAATAAAATTGTTTGTAGGAATTGTGATCAATAAATAAAAATATTTTTATCTCATTATTTTGCCTACGTGTGGACACTTATTATTGTTTTTATTATTTATGAATGACAAAAAAAATACGGAAATAAAAATTACTACCGAGTGATAAAATGTTATCTTTTTTTATAATTTCAGCAATTATAACATTATATAATTATAATTTTGTTACGATATATTAAAATTAATAATTATATCACATTATGAGTACTATGTCACAAAATATATCACACAGTTGTACACCGATTTACGAGTCAATAGGGTGTGGCAAAAATTGCGTAAATCAGATTACAAGTTTTAACAATAATTCACCCATGACATGTTGCTATCACTGTCTTTACCGCCATAATGTCTTCCATAAATGGGGTAATCCTGGCTGCATAATATATTGAACATACCGATCTGTGCTATAAATGAAAATTATAAATAATAGAAAATTATAGAAATGTTTTTATATGATATTTTACGAGTACCTACTTGCCTTTAAGCTTTCAGAAAAGAGTGAAATATCTATCATAAACCAACTATTTAAATTTGAGTAAGTTTTGTGCCTTCACAGGTTTGGTATTTACCAATAGTGAATAATGTGAGTGTGAATTAAATGTTGAGACTCTGGATCACGTTTTCTTTGAATTTTCACTTCGTTCGGACCATGCTTGGTACAGTACAGAAAACATAAAAAAGAGGGCATAAGAAACAAAAGAAGAAGGTAATGAAGCAAGACTTGCTATCACAAAAACAATAACAAAACAGAGTACAGGGTGTAGTAATGTTCCCACCCAAGAAAATTGAAACACATGATCGGGAAACTCTTCTACTACCACTATACCATCATGGCATATCCCACAAGTGGGAAATCCAGTAGACCATCAGATCACCAATAATATGACATTCAGGATGCGTGGCAAAACTTACCGATGTATTTAAGATGTAGAATGTCGAGAAGCTTTCGCTCGCGTTCGCGTAATTCGGATCGGCGTCAATCTGGGTGCTACTGTAAAAATAATATAATAGACAAATAAAATTTATTTGTCAATTTTTATCATTTTTGATGTTTTTCATGCGCAAGACATGACCTAGACATTGATAACGGAAGGGCACGCGAATGATAAAATAAATTACATAAAACTATTATAAAATAAATACTATTTAAATATTTATTTATTTACGTAAGTTTTATCGCCTAAATTATTTAATATATACGAATAATATAATATTGAACTTTTAAAGACACTTCAATTCTCAAGGATAGACGTATCTTGAGTGATAAGAAGAATACCTATGATATAAAACAAAATATAATTATTATATTTTGTTTTATATCATAGTAAAGGCGTTAAACAAAAAAACTAATTTCCAATTCAAGTACAGATAAAAATGTAAATCTTTCAATAATCAGCTCTCATCCAACAACACGCGCCACAATTAATTTACAAATAAGTTTAAATTGTGAGTGTAAGGGAAATTATAAAATTTCATGATATTATATTTTTTATTTGAAAACACAGTTAATTTTTCACTTTAATTTATTTGAAATCTCGAGTACTTTCGTCAATATAATATAATTATATCGATCGACATTTTCAACATGAATTCTCTTGAAATTAATATCTATCTTGGTCAATGATTTGTTATATTTTATTTTGCGTGTGTTTTTGAATAAAATTCGTGTTAAAAAGCCTACACTATGAAAAACAGGCTTATAAATTTGATTAAAAAGACTTGTTGCTACTTGTAACGACCAGACAACGTGTCGTCTTAAAAACACACGCAGCAGGCATGGCTACTAAACATGATAATCAAATTATCATAAAAATTTGACAGAAAGTTATCTATAAAAAAAATAAATTATCTTACTGTATTTGTTTTGTCTATCATTATATTCACTGTGTCGGTGTTTAGGTAGTAGAATTCCATATCGAAATAAATAAAACGCCTGTTTTATTTATTTCTATCATTATAAATTGCTCATCTTATTTTGTTTCTTTTGATTACATTCTATCATGATTTATTACTTTTACTTAATTTTAATCTTACTTTATTTGTTGGTTATATTTTATTCATTTATTTGAATCTTTCACCATAATATATTGTTTAAATACATATAATCATTTTTGTCTGATTTTTAATCTTATTCATTTGTTGCTATTCTATACATTCATTGGAATCCATTAATTTTATTTGATTTGTTTTAATACATTTTTGTATTTATTACTTTATTTTGTTACTTACGTTGATTTTTTAGTCTTGTTTTGTTCACTTAGTCTTAATTAATTCGTTCACCTGAATTTTATCTTATTTATTAATTTAAATGCATGTTATGGTGTTTTGTTCTTAACTTTGATGATTTTTTAAAACCCTTCAGGTAAATTTAGGATCTTCACTTTTTGATTTTGTAAATTGTGCATGCATAAAAAATAAGCTAGGCTCAATTCCGTATAGAAGTCATACCCAGAAAAAAGGACAATGTAAAATAGCTATTTCATTTCAGGACGTAAATGTTGTTAAAATAATAACAGGATGACTAGTCTTTTAAATTAAATTAAACAAAATAGAGAGAATAAATATAGTATTCAAATATGAATTGATTTAAAATTAATTCATATATATTTTTATCCCACAAAATGAAGTAGTCCACATCATAAAAACGTGTATTTGCTACACATGTTTGTCTGGTTTCTAAATTACTGAATTATATATACATTGTAATAAAATTATGTTATTAATTTTCTGCTGAAATCAGAGCCAAATCCACTGCACATATAATTATATAAAGCTATTGCCTAGAGCTTTTACATTATATTATAAACCTACACTATGTATTTCTGTGTCAGTTACGTGTAGTTGCCGCGGAAGAAGAACAAACCTACAACAAAACTACAAATATACTCTTCACTGGCATCCTCGAAATGATCTAAATACTGAAGATAGATGTTGTTTTTACAATTAACCATTATATGGGGTTATATATGTAAATCAAATAAACTTTCATGCTCCATTAAGGGCCACACGACAGGCAGCACCATTTTATGTAAATGAATCCTTGACAACATATAATCAGAACTCATCGCTGAATCGTATTCAGAGAGTTGGTAATGAATACTCTCAGGCAGCTGATACACGACTTTATGTCAGTTTAAATCATGTTTGAAGATTGTCATGCTCAGAGATGTGACGTGTTTGAAATAAAAGTATTTAAAATACAAATACAAAATACAAAATACGTATTTGTATTTTGTATTTCAAATACCTTTTTGTAAAAAGTATTTTGTATTTTATTTGAAATACTTTTTTTGAGTATTTTGTATTTTACACAAAATACTTTTACAAAATACCTTTTTATTGTTTGAAACAAAATTCTGCCATTAATTGATATGCGCGTACGCAAGCTTTTTTTGCCAATTTGTTGAATTACAAATACAACGTTTCCATTAGAGTACTCCATGTTTGAGATATACACACATAATAATGATGATTGAACAAATTATATTTTTTTTTTTTTTAAAAAAAGATATATCTGGGTTTTTGTTATAAACCCAAATACAACCTTATACACCTTTCACAGTAAGCTACTAAAAGCTTGTGTCGTGAAAGGGGAGTTTGCCGGCACCTGGTATCGAACCACAGACACCATGTTCACGAGGCCGAGACTCTACCTCCAGGCTACCGACGAACTCGTCGGCGTCATATATGACGCCGTTTAATGTTTCATGGCCATCTCAAGGGCGCTGTGATTTCTCCTGAATGGTAGCATTTTCAATTTTGTCTGGAGGCAATCTGTTCCAGACAGTTGGCGCTGCGACTCTGTTTCTTCTTTCTGCAAATTTAGAGGTATTTGCCCTTTTGAGTTCAACGAGTTTAAGAAGCTGATCACAGCCTTCGCCACACATTTTCGTCAGCGGAACAGCTCAGTGGGTGGTGTGCTGCCTTGTGGACAATGAGACACAGTTTAAACACCACTATCTCTAGGACTCACAGTTAGTGTAGACTTCTTAGTAGTGAAGTTATGTGGCAGCTCTTATTCTCTCTGTAAATGATCCGGAGGCAACATTAAAAACCATCTGAAGACGATAAGGAAGAGTTTGGAGCAGTCCTGTATATAATATGATGTTACAGTAGTCCATACGATTTCAGATTTGGATTATCCATTCTGATTTATTTTGCAGCCCAAGTCAGGAATTCTCTTACCTGCTTGATGATACTCAATCCATTTATGACAATTTTCGGCTTATCTCTTCTAACAACGGTACATTTTGTCATGACTTAATTAATTTTTTTTTCTATTTTGACAGTTCTTTCTAAGGCTCATCCTCATTGTCTGCAAGCAATGATATATCGAATCATGTCAACCCTTTCTCCATTTATGTATACTCTTGTCCAGTTTTTCATTCATCAATGGTATTCATCAATTGTCTGCAAGCAATGCTATATCTAATTTATTTATTTATTTATTTATTCATTCTTTACTGTACATTGATAAAAAACAATTACATAAAAGGTATACATTCAAATTAAATACAATCAATATACAGAGGGCGAGTTTATCGCAAAGGCGCGATCTCTTCCAACTAACCCAAAAGTATTAACTTAAAAAGAAAAAAAAAACATATGATAAAAATAAAATCAATGATCTAAAGGATTTTGGAAATAAAAGAGAAAAAAAAATACATTCACAAAGTGAACATATATACAAAACATACATACATACACACATATATATAAAAAGGGAGAGACTGCAAAAAAAAGATACAAACATACATACATAAAGGGAAAGGAAAAGGGGGGAAAAAAGGAGGGGGGGTTAGGAGTGATGGGTTTCAGGTTTCAGAGGCTGTGTTTGTATTTGTGGAAATCATTTTCTCCTTAACGGCTCGCTTGAAAGACGTCAGACTTTGAGTCAGCCTAAATTTTGAAGGGAGATTATTCCAGCAACGAGCACCCTGAACTGCAAAAGATTTTGAGATGAAAGTTGTACCATGAGCCGGGATTGACAGGATGCGCTGGTTATTCGAACTCAGAGGTAAACCGTGACTCGCCAAGTATTCAAAAGCCTCCTTAATATAGTACGGGGTTGATCCTGCGTACAGAGCATTGTGGACAAATGTGAGTAGATGGAGCTCACGTCTTTGTCGTACAGTAAGCCATTTCAGGGTATTACGATATTCAGAAATGTGGTCAGTTTTTTTAGATTAAAAATAAACCTTATGCCACATTCTGAAGTCGATCAAGTTTGTCAATTAGATCCTGATTCATGTCCACATACACGATATCAGCATAGTCGATAATGGGCAACAGCAAGGATTAGACCAATAAAATTTTTACTTTAGTGGGCAAGAATTTTTGCAGCGTCTTTAGAGTGTGGAACTTGTAAAAAAAACTTTTCCTTTAGAGTGTTAAATTGATGCTGCCAAGAGAGTCTCTGGTCCATGATTATGCCCAAATTCTTTACTGTCGCCGAAGAGGGTATTGCTACTGAATTTATAGTAGTGGGAGGTAAATTCATATTTTTCAACCTGGATATAGAGTGAAGGCTACCAATGAATATTGTCTGGGTTTTTGAGGCATTGAGGAGTAATCCATGAGCACTAGCCCAGTTTGAGATCTGTTGCAAACACTCATTGGTAGAATAAATGGCAGAGGAGATATTGTGAAGTTTAGCATGTGTATAGATTTGCAAATCGTCCGCATATAGATGGTAGCGACAAGGCAACTGTTTCTAATCATGTCAACCCTTTCTCCACTTATGTATACTTTTGTCCAGTTTTTAATTTCTTTTTCATTCATCAATGGTTTAAATATTAAATACTTTTGTCTTACACCTTGTTCGACTATTTGTAAAAAGTATTTTAAAAAGGTAGAGGAAAGTCACCAAATATGAAATAGTATCCTAATATGGAATACCTTCATTTCTCTAAGACTATAAGTATGAAACGCAACACTCGACCATCTTCTGTTTCATTCGGTCTACTAACTATCGCACTCACACCATCGAGTCAGTTGCGCGAACGCTTCATGTGTGGCAGGCGTGTTTTGTTTTGTTGTCGTGTAGAAAATTTTAAAGGTAAGTAATAAATGAGTATTACCAGCTGTTATGTTTGTATACATAAGTTTTATACTATTTAGTATATCGGTATTATGTTTATTTCACCATTTTGTGATCTTTTGTCATTAAAATATTGTGACTTGAAAAAATATTTAGAAGAGTATGAACTAGTATAAAAATCCAAATATGGACAGTCGTCGGTATCTAATTATGGAATATTCCATAATTAGGTCTTAATTTTTCATATGATAGATACTTGCTATTATTTCTTTAAAAATATATGTAATGTTTGTTTTTAGAATGTCCGATTCGCAATCAACCAAACGAAAAACCTGGGATGAAGAAAAAATGGCACAAGCTATAAAAATCGTCCGGGCAAAGAAAATGGGGTATTTGAAAGCGGCACAGCATTTTCAAGTGCCTAGGACAACTTTATTTCGTCTCTGCCAAAAAGATGAACAGTCTCCAGAAGTGGCAGCAGCTACTACATTAGGACGAAAAACTATCTTGGGCTCCGAACTTGAACGTCAGCTTGTAGAATACATACTAATAATGGAGAGCAAGTTTCACGGTTTAACAAGAACTGATCTTCGCCGTATGGCGTTCATGCTAGCAAAGCGAAACAATTTGCAGAATCCCTTCGGTGAATCTGGTATGGCTGGAAAAAAGTGGTTGAAGTTATTTTTAAATCGTCATAAAGATAAACTTTCGATAAGAAGACCAACTGGTACATCATTTGCCAGAGCATTTGGATTTGATAAAGAAAAAGTGGAAGCCTTTTTCAACCTCCTTGAAGAGCTTTACACTAAAAATAACTATCCACCAAATCGTATTTACAACGTGGATGAATCAGGCCTCACAATAGTACAAAGTAAGATACCACAAATAATCGGCCACAAAGGTAAACGCCAGGTAGCTGCACTGACTTCAGCAGAAAGAGGATCTCTGATGACAATAGTTGTTTGCATGAATGCTACTGGTCATTTTGTGCCACCATTCATTATTTTTCCCAGAAAAAATATGAGTGCTCAGCTAATGAGAGGCTGTCCTCCAGGATCAGTCGGAGTTGCGCATCCATCAGGGTGGATACAAATGAACATCTTTACAGACTGGTTCAAGCACTTTATTCAACACACCAACCCGACTCCTGAATCGAGGGTTTTACTGATACTAGATGGACACTATAGTCATACTCACAATATCGATATAATAGATATTGCTAGGGAAAATAACGTGGACATAGTTTCGTTACCTCCTCATACGACTCATAAATTGCAGCCGTTAGATAAGACTTTCATGGGGCCTTTAAAAACATACTATAGTGAGGAAATACGCATGTGGATTAGAGACAACAACAGACCTCTAAGTCCATATGATATTGTGGAGCTGTTTGGCAAATCCTATTTGAAAGTACAAACAGGCGAAATTGCAGCCAACGGGTTCAAAGTCACTGGATTGTGGCCTTTAAATAAAAATGTCTTCAGTGATGTGGACTTTATTGCTGCGCAACAAAATGCTGTAATAGATGGTTGTACAACCAATATCCCTCCGCTGGAATCAAGATCTGAAACTGGTCAAGTTCTGGTAGAAATACGTGCACCACAAACAACTGCTAATTTACAACCTGAACCTGCACCTTCGACTTCTGGGCTTAATCGCAGCAGTTTGGGTCTGGTGTCTCCGCATGCCATAAGTCCAGTGCCAGAGAAACGAAGAAAAGTATCTAGCAGAGGAAGAAAAGCTGCTGTAGCAGCAGTCATAACATCTTCTCCCTACAAAAATGATTTAGAAAATAAAAATATGAAGAGACAAGAAAAAGAAAGTAAACTAGTCAAGACAAAGAATAAGAAGAAAACTGCGAAGAGAAACAAACAAACGAAGAAAAATAAGGATGATAGTGAAGAAGAAGACTCTGAGGAACTAGACGTTATCCAGTTTGATGAAGGTAGTGAACATGATGAGTTGATGGACCAAGTACCTCCTGACTCTGCTGATGCAGAATGTATGTTCTGTTCAAGACTTTTTTCCATGGATAAAAGTGGAGAAAGCTGGATTAAATGCTTGATGTGTGGGCTCTGGGCACATTATGATTGTGCTGGTCCAGAGTTTGATACTTGGATCTGTGACTTTTGCAAGTAATTATGTAACTTATTTCATTGATCACAATATGTTATATTCATTTAATTGATCTCAAAGATATTAATGTCCATTTTTGTTATTGTTATGTTGATTTATGCTTGTATTCTATATATGGGTACCTATTCCATATTTGGTTACTAATTTGTGAGATTGTTTTTTGTGTTAGATTTTAATTTGATAACTAATATATTTGATTAAAGGCTGTTAATTACTACATATAAATGTATGACTGATTAGTAAAAACATTAAACTGATTTAATTTATATGAAGTTTTTTTTTTATATCCCAAAAACAAAATGGTATTCCATATTTGGTGACTTTCCTCTAATTTATTTTTACGGCAAATAAAGGAATCCTTTTATATTTGTTAAGTGTAATGTGAATCAACTGGCTATATTAATTGAAGGTGATATTATTGAGAAAGAATAGATAAAGAAGAAAAAAAATTGTGGTGAAAAGCATGGTGATTTCAATCCTCTATGCATACCTACATCAAAACGGTATCAAGGGATGGCTAGTGATAGCTATAGGTATTCATTTCTACATTTATTATGTACATATCTACAATGACATCAACTTCTCTATGCGGTGATTATATTTTACATGAAACAACAAAGGTTTTGCAATATATTATTATTATTTGCTGTGCATGATAGGACGCACCCATACAGAATGTAATATGTAACTATGTATGTCCTAATACTATTTATATGGCGATACTAATACAACATCCATTGCATGTACAGTAAGAACAAAATTTTCATCTGTTTAAAATAGCACCCGGTAAAGATTTAGTCTCCCACTTTTCTCTGTAAAGTAGCATTCACATTTTTTTTTTAATTTTTTTTTATTTTATTTATTTATAATTTTTTTATAACATATTTACAAAGTTAACAAATTCATATAAATAAAACATTATTTTTCAATGACTCAACTTCAAAAAGAGAAAATCTCGTGTTTTGAAGTGAGCAACATTGTTACAATATTACAAAACAATACAAAAGTAAATAAAAAGAAAACAATTTCAAAAACATTACCAGAATAAATCCTGAAACTTTCCATAAACTTGAAAAGAAAAAGAAAAACACATCGTACAAAAATAAACATGTTAGTACAAATTAAATAACAATAAGGTACACTTTCAATCATCAATAATCTATACCCAAAGAGAAGAAAAATCTACTTCATTAACTTTTTTAAAGCTAACTTAAACTTAGCTATACCAATATTTGCTAGATCCTTGCAATCCACCGGCAAAGCATTATACCACTTCACTCCTAGGTAGGAGTAGTGGTTTTGCGCAAACGTTGTGTTTTTTTTTGGTATTTTTATAAGACCACCTATGTAAACGAGGCAATGTGCTAATGCACTCCACCGGGTGGATCGGATCAGTTATATATTCCTTACAAATACGCAGTACAGCTTGTCTCCTATATATTGTGTCCAATCTTAATACTCCAAAGTCAGAAAACAGTTGGTCAGATGGGTAATCACTCGGCTTATGCAATATAATCTTAATAATTTTTCGCTGTATGATGTAAAGTGGCTTCAAGCTGGTAGAATATATTCCTCCCCATCCTATTATTCCATACTGCATAACCGACTGCGCAAGAGCATAGTAAACCATTTTTAACACATTCGTACATAGAAAACTTCTGAGACGATAAAAGACATAAAATATCTTTCTCAATCTCTCTACAGTCATAAACAATTGATCTCTCCATTTTAATTCCGAATCAACCAGCACACCCAAATACCTAACCGAACTATGTACTTTCAATCTAACACATTCAGTTTCTTCACCATAACATTTCATATCACAATCATAGCGGTGGATTCTAACATCCAAATTTTTAGGTACATTTTTTTCATTAATAGAGAAAGGTAGCACAGCAGTCTTTCGAGCATTCAGCGTTAACAAATTTAGGTCGAACCATGATCTTAGAACACCCATCTCCACATTTGCCACTTCAACAACCTCATCCCATGTGTCACCCACAGATAACATCACCGTATCATCTGCGAAAGAAACAATTTCAGATCGAATATTTATATCAAACAGATTATTTATATATATTAAAAACATTATAGGCCCCAAGACTGTGCCTTGTGGTATGCCATAAGTGGAACAAGCATGGTCGCTCAACACATCTCTCAACCTGACATGCTGCTCTCGGTTATATAAGTAGCTTCTTAACCAATTTAAACATGCATCATCGAACCCAATTTTATTTAGTTTACGTATTAATCTCTCATGGCTAATACTATCAAAAGCCTTTTGTAGGTCTATGAATAATCCAATACATTTTTTACCATTATCCAATGCATTGCAGACCACAGATGTCAATCTGGCAATAGCATCCTCTGTCCCAATTCCTTCTCTAAACCCATATTGATTTCTACTAAATATAGCATTATCATCAGTATATTTGAGTATTCTTTTTTTCACTACTCTTTCATAGATTTTAGCAATACTTGAAGTAAGTGATATCGGTCTATAATTTGTTGGGTTCTTCCTATCGCCAGACTTGAATACCGGAGTAACATGTGTGATTTTATAGATAGATGGGAAAACTCCTTCCTTTAAACTGTTATTAATTATGCAAGTGAGTGGCCTCACTAGTTGTGCAAGATTAGTCTTTAATATCTCAACAGTTACACCGTCAAAACCAGGCGACGTTCCACCCTTCATTGACTTCACTATAGTTTCGATTTCACTCTCATTCACGATCTCAAACTGCTTATATTTTCTTGAAACTGGTGAATCTCCTTCATCAACATTTATAACACTGGGAGCAATATTATTAATCTTACGTGCAAGGTCAGCTCCCACAGAGGTAAAAAAATCATTAAAAACATTTGCACATTTCTTAGGTTCCTTAGAAACATTTAATATCTGGTCCTCATTAATTATTTCAGTAATAGGATTAAATTTCTTTCTTTTATTTATTGCTTCATTTATTGTATCCCATACTTTCTTTGCACTTTGTCCAGCAAGTTCAACCTTTTTAGCAAAATATTTGTTCTTTGCTTGTCGAATAAGATTAGTCAGCATATTCCTATATTGCCTGAATATTGTCCTTGTCGCAACATCGTTCGGATATTGCAAAGTCCTTCTATATAATTTTTCCTTGTTTCTTATAGAAACAACAAGTTCATGAGTAATCCATGGCTTAATACGCCTATATTTAGATTTAATATTGCTCTTAACTTCAACAAGGGACGTTGCATCTTTAATATGTTTTTCAAGAATCTCATGGAAAGCCAAAGCACTATCTTCCGCACCACCGCAATCATATAACCGAGACCAATTTTCAGACAGTAACAAACCCTTTAAATATTCCATATTCAACCTTGCACACTTTAAAGTCATTGATGTTCGCTCATAGTTTGTTCTATTTACTAATATTTTTTTCACAAGTATCGTTGTATGATGATCTGTAATAGAATTCTTCCATATTAGCGCTGTAATATTTTCTAGTCCTTCTATCGGTTCGTTTATCCAAAAATGATCAATACATGATGGTGTCTGTCCCAGAACTTGACGGGTGTATTTTCTTATGCAAAGCTTAAAATTATGATCACTTAGTCGGTCGATGTACTCGGCCTTGTCAGCTCCATCATAGTCATCGGAAACATTTATATTTATATCACCCGCTATCACAACATTTTTACCTTTTAGCTCATCTGCTATTCTACCGATATTATTTAAGAAAACATTTATATCAGAACCATGAGTCCTATAGACAGCAATCACATGAAATTCACATTTTAATATTCTAAACTTTATCTGTAAGCAATTAATTAAGGGTATATCTATTTCCACAACCGAAATATCACATAACCTTTCATTGATATAAACCGATATTCCACTATTCCTGTTTATAATTTTTGAGGTGGAAAAATATTCGTAATTGGGAATTGGATAAGTAGGACTATTCATATTCAGATGAGCTTCCGTCAAAATGATGATATCAGGCCTACACTCAAGCATATCCAAATGTATAAGAAACTCGTCATAATTTTTTTGTATGCTTCTAATATTTAGGTGCATCACCACAAGTTTATCAATACTTTTAGACAAAACATTGTCGCAGTCTTTGGATGTAAGACATATATGCTCTTCAACATTATAATTATTATCCACATATTCTGCTATGTTTTCAATACCTATGTAGTATTTAGAAAATAATTTATACCTATGTCCATAAAAACATCCAAAACTGCAAGGCAATGCAAAAACAATTTAAAACAAAATAAGAACATTATTAATAAAACAAGAAATATAATATAGTATGCACAAATATGCAACAATTATGTTGCATATCATTAAAGCATACGGCCATAACAATATCTTATTTTCTACAATCTTTATTTTTATCTGATAAATCATAACCAAGTTCATAATTAAAATAATACCATACATCTCTATGTCTAGCTTCTGTGGCTCAACACAAACGATAAACACACATACAATATCAATCAAGTTAATATGAATAAGGATGAAAAATTCATTATTACGAGTACAATACAAAATATAATTTTCTGGGTAAGGATAACAAAAAATGTTCCAGACAATATTAGTGAAAACAATTTCACTCTTCATAACAATAACATTATACATCATCACATTATTGCAAGCATGTATATAACGAACAAAAATTTGTACAACAATAAGATAGTATAGGGTGGTACTTGAGTACAATTCGTAATCCACCACTTCAATAATATTATACATCATCATACCATTTCTAGCATATATAATATAACGAACAAAAATTTGTGCAACAATTAAACAATATAAGGTGGAACTTGAGTATAATCTAAAATTCACCACCTCAATAGTATTATTCAACATCATACTATTTTTACCAACATAACTATAACGAACAGAAATTTGAAAAACAATCAAACAATACAGCATGGGACTTGAGTATAATTCACAATTCACCACTTCCTTAGAATACACTACACTTTCAAAGTTAACAACAAACTAGTATTCGATCCTTTGGCACGCCAGGTTATACATTCTCTTGTACTGTGAGCATGACTTCTTATCAAAGGCGTTGTGGCTATGATCCACCGGCGCGATTAGGGATTGCAATCCAGCAAAGTGGGATCCCGCAATCCAGCGGGATCCGCGTAATTTTAGGGTCTGCGGGATCCCGCAAATGCTTGCGGATCCGCATGTGCGAATCCGCAAACTGAAGATTTTCCGAAAGTTGCCAACTAAAGGTGATACATATTTGCAAAAATACTTAAAGAAGAAACAGGAAAAGAATTATGCTTAATCCTAGATTGCTGCACTCGCTAAAACAGCTTGCTTGATATGTTAGAAAGATTTTAGTCCCAAAGTTTGCATTGAGAAGGCTCTCATCGACATAGCATCTGACATAAAATTTACGCACACAATCAAAAACGTGATTGACAGCTTGCAGCCCTTTAAATTGGTCGTAAAGTATTATGCAGAAGAGAGTCTACACTATAATAACGGCAGATATAACATTTCGATTTATTTTAGAGAAGCTAGACACAGTATTAAGCGATGTACTATCCGGGGCGCTGCGTGCAAGAGTGAAAGAAAGACGCAGTGAAATTACAGCTATGTTGATTTATTTTCCGCATCCCAAAAAATATGACTAAGAGTTGAAAAGTGCAATTCAATATTTGTAATGCCGAAAAAGAATAAGTTGCGGCAAGAAATGAAAAACATGTTACATCGAGTCATTATAGAAGACGCTCAAAATGTAGAATTTGTAGTTGTAGGTGATGTAATTGCAGATAATTGTCAACAGTCTCTGAATGTGGAAAACAATTTAACTTTACAAATGGAATAAGAAATGCAGCAAGACAATGAAGATTACACTAAACAGACAGAAACTGGACAAGAGAAATGCTTCGAAAAAATATTGAAAAAAGAAATGGCAGCATTTAAAAGTGATGGAGTTAAAGAAAAGTTTTTGAATTTGTTGCACGACTTTATCAATACAAGTATCTAACCAACAATTAGTGTGGGGGCAGAAAGAGCCTTTTCGGTCGCTGGCTACATATGTAGTTCCTTAAGAAGTATCTTGGAAGATAACACCATTAATGCTATTTTTTTTTAAATAATTTTTCTAAAAAAGGAAGTGACTTTTCATTTGATATTTTAAAATTTGTTCCATAACACTTGATTGATTAGATAATGAATTAGTAAGAAAAATTAAAGACTAATAGTACCTACATATAGTTAGTTATGTCAAATTCATATAATGATAGTATAGTTATTTATGTTATATTCAATTATGTACAGTAAGATGTTGTTATTTTTTGCAATTTTTAATAATCCAGCGGAATCCCGCGGGATCCCGCTGGATTGGAGTCAATCCAGCAGAAATCCCGCGGGATTGAAAACGGTGCGGGATTGCAATCCCTAGGCGCGATCCCTCTTTTTTCTCTTCCGTATAGCATACAATTTGAGCACTTCGGTTCATCCTGTTTCTTATCGCAGTTTTCATACTTGTGGCTACCTCCGCAATGATAACATACTTGTGGCTTATCCATCTTGTCACATTTAGTCGACACATGTCCGTATGATAAGCAGCGAAAACACTGCTTCACATTGCTTCACTTTGGATGATCATCTAGACTCTAGAGTGTCAGGGTCAAACCTGTTCATCGAAAGTGAACACGTCTGTTCACACTTGTTCATCCTATGCTTTCACTGCCATGTCAACACTCTCAGTCATGTTGTATGTTGTTTGACTATTTTCGTATAAAAATAATTAAACAAATGAAAAATAACACTTAAAATAAATTAATATAGCTCTCGACTGCTTAATAATTTTGTACATGATTCTGACATTTAATACAAATTCATGGAGAATAAAACAAACAATAAGATAAAACTCGTTTATGGTCGTTTCAATGAAAGGACCTTTCATCAAAATTATGAAGAGTGGTAATCTCTTTCCTCCGTCATCGCTAGTGATCACTATTGATGAAACGCCCGTTCACACCTTTTCATCTTGGAGGATCATCCAGAGTGATCAAAGTGAATAAATGTGAACGCCCCTTAAGTTTTTGAGTGTCCTGTGAAAGGCAGGTGTTCGAAAAAATTAAGACATTTTACATCTTAAATTCAAAGATGAGGTTTACCACCCATCCTGAATTTCTTGATTTTATATTGGCACGGAGAGGACAGCTTGCATGTTTATTATATTTAGCTGGTCTTAAAGACGAGGATATTCTTCCAGGCTGACCGCGTCTTGTTGGTCTCTCTCCTTCGTCTTGACGTTTTGACGATGGAGTCTTTTGGATGGATGCTTTTGATAATGATTCCATCAAGATACTCAAAATGTTATGACGAAGGAGAGATACTAGCCAGATTTGGTGAACTCTAAAGAACAACATCATCTTTTGACACAAATTAACTTAAATTAGATTTTTTTTTACTTGAACGATGGAATTTTAATTTTGAACTGTGTCGTACTTTTTCCCCTGACAGTACCTACTTACATATGAGTCGCGTCCATTCAACAAATTACTTTATATTGAATAGAAACAATAATGATAAATATGTTTTTCAATTAAATTCACCAATAAAGCTTGTTTTTAATGATAGCAGATTTACTCATTAGGTCGATCACATTAAAAAGGTTTATTATAGGCAGCTACATAGGTTCTTGTTGATATGTTAATATGGTAACAATATCATATAGGTGAATGATTTGCGATATTCATCTACTTACATTTCAGAAATCCACAACCATTGATCTATTCCCTCACTCCGTATCCCAGATGAGGTAGGCAGAGAGAACAGAACAATATATTGAGCTATCCTTACATACTTCTTTGGCTTCCTCGACATCCATCCAGTTTCCCATACACGCATTTGTCTTGTTCAACACGCGGCCGTCTTTGATAATTTGGTTCATGAAGTTTTTGGATGTCCGCACATTCTCAAATTCCTTTTTTTAGAATAATGCACCATCTTCGTCATCCTTTCATCGTCCATTCGCTCCACATGTCCAAACCATCGTAGTTTATTTACATCCATTTTGTCCACAACTTTTCTCTTCTCTTGCATACACTTATTCTCCTGATATCCTTATTATTCACTCTTCTCAGCGATCGCATCTCCGCAGCATTAATTCTCCTCACGTGACTTTTCAACCACGTTCAAGTTTCGTTCACAAACGTATGTGTCATTAAGGGTTTTCCCACCACTTTCCCCTGGATGTTTTAAGAGCTGAGCTCCTATATCATCCAGACTCAACAAAACAAAAGAAAAATTCAAAGGGAGGGCTCAGGATTTGCCTTATGGGCTCCCCCCGACAAAATCCTCCCCTAAACTACAACCCTTAATGTCCCTTGGAGGAGATACTCACTACAAGGCACTACTCACTACTACAATATTCTTACAAACTATGTTCTTACAGTTACGTATTGCTACGTACTAAAATTCTTATCACTAAAGACAACACTTTACAGCTTATTATCTAAGTAGTAGAGTATTCAAGACAATAATAATAAATGCTTACCAATCATACCCACCACTGCCAAACACGAAATTTCTTCCTTACTGAATTTGAAAGAAACAAAGAAAGGGAAATAAACACATTAAACTTCCAAGGCTAGAGTATGAAAGTGGAAGCAAATAAGCAATTGATCAAAAAAAAAAGAAAAAAATGACAAAACCAAGGGACAGAGTGCTTGAAAAGCCACCTCCAACGACAGGAGTAGGACATGCACAAAACAAGTAAGAGAGTTCAGCGGCTCGGTCACCAAATTATCAGGATGAATCCACTGGTGATGAAAACGTATGTGTCAGTACCAGAATGGTATTGAACATCAGCATTTTTGCCGTGTTCGACACATTACAATTATTCAAAATGTTGAAAACGACTTTTCTCAGCTACCGCGAGATTGGTATACACGTATTATTGACAATAGTTACTTCACGTATCGTGAAGTTTAAGATCAAGACCTATCGAATTTGTTTGATAATTTTGTTGTTAGAAGTAATTATTTAAAATTAGAAACTGGATGTTTTTACATATTTAGAAGTGTGGATGCTATATATTATTTCAATAAAGTGTTTACCATCTCTATCAACAGATACTTCATGTGACCTGTGTGACATGATGTGAAGGCATCTATGTACACTATACAGGCAGAGGTGATTATGTTGCAATGAAGAGGTTACTGGTGTTCCATACCCATACTATACACCATGTAGGTATCTACTTACATCTTTTTTTTATTTTTTTAAAAAGATATATCTGGGTTTTTGTTATTAACCTAAATACAACTTTATACACCTTTCACACTAAGCTAAAAGCTTGTGCCGTGTAAGGGGAGAAATTTCAACTTGAAAGTTCATTGTTAAGCTCTTCGAAAAATTCTCCGGCAATGACCTTACAAGTAAAAATTCGAGTTAGGGCCGAAATTATAAACGAGGAACCCAATATTCGTAAGTTTTTCGACACTTTACGAACGGATGGCGATCTGTTCGTACATTCTACTAGATACTGCATTATAAAACTATTTTGACAATTCGTTAAAAAGAAATATTTTTGCCTACTGTACCCATTGTTTTAAACCGGTGGTCACATAAGATCTTGCCTGTCCCTTTTATCTACCTGCTCCCCATTCATAAAAACTTCACCCAACAATCTCATAATTTACACAAAACAAATGAGTAAATGACAGCGATGCTATGAGAATATATCCTAACAAAACACGTGCGTAGATTCATCTATTGTTATTTCTTTCTCTCTTCAGGCAAATAGTGAGACAGCAATGCTAGTCGTCAAAACTAACCCCTGATCGGTTGGCTAGTTAAAGCCGATGGTAACATTTTACTGAAATAATATCAACGGATGTTTATAATGCTGAAAAACGAGTAGTTATATCAAATTTTGGACCATATTAAAATAACTTGAGCTAACGGACTTTTATAATTTAGGCCCTTAATGTACGTAATAAATAACGTGAAACTAACACCAAAATGTTTCTTATTTATTTATTTCAATTCTCAGGGGATATAAACATGTCGTAAAATAAACATCAAATTAATAGTACACAGAAAAAATAAGTTGATTTTTTTCTTTCAATTCAAGATTTTTTTTGGGTGAAACAATTCAACAGAATACTCGTATTGACTGGAATTAAGAATGTTTCCTTGAATTTATAGAATACATAAGTTGACACTAATTATATTTTTGACACAATTTGATGTTGGAGACTGGATTTTACTTTCTAAGAAGCAAAGATGTTATCATATTTTGAACCACTCTAGATTAATCAATCATAAAATTAGTTCTCTTTAATAAAATTCATATTTTTATTTTTTATTTATTCATTCTTCACTGTATATTAACATAACATACATAGACAATTCACACAGATCGAGCTAGTCCCAAACTAAGATGAATCTTGTATTATGGGTACTAACGCGACGATACACACATATACAATGCACTACACACATATACATGTAACACCCAGACCCACGGCAATTTGAAAAATTTGATAACAAACAATTAAATAAAAGGTAAACATTCAAGTTACATACAATCAATATACAGAGGGCGAGTTTATCGTAAAGGCGCGATCTCTTCCAACTAACCTAAGATCTTTAATCTCTTGAGTGAAGTTTTTTTATCTTGTTTTGAGTTTTTTAATGATTCAAAACGAAATGTCAATTTTTATTTAGAAATATTTTTTATTCTTAGATTGACTTCACGAAAATGAATGTCTTCTTAGGTTTGAGAAAATAGTTCTTTCGTTAAAGACCATAGTTTAGTTTCTTAAAACAAGACAGTTTTCTTGAATCTAGATATTTTTTTCATTCTGTGTTAATCCAACTTTACCTTATTGTATTTTATATTGAGTTTCATCGCGAGAAAAGAAATATGATAAAAAATATATACCTAGATCAATAAAAGTAGATTTTTGCAAATATCTCCCTTATACAGATCACTTAAAAGCTTATTCAATTCAAATTCAAATATTTTATTGAGATAATAATAAACACATTAAAAATAATTATATATACAATAAGCACAATTATACAAATCTTTATATTATCTGTATTTTTAACCCTCAAAATTGAGCAGAGCTCGTGCTTTGAGGGGTTATAGGGTTTTTACTAATAATCAAACAAATTCGATCAAACTTAATCATTATAGAACATCACACACATAATTCATTTACCATAATTATATAAAATAAACAAAAATAACAACAACAAAAAACAACAAACAACAAACCCATCATCAACGACACAATCACTTGATCTCATACACTAACTTCCTATTGAATTACCTTCTTTATATTCAGTTTAAATGTACTTAAATCATCTGAATACTTAAATTTATTCTCTTTTTTTAAGCCATTGTACCATCCCACCCCAAGATATGTGTAGTGGTGTTGTCCAGCAGCTGTCCTCTTCGCAGGCACTTATTCGGCCTCCTAACCTTGGACACTCACTAATACCGGGTGTAGTTTTTGAATAAAGTATTCCTTACAAACTTGGTACACTGCCTTCCTCTTATAAAGGCATTCCAAGGAGGGGACCGCAAGTTCCTTAAAAAGTTTCAGGGTCGGGTAGTCAAAAGGCTTTCTAAGAATTATCTTCACAACACTTCTCTGAGTCCTTAGTTACATGTCTTTTAAGCATTTTAAATGGTTTTCTAGAATGTATAAGGTTTTAATTAAAATAAACTTTACTTTAGCAATATTTTGCAAGAACAAAACCGTTAAAGTTAATAAGCAAATATAAAGTTAAATATTTATTGTGTAAGTTATATAATACCTGATCATTAAAACATTTTACATTTCTACGTAAATAACATAAAAGTTTTGTTGAATTGTTGAATGGAAAATATATACATAATTAAAATTAATTCCTCATTTTATTCATTTGAACAAAATCATATTGACATGATATACCTAATAATTATTGTCTGAATGAGAAAGTGATCTAAATAGTTATCTAAATTGTGTATATTGTATTATTAAGGTTCAGGTAAGAAAAGTGATAATAATTTATGTAATTTAATCATTTGGCCTACATCGCTCTCACGACAAGAGCTTTGAAGTTACATAGTTACAACTAATAATCTATGCTAATTTATGAAATCGTTAACTGATTTTGAAATAATTTATAAAAAAAATATTGCAGATTTGTGAGTTTTTTTTAAAGGACACTCGTAAATTAACGGAAAACAGTTGAATGCCTATTCTTTGCAGGGGACTCAACTAAACTTTTCATTATTTATTTTTATCGACTGTCCAAGTTTCATAGCTCAAAAAGTCGAAGTTTTTTTTTATTATTTAACTGGTAATACACACAACCAGCGCCATTCTTCCAATTTCACAAACATATAACTATTAAAAATGCTCGTTTGTCTTTATATATTAAATATTTAGTTAGTTATAATTTACCTATTTTCAATTTCACAAATAAATATTTCTAATTGTTTAACTATTGAACGGAACAAAGAAAACATAATATGGCCAATTCTGAATCATAAAATAGTTTAGTTGCACTAAGTGTAAGGAGATAGTTGAGTCATAATATTTAGTTCAAATTCGTATTCACAGTTTTCCGTACTAAAACTAATTTAGTTAGCTAGTTCATTTTGACACCTTAGTACAACTATAAATTTCGAGAATCTATGAATGTCGTATTCAGAACGAAATTTTAGTTGACATCTGACAACTACAATTAGTTGTATTTGGCAGAATTTTATTCGCGACTTTTAATGTGCGATTATTATTAGTTGCTGTCATTTTGCCGCAGAATATTGCTATATTTTGGAAGTTTAAAGTTGTTTTTTCAATTAAAAGTAAAAAATGGACATTTTTAGGGTCCTCGCAACTCTTGGCATCTATAAATTGTAAAATTATACCACCACCGACGCAAATGCGAACGTCAAAATATACCGGCAAATCTGATATTTCACAATTTTCACGCGCGACAACTATTAAATTGTTGCCAGAAGTGTAAATTGGAACGTGAAAAACATTTTTTATTGCGGCATCACCGACTAATATTTGTTTGTCCCATAGATTTTACCGTTTGCCCTTGGTGGATACGAGTTTATAGTTGTTTGTAGTTCGTAAGTAATACTGAATACTAATTTGTACTTTAATGACTAATATTAGTCAACTATTAGTTTAGTTAGTTCATCAAGATTCAGAATTGGCCCTAATGCCTCTAACAGTGTGATTATTATTATACAGTATATTTCACTTTCCGACCGAATCATGGACCGCCTCACGAGGCCGAGACTCTACTCCAGGCTACTGACAAACTATTATTTGGTGTGAATCATAATCGAAAGTTTTGTATAGTAATCTTTCGTTTCGTCTCCAAGACATTAACACCCGACTAGGCCACCGACCTGCTAGACTAGAGAGGGATTATTATTAAAACCATTAAAATATTACAATATGTATGTAAATAAGGGTAATCAGTACTGTTCTAATTATATAGTGCAATAAATTCCTTCAGCCTATTATGTAGTGCGATTTCTCGTACATAGCACGTGCCAGTTAAATAATGATCATTATAAGGTGTAAATATTATTATTATTGTCATATCACTTTATATTTAATTGTTCAAAACTAAATAACTGAGTAGGTACTTAACGAGATAAACTCACTGTATTATGATTGTATGTTTATATGTATTGTTATGTTTTGTATTGTAAAATCTTTAAATGAATATTCAGGGTGCAACATTTCTAATGGCATTCTAATTTTTTTTCGCTTTTCAATTCTCTACTCTGCCCTAATCACTCGTAAACGAGTGGATGGCCTTTGAAAAATATAGAATAGAATAGTATCCTCTACTCTGGATAACAGGGTGGAAAGAAATTTATCTCTCTATTCAGAGCATTTCAACACGGTTAATCTTTAGTATTGCTGGTCTCAGATGCTGGAACAAGCTGCCTCTGTGTCTGCGAGAGGAAGTGAATGGAGAAAGCTTTAAAAGAGGGCTGAAGACACACCTTTTTGCAGTGAGTTTCGGGTGATGGACGCGGTATACGGCGCCCTTGAGGTCATGTTATGAGTATACGGCGCTTTACAAAATGTCCATATACAAACATATATATACGCTCTTGACAAGATCTAATTACGATCTTAATTTTGTCTTGATCTTAGACACTGAGAAAAATATTCACAACGAATAATTGGTACGTACTATCAGATTAGGACCAGAGATAGTACAAACGATTCATTAGTACGAATCTATAATATTATCTTATCGCAAACAAGTCGTTGGTAAATTTACCAACGACTTGTTTGCGAAGAGTTAATATTTTAGATTCATACTAATGAATCGTTTGTACTATCTCTGGTCCTAATCTGATAGTACGTACCAATGGTTCATTGTGAAATTTCGTTAGTATTTTTCTCAGTGCACCCTTAAATTGTCATTTCGCCCAATCCTTCTACTACTTATATTATGCTCTTTATTGAAAGAGATGTCTTTCGTCTAATAAGGTCATTGCCAATCAAAGATTGGATATAAGACGAAAGACGTCTCTCTCAACAATGAACATAATATAATCAACATAATGAAGTAAACCTTTTTTTTTTTTTTTTTAAAAGATATATCTGGGTTTTGTTATAAACCCAAATACAACCTTATACACCTTTCACACTAAGCTAAAAGCTTGTGCCGTGAAAGGGGAGTTTGCCGGCACCTGGGATCGAACCACGGACCTCTTGTTCTGAAGGCCGAGACTCTACCTCCAGGCTACCGACGAACTCTTTGTTTATTAATTTCATCGTAGTTCATGTTATTTTTTACTACTCATTTTTTACTCAAACATTCGCGCTGTAAAGAAGATAAAGAGGTTTCTCTCAATAAAGAACATATAGCAGAAGAAAACACTTAATTTCGTCGTAGTTCAAGTAATTTTTATTACTCCAAAGATTCGCCTTAATAATATAAATACGCTGTATAGAAAATCAATAATATTATGGTCATTACTATTATTATTATACAATATTAGTAAGAAGCAGTACATAGAATTACGTGATTGTGTAGGTATGACACAGATAATATTTTATAATAATATAAGTAATACAAATAACAACGAACTATAACTATGTGTGTCACTCAAATAATAATAATAACAACATGCACTACATAACTAAATGCGATCCAATGATACAACGGATACTAGTTTATCCGAATAACGGATATCCAACTTTATCTTGAAAAGTTTAAAACACATTATTTTACACGCGTAAATTTTACATACGAAACTATCATATAAGGCTTAGAAAAGACAACGTCACCTCATTTGGTTGTGCCCCGAATGAGACTTTAGCCCTCAACCCTACCCCTTGACTACCTACTTATTTGATGGTGTTCCACTTATCCCAATGATTTTCCCCTTTCCATTCTCTTGCTGTTTGTCAGGGTTGTTAGTGTAAGAATTTTTAATTTTTTTTAGTTTTGAATTTTTTACCTTTTTGCTTTTAAATTTTTTTAAATATTTCAATGGTTTTTTTATTGATTTATTCTTTAATTGAGTAGTTTTTCAGTTTTTTAATTGCTAAATTTTAATTGTGGATTTGTAATGACTATTAATTTTTTAGTGTTGTTTATTTGTATTACTACTGTTTTATTCTTATTTTATAAATTAAATTAAATTTTATTATAGATGACAACCTTATGGGCTTAAAATATTGTGATTAGTGAAAATTGTAGGCACTTTTAAATAGGGTAATACATTGTTTATATTTTTTTGTATCTTGTATATTGTTTCAACTTATATTTATTATCTGAAGTGTGTCATTGGTGAATAAATAAATAAATAAAAAACCACCCTTTTCGCGGGGTGTGATTTGTCCAATTAAGCTACCAGGCGACATGCCGAAGGCTTTAATAATCCCCAATGGAATATTGCCGAATAAACGTTACATCCTTAGTAAATTAAAATGATCGCGAGATCTCTTACAGATCAAGACACGCATGATCCATAACTATAGCTACACGACGAGGACAACAACAACTTGATCTACCGGCTTGGATCATCGGCTGCTGGCTGCTGTGATCAATGATCTACGCACGCGACGACAGGTGCGATACATATTATAACTATACGTAGGTATATTGTGTCGTCATTTTAGTAATTATTATTAGTATTTACATATAATAATAATGTGTACCTTCCATGGCGGTGGTGAAAGTGATCTCAATAAGATGTCGGAATTATCACGCTAGATCTTGTAATATTAATTTTATTTAAATATGATTACATCTTGATCTTGTTTCAATCATTTCTCAATACATACATGTGGCATGTGGCTGGCACCTATCGTGTGGACATATTTGCTGGAGTATCGGATAAATGGAAGTCCACATATTATATTTTTGTTCTACTCGATTGATCGGTGGGTCGTTCAATGATTATTTATTTTTATTTTATTTATTCAATCAACAGAACACTGCAGACAAAACATACATATCTAATACAACCAAATATTATACAAGAAAAGAAGTACTCAATGCAATGTCCTCTGTATAAGTGTTCAAATATTAAATAATTTTTTTTTTTTTTAAAAGATATATCTGGGTTTTGTTATAAACCCAAATACAACCTCATGCACCTTTCACACTAAGCTAAAAGCTTATTGTGAATTATTTTAATCAAAGCCCATTCGGTTGTCATACATATTAAAATAACAAAAATAATGAAAAAAATACACAGAAGTAGAAAAGAATATAAACTAAAACTAATAAATATTTATGATAAAAGTAAGGATTCAAGGAAATTGATAACCTCGCTATGCGAGATCAATTAAAACGATCAAATGATGCTACACACTTGATTAAAATGAACAAGAGAAATCACATATCCTTAAATCGAAAAGACAAAAACTGAAACAATACAAACATAACCTACCATTATAAATTAAAGAACTACATACCTATACCTTATATCTAATTGAGTGTCACAGAGTTGGGAAAATGGGGAGGGAAGACAATATTTACGATGCAGAGAAACCATGTTCATAAAAATTACGTACCTACCTATATATTGTTCTTGATAATAAATAAAGTAAATACTGTTCTTGATTAAGAACAATATTTTGAAAAACTGCTACTACTAGGTATTATACAATTACGGCATATCCCACACGTGAGATAGTCAGCAGATTTGCTGCATGTAATAAATATGCAAGCTGTCCTCTCTGTGCCAACATAAATTGAGATATTCAGGATACCACCCTGGTGACAACACATATTGCTGAATTTAAGATGTAAAAATGTCTTTGTATTAGCAGTCATACTAATTCTAACACATTGAAGAGTGACCCCCCTCACATCAGGATATTTAAAAATAATAGTTGGTATCATTATTATTTCCGACCTACGGTGCTTGGTGGCAGTTCATGTTAAATTAATAAAAATAAAACAATTATATTTAGTACTTCCACAGAGACTTAATTAATCGTGAGCCGACATTTTTTAAGAGCTTTAGCTCTCATCATCAAGCTAACGTTACACCTTAAAATAAAAAAATAATATATCTTAATTTGAGATGAATGTGGCTTGAAACATTGTGACAGAATGCTATACATATACATAATTATAACATACCTACCCACAAATGTATATGTAATGATAATTCTACATCAAACTATCTGTATGCGCAACTGCCTGTGCGCAACTGCAAGGGATCATAAACATTATTCTGAGATCTATACATCATTAAATTCTAAGTACCTACCTACATAAAGTTCTTACCTACGGTATCCAATTTGTTACACAGTAGTTTGAAGAAATCGAAACTATTGAAATGTGTAGTGAGTTGTATTAGGTATACACGAAAAAACATCGATACATAACGTGTTTTGATTGTATTAATCTAATATATAAAAGGAAGACGTGTGTGTTACAACACTTATAACTCAAGAATGGCTGTACCGATTTGAATGATCTCTGATTTGTTGGATTCTTCTCCGCCCGGATTAAACTATAGGCTATTAAAACATCTTACAAATTCACGGGAAGAAACAATATGAAGAAAATTATTTACGCCATACATTTTTAATTTCAAAAATAAAAACAATATGGAGAGTCCATACGCTATTAGCGCCCCCACGTCGCCTGTTGCATTGTGCTAAAATAATCCGTAGGTTCTGCTATATTAAGAACCAAATTACTATAACTAATATGAACGAAATGTGTACTAATATTTGTTTACTATAATTCGGTAGTTACATGGCAATAAGTTGTATCTCACTAAAACATAATTTTACAGGAGAGCAAAAACAAAGTTTGCAAAACAGATATTTCAGCCAAATTTCGAGCATTATATATCAAAATGAAGGTAATTATTATTTCTACAAGATAGATGTAACATTCTCTTAATAATTTCTTCTAGAAGATGTATGTAACATTCACTAAATAATTTCTTGCAGTTTAAAAATATTTGAGTTTTTTTGCCATGTTGAAGAAAACAATCTTTCTACATGTCAATAAGTGACGTCTTTTCTCTCTTTATTCTGACTATAAAGAGACATATCCTTTTGCCACATCAAATATTACACTATTTTGAGCATTTTATGGAACAAACTTGAAAACGCAAAAAATGCGAGATACAACCTATTGCCATGTAACAACCGAATTATTCGACTAATATTTATGTATCGATAGATATTCTGTCACATAAATGTGGACGTGCACAGATTATATTTGAAATTGTATTTTATTTTTGCAGATGGAAAATTATTATTGAACCAAAAATTGTGCTTTTAAAGATGAAAATAAGAATGTGTTCATGTAGGTAATTCTGATGCAAGATTGTGTAGTGAAATTTGCAGACAGAGAAGAAAAATTACGAAGAAAATTATTTACGCCGTACATTTTTAATTTCAATAAAAAATGCAATATGGAGAATTATACAAAATCAACAATGAATGATAATTTTTCTATACATTCTCAAATTAGAATCGTTATCCATACAATTTAACATCTGTAGTTCTGATATTTCAATTTTTAAAAAATCATGGAAAGAATTTTTATAAATTTTAAATGAATAGGTAAAATCTACCTGAAAAAAAAATTATTACCTACATACATAATTATATTACGTACTGTAGATAATTTATAAACAAATCTGAGTTAAGTATAATTGTTCAACATAAATTGTTCATGTCGGCCGGTGTGGCGCGGAGCTCTTTCCTTTGAGTCACGAGGTCCCGGGTTCGATTCCCGGACAGGGCAAAGGGAAGAATGACCTTTTTCAAATTGTCCTGGGTCTGGGTGTTACATATATATGTATTTGTATATAGTGCATTGTATATGTGTGTATCGTCGCGTTAGTACCTACCCATAATCAAGATTCATCTAAGTTTGGGACTAGCTCGATGTGTGTGAATTGTCTATGTAAAAAAAATGAATGTAAATTTCGCAGTTTAGCGGCCCCACCCGTTGTCGAGTACTTTTTTTCCATAGAAAAGGTAATATTTTTGAAACTTGAGGAAATTGTTGCCATATGTAGAATTATTTTAATTTGCCGGCAAAAAAAATCCACTTCGAAAATTAATTTCCTTAAATTCCGTACATATTACTCGACAACGGGTGGGGCCGCTCAAGTTTCAAAGTTGCGATTTTTTTTCCTATAAAAGAATTTTTCAAAAATTTGGTGACCAAAAAATAATTCACCATATGGCAACAATTTCCTCAAGTTTCGAAAATATTACTTTTACATGGAAAAAAGTACTCGACAACGGGTGGGGCCGCTAAACTGCGAAAGTTCCAAATGAATTATATTTTTTTACACTATACCTTCGATGACACACTTTGACAATTACGGGAGTTTGTAAAGAGATTAATAATATTAATCATTCATAAAGTCAGTGGGAGAGGGCAGAAGATGGGGCAGGTGTCGAACATGTGTTGAAAGGCTTGGTTTGGAGTGGCCAGAGGTCCTGGAAGCAGCGGTGGACAGTTATCTCTGGAGGAGATACTTAGGGGCAATGGGCCCCCGACCGAACTAGGACAAGGGGAAGAAGATGTATGTATGAAATCGTTCATTGATTCTTAGGCGGTACGAAGTTCGCCGGGCCAGCTAGTTATTAATATAAAGGAAATAAGTTACGATAGCTTAAAAATATGGAGCAAATGAATGATCAAATAACTGCCAGTAAAAATATTTGTCTGATAAAGGTGTATAAAAGCGTGGACGTCCGTAGCTTGACCGCGTTGATGTAATTCTTAAGGACGGCCAAGTGTTAGTAAAATAAATCATGCATGAGAAACTACTTACATGAATATTTTGTTATTCTTTACGCTGGATTAATATTATGATGGAGGCGAAAAATGTTTAAATAGATCACAATTTGATAAGGCGAGGGATGAATATGTTTCACCTCCATGCAGGCACTGGCAACTTTCAGAATCATGCCCTTGAGCGCCCAACTTCACATATCTGGATATCTCACTTCTGGATGCCTTCTGCAATTCACCAACCTGTATATATATTACATTTTAATTGCCATGTTCGTCTTAAATTTTCATTATTTATAATTTTCGTTCTTTTTCTTTTGTTATATATTTTTATTATTTTACTTATCCAAGTTTGATACTCTTTTATTTTCAATAAATAAACTTATATTTTCTGTGGAATTTGGCTTCCAAGAGGATACATCGAAGATAGTGTTTCTGTATGTTATTTAAAAGATTCGCACGAAGCCGGTTTTGGCCAGTTGGACTTTCAGGCCTGTCTGCGAAGACAATAATTTTCAGATATTTTTGGTTTGGTTGTGCGGATAAATATTAGGCTACGACTTCTGTGATATCAGAGTTTCTTCCAGAACTCTCTTAAATTATATGACTTTTTGTGTAATGTAATAATTAAGTATTTAAAATTCTATGTTTCTATAATGTAGTGGACATTCCTAATTTGTGCAAAATTGCCCAACGCGTGTACAATTGTACGTCTATAGCTCTTGATTTAAAATATTCATTTTATATTATCAATGATTATTCGAATTTATGTATATTCGCACTGATCTACATACAGACAAACAAACATACACACATATACCTAATTACCATTATCACATTGCCAATACAAATTACAAGCCAAATTATGTTATGATGATAATATTGTAACTGTTCGTGTTGTATAGTATGTAATTATGTTATGATGATAATATTGTAACTGTTCGTGTTGTATAGTATGTAATTATGTTATGATGATAATATTGTAACTGTTCGTGTTGTATAGTATGTAATTACATATTATATAACACACTTAGGAGATTCAAAGCTTTGCTACGAACCAAACCTTAAAAAGTTTTATATATCGACAGAGGGTTCTTAGTAGAAGATCATATTTTAATAATTTATTAATCTCCATCTCCACCTGCTGTGCGTTTTGCGCAGTACTGGAGATCAGTTTGATGGGTTTTTTCTCTGGGTTTCGACACGATAAATAAATAATATTAAAACAAGATAATTTTATAGTTGAGTTCGTCGATAGCCTGGAGGTAGGGTCTCGGTCTCGTGAACAAGGGGCCCGTGGTTCGATCCCAGGTGCCGGCAAACTCCCCTTTCACGACACAAATTTATATTTATGTCTTTCATCTGTTGTGTACCATGTAAATAAATAAGCAAATTAACAAGCTTTTAGTAGATTACTGTAAAAGGTGTATAAGATTATTTATACCATACTGGGTTTATACCAGTAGGCCTAGTCAAAACACATTTAAGCGTTACGTTTTCGTTCAAACGTTGACGACGTTGCGAGAACGCGTCAATTTTCGTAGCTAAAATACACAAGTAGCTACGTAAACGAAACGAAAACGTAACGCTAAAATGTGTTTTGACTAGGCCCACAGATATATCTTTTTTTAAAAAACAAAATCAATGAAGTTTGCAGATACTACAAGGACAAAAAAAGACATGAAATGAGTCCATCAAATTCGCTTATTGTAACAATTCTAAACAAGAACACAAACATGCAGAAGACCATGTGATTAGCAAAAACAAAAAAAAATATATATTAGCGCTCCAAAAACGAGAAAATTGGAGATAGGAGAATTCAGAAAATCGCTGTCGCAAACCAAAACAACTACATTCTACCCTTAATTTGCTACTATTTTTTAATTTCGACAAAAGGTTACAACGAACTGTGAATTTTTTGAACTTAATCCCTCAAGATATCTATCAATCGACCGTCAAATAAAATCCATACATGTTATGCAGTTTTCATTAAGTATAATAATATGTTGACAATGCAATACATATGTATATCTGTGTCATAGCGAGCTGTCTTCTCCGTGACAATATAAAATCAAGACATTCAGGATGGGTGGCAAATATCATCGCTAAATTTAAGATGTAAAATGTCTTAATTTTTTCGAACACCTGCCTTTTACATGACACTCGAAAACTTACGGAGAAGATCAAGTTGGTATTTTCACTGCGCAATCAATGCACCGATAACACATCATAATGAGCATTCTGTAATTAATACAATACAACACAACTCTCAATACTAGACTTTTTATATACATTCATTATAGAACTAATAAAGTGTAAATTTGGACATAACACTATTTTTGTAATAAACTTTCTCCGATACATTGATTATTGTTTTGCGTATAGTTCTCGTTGGTTCTATCAATATTTTTTTTTGTAAATCTGCAGGCAAATGATAAAATCTAACACTGATATACCTACTGAATTGTTATAAACAAAACAGTATATAGGTGCCTATATTATAAATAGGGTGATATTATTAAAGTTTTGGTGATATCATTTTGTCAAATTTGTTTACGTTATTAGTTCGTGAGTGAACACATTATTCTTCGTATTTGCCAGAATATTGTCATTCTAAAATGAAAAATTATTTTACGTTTTACAGAACAATAAAAAAAACACAAGAGGCGATTTCTGATACTGCTGATTGCTTCCAATTTACTTACAGGATTTTATTTCTGATTTTAGGTATTTCTAGGTATAAATTAGGTATAAGAAAAATAAAAAAAAAAAAAAAAAAAAAAAAATTAGATAAAAATAACTACAAGTAACATTGTTTCTTATACTTACTTATGTATTTTATTAACTCTTCATAGATTCAGTACATCAGGCAAATTTTGTTTGGTGTATCTTCTGAATTTGGGAACGATTTACAAAGTCATATCGTTATGTAATTTTGAAATTATTTTTTGGACATTATTCTCGGCACATATGATATGACCAACACATAATAATATCACTAGGCATGTATCTTGTGCAGTTTTTCTATTTGACCCCTTATATAATTAATAAATAAATATTATTTCGTGGAGTCTTCTGCAAAAAATAGGTAGTTAACTTTTTCTAAAAGCTTTTGAGTTTTCTGTAAAAGAGGTGTTCATAAAATATGACGAATAAGACATTTAAAGCCACCAATTTAGCGATGAGATGTTTCACCCATCTTTAATGTCTCAATTATTTTATTATGATGAAAGGGACAACTTAAATGTTTATTACATGCAGCTAAATTTTCTGTTTAATATCATATTTGTAGTATAATCAAATTCCTTAATAAATAAAAAATAACAATAAGTTACTAGGTAATAATAATAATATAATAATAAAAATCTTATTGCACAAAAAACAAACATTATCAAATAAACATTGCAGAATTTAAACCAGACAAATAAATTTGTGCAATGGGTGAGTTTATCGCAGAAGCGCGATATCATCCAACTAACCCATAATACTAGATTATACTATGTTTCATACGTTCAGTGATATTTCCCATATAATGATCCTCACGCATTTTAAAATACAGCTTAACTGTAGGAACGATGCCGACAGCGCTATGGTTCGAGCAATACTGACAGTTGCATTAGGCAATTTACACATGGTAATTAATGGCGCACCACCAAATTACATATAATCATTATCGTATACTATATGGTTACTGCAAACATCAGTAGGGTTACTTATAACACAATCTAAATACGATCTCAATCTTATTCTGATCTTAATCTTAGGAATGTAAGTTGTGACTAGTCACAACTTCGCGCCTAAAGTAGGTAAATGCATGCTAATCTTAGGGTAGTTGAGGATAGCCGTTTTCAATTTTGTCGTCGCCGTCATAATACAACCATAATATTCATGTAAATGTTGAGAAAAACTACCTTCAACTAGCGCGAGATTGAGACACACGTATTTTTGACTAAAATCACTTCGCACATCGTACAATTTAGTGTTTTTTTTTTATTTATTAGTAACAAATATAGTATAAAATAATATTACAAAAGAAACAATTCACGAGTCACAGCAAATTAAAAATGATTTGTCGGCGTGTTCTCTTACTAGTTCAAAATATACCTAACTATATAACGAAAAAAAAATACTAATCCATACAACTTACAATTAAACAATTAATTACTAGTTATAAATAAATCCACACTTTATCAACCAATCCTTGACTAATTTTTTTGAAATGTTTTTACTCTTGCATTTCTTAATAGATGCCGGCATCATATTAAGTATTTTTGGCACGTTATACTCCAATGTTCTTTTTCCGTACTTATTATTGAATTTTGGCACTACATATCCTTCGATAAATTTAAATCTAGTGTGATGCAAATGACGCGGTTCATCTTTATACTCGGTTTTCGAAAACTAAAAGTCTTAAGATCGATTTCTGTGCGAACATTACCCTTTTCAAATCAGTATTAGTGCAATTGCCCCAACTACTAACTAAAGACAAGATTAAGATTGTATTTAGATTGTGCCGTGAGTAACCCTGCAGAATAATATGTACTGCAATATATATATGTACTAAGTAATGCAGGTCAGTTCCTCATTACAGAAATGCCATTAATAATATAATAAGTAGGTACCTAGGTGAGTAATTTATTTATAATGTTTATTCAATAATACATTTACCCAGTAGACTCCATGGAATCCCAGGTAAAGAAAAGGATTAGGAGGTATATAGCACATAATACATCTCGAATTCAACGATGAGGGTTGCTACTCATCCAGAATGCTTGAGTTTTTGTTGGCACGAAGAGAACAGAAGATCGAAGGCAGAAATGTTAGACGTCAAAGATCGAATGGTAGAGGTCGAAAGCAGAAATGGTAGAGGCCGATCAAGAGACACCTATAATATGAACCAACTGAAAAAGGACATGAATTACTGTGGCCCATACGTAGAGCTAAAGAGACTAGCTGAAAAGAGGGAGGAATGGAGAATAAAATCCAAACTCGTTGCAAACCAATCCAATAGATTGTAACTCACTATATAATATATATGAAGAGGACAGCTTGGATGTTTGTTATATGTATGTAGCTGGTACTTGAGCATTTTCGTTCAATGTTAAAAGCTATCTTGACAAAAGCGCTCTAATTTTATAATAATTATCAGTTTGAAAAATAAACAGTTACATTTTTTTTAAATTCTTTAATACACTCTTTACTAACTATGTAAACACCTAAACCCTGGATAAATTATTGTTCAATAAAGAGTTTATTATTACTTTCATTACGTGCAGTAGGTCTGCTGGCTACCCCACTTGTGAGAAATACCGTGATAAGGTAGAGATAAATGGATTATTCGACCATAAAACTTCGACATTTGAATCAACTAAAATGAAAAACAAAATAGGAAAGATAAACAATAATTGATCACAACTACAAAAATCAAACCTCCGTATTATTACAATAAAGTGTTACCATGTATGAAAATATGATAATATTAATCGTCATGTTCTCCATTACGCCGCCTCCCTTTCGGGGCCGGCAGAAAGGATCGGGCGTCACTTACTCCTATCCTTGAATAAACTTTTCGCTTCCGTCACTGTCACATCATTTCTTATGCAAGCTTTCCTATTCAATGTGTTCAGTACAAGACCGTCCTGGACGATCTGGATTATAATATTATGATCTTGCCATTTATTATAAGTATTATTATTATGTTGGATGATTTATTCGGCGCCGTTTAATGGAGCATCCATCTCAAAGGTGCGGGAAACTATGTTGGAAGAGCGAAGTCTTCAGCTTGCTCCTGAACGTTGTAATCGGCTGGTTTTTACGGAGGTCCTCGAGGAGTCGATACCAAATGACGGGTCCTGCGACGCCAAAAGCCCTATCATAGAATCAGGACTTGTTTGCTCAGCAGGGCTACTCTTGACAAAACTAAACACGATCTTAATCTAGTCTTGATCTTGATCATACGACGCACGAAGTGACTATTGGCCAAAAATACACGCAAACCGATCGCGTGTTAGCGGTAGTGCGGTATTTTTGACCATAGTCCCTTCGTGCGTCGTATGATCAAGATCAAGACTAGATTAAGATCGTGTTTAGTTTTGTCAAGAGTAGCCCTGCTGTTGTTTTCGCCCAGCATGTCGGTGGATGTCTGAGCTGAGCGTAGAGGTCTACTGGCAGGTGTTTTGAGAACACAGATTTCAGAAAGTGACTGAGGTGCCATTTTGTTCAAAGTTTTGTATACTATAAGGCACAGTTTGTATTGGACCCTTTCACCTACTCTTAACTAGTGTAACTTTTCCAGCAAAGGTGTGATGTGGCAACCCTTATCTTCGCGGAAAATAAGCCTTAGAGCGCTATTGAATGCCATTTGTAGACGATTCAGTTGAATTTGATCCTCAAACAACCACATATCCAGCACCATTCCTCTCAGCCACGTGAAATTATATAGTTAATGAAAAAGAACCGAGTCAATATAATAAACACTTGCTCAACTTACAGGATGTGATTTGATGATATAAAAAGATAAATATTTCGCATAGATCAAAAGATAAAAAACTTGAAATTCATGTATAAAAACCAGTTTTAATAATAGGTATATTTTTATTTCTTTGTTCGCACGAGGAAGAAATTACAATAAAAATGTATGTATCATTGACTAGAAATCCAAATATAAAATTATTGGTATTGGGTCCAATCGAATTTGGGTCCAAAATACTTTCATATCAATCTTATACAAACGTCAATTCTACGTTGTGAAATTGTAGGTATATTGTTTTAAATGGGGACCGTACGATGTAGGTACAATATTTCATGAAGTGAAACGGCAAATATCTATTGTGTTGATAATAATTTTGGAACCTGAATTATTCCGTGGAGTGCCCGGTGAAGAATTGGTCTCCCTCAGCAGTAACCCTCATTAGACTGGACCAGGATCATGAGAAGTTTCAAGAGATGGTCACCAACCTCCGTTAGGAGCGGCACGAGAAGAAAAAAAAGAAACTATAATTTGGCGATCTATATTACTAATTATTGAATTATTGTATTATCCATTGTTCAAGCAATTGCATCTATTGAATATAAAAAATATAATTTTACTGATACATGTTTCTATATTACTAGCAGACCCTGCAAACGTTGTTTCGCCATTTACATACATTATGCTCTACACCATGCTTGTCTAAAGTGCGGCCCACGGGCCGCATGCGGCCCAAAACACTTTGAGATGCGGCCCAAACGCAAATTATGAAAACATTTAAATTTGCTTATATCTACTAAAAAAATTAATGTTTGCAATATTTTTCTTTTTTCATTTTGATCAATTGAACCCAATATCGATTTGCTTGTTCAACAAAAGCAAATCCATCCATCACATTAATTTTACATAGGTATATATGTATAATATATACATTTTAATACATATGTTCATTTATAACTATCTACTACTACTATACCATCACGGCATATCCCACAAGTGGGGTAACCAGCAGACCAGCTGCATGTAAGAAACATTCAAGCTGTCCTCTTCGTGCCAATATAAAATCAAGATATTCAGGATGGGTGGCAAACCTCATCGCTGAAATCGCTTCATTTATAATTTTATACATATATATCTAATTCAAATAAAATAAATATAATAAAAAGAAGTTATTTTATTTTAATAGAACTACATATAGGTATATAGGTAATTTTATATCCATTTGTTGAGAAAATATTTATGTGCGGCCCAGCATATATTTTTTTTGCAATGTGGCCCTCGTATGGTCAAAGTTTAGACACCCATTCTCTATACATTTGCCATATACTGCATACATACATACATCTTCTTCCCCTTGTCCTAGTTGGGTCGGGGGCCCATTGCGCCTAGGTACTTCCTCCAGAGATCCCTGTCCACTGCTGCTTCCAGGACCTCTGGCCACTCCAAACCAAGCCTTTCAACACACTATACTAATATCGCTATAAAAAATAGGAGTTGATGGTAGAAGGGTGAAAATTTAGGGCTGTATTTTTTTAATGCCTCACCATAAAAAAATAAAAAAAAAATTGTCCAAAAAATAAAAAAAAAAAAATTGTTTAAGGGGTATGAAAAATAGATGTTGGCCGATTCTCAGATCTACCCGATAAGCACAAAAAATTACATCAAAATCGGTTCAGCCGTTTCGGAGGAGTATGATAGCAAACACCGTGACACGAGAATTTCATATATTAGATGTCAATGGAACACAAGTCTAATGAACATTGCTTAACGATTCCGTTTAAAATAAAATTATTTGTTTACCTATATTGTGGTTTGATTAAATTAAATATTTATATACGCATTATTATAATAAAATTGTGTTAACTAGAATAAAAAAATACCTCAATATCCTGTGTGGAAAGTATGTAGGTGCGTACCTTATGTACCAGCGTATGGGAAATTTTGTTTTGAAAGACAATATTTATAAATTCAAGGTGCACATATCAATATAATATCTATTATTACAAAATTGAAACGGTAGGAAATAGAATAAAAACAACAGGCATCACACTTATGTATGACGGAGCGAAACTACAATATGTCGAATTTTGGTAAAACTGAATTATTTATTTATTTTTTATATATATTTAAGATAGGGAATTATGGATGTTGTCGAAAGAATGGTTTTAAGTGGTGATGGTCAGGGAATGTTGCTAGGTTCAAGATTTTTATAAAAATAAATACTATAATCAGAGTTTAAAGATGGAAAATTAAAGAGAGACCTACCATCCAAAAAATGAGTAGTGGAGTGGAGACCTCGTGAAGGTAAAAAAAAAAAGTAGAGGAAGACCTCCTCTACTTTTAAGATATTGCCTTGAGGCAATGCCTTCCAGTAAACCTAATACATTGTCTGGTTATGAACACAAAAAATCGTTTCGATTGTTTTATAATATCGTGTCGTCAAATTTGTATCATCATCATCATCATCTCTGTCGGTCCCTCAATCCTGAGGATCGTGACCATCATGCCTCGTTCTGTAAACCATCTGTCTCCATGTTGTGCGATCCTCCGCCATATGTAAGGCCCCGTGAAGTGAGCTCTGTGTGGCCTCCTTAATTTGGTCGCTCCATCTTATTGGCACTCTGCCCCTTCCCCTCCTCCCTTCTACAATTTTGTATAAATAAAAATATTTCATTCTCCATATTTTGTTAAAAGCACTGTAATTACATTCATTTGAACAAATTGCAATTTCGCAATAAACTCGCTTAGTGTAAATTAGAATACAGTTTTTATTTATTTGTGTCTATTGTTTGTTGTTCATTTTTTGTTAAAGTTTGAAAAATATTATTTTATCTTTATTTATTCAATGGAACAATTATTTCCTGAAAGGAAGCAGAGTCTAATACTAGTGTAATGTATGTATCATAATAATAATATTTACACGAATAAAAACAATAAAAGAAATCTTTTATTTTTTATCTATTTCCGAAATCTCGACTTAACATGTTTGTATATTGTAAAAAGCATTTCGTATGAAATAACTCAAAATGATCCACAGGAAAAAAATAATATTAATACGTTAATACCTTATTAACCAACGAAAAATCATGAGAAATAGAAGCGATTTTATTGCCTGGAGGCAATATCTTCCAGCTTACCAATGTAATATTATATAATTAAAAAATCATCGGCTGTCGCGGTGCACATAACCGAACAATGACAAAACTTTACCATAATTTGTTACTCATTCATTATGAAGCAAAAATATGCTTTCCGTCAAAGGTTTAAAGGTCTATATTCCTATGAAAAAATAAAGCATTCCACGTGAGGGGAGAGAAATTGGATTGATGTCTCTTTTTAACACTACGTACCTAATACTAACTATGTGTTGGAAAGGAACAATATCCTTTCACTTTCCCTTTCACGTGATACGTTTTTTCAAGGAAGTGTTTAAACTTGTTATTTATAATGACGTTTATATTTTGTTGAATAAAAGGTTCAATGTGTAATAAAAAACAAATTAAGATGTAGAAGAAATAGAAAAATACTATTTTTTTTAATATGAAGCATCATTATTTTTCGGTATTAAAATAAGTTATATCAAAGAGATTTCGTAAAATCATAAAATTGCTCTGATTGCAAATATTATAAACATATAAGGTATTGGCCTAAATGCCTTGAAACTGAAATTCGCGTGTTTTTTAAGAATCGTGCTACTGCAATTATGGTACCTAATAATTTGAAACTGGTTCATATTTCAACCACGAAATTACATTTAAATTAAACTTAATACATTTATGTTATTAAACTAAACAAAATTTTCGTTCTTGAACAGTTATATTTCATTATTTTTCAAAATTACCAGTCCCAGCATTCATATTAACACAATCTTTAAAAATTATTTGTGTTTTTGTCTTTAACCTGAAACCATAGACAATACGACAAAAATTCAAATCGTTGTTAACGAGCCGTTAAACAAGTATCGGAATAAGATCGAAGTTCCAAATAAGAAAGAGAAAAAAAAAGTGTCAAGAAAACGAAATTTAGTCATGGTCTTTTTATTTGCGATCTTAAGTCTAGTATTAGTATCGAATAAGTAAGTTTCAAGAATAACCCTGCTGTATCTTTTCTTATTCTTATTATTTATGACAACCTAACAGGCTATTGTAATATTATTTATTTATTTATTTCACAATCCACGGCGTGAGCCTTTTACATGTTCAAGAATAAATAATACACAAATCAAATATCTCATTCACAACACAGTTGGAAAACAAGAATTAACAAAACACAAAAGAGAATCATTTCATAACAATAATAATTTGAGTCAAATCATAAAATATTGGAGTGTCAGTACAGAATGTCAATGAAATGTTTAGTATTTAATATGTCAAGAATTAAAATTGCAATAATGTAGGAGATGTCATGTAGATAGAAGAAAAAAAATTATGTTGATTAAATTGTATTGAAAGAGAAACATACTATTATAACAATAGCACTAGTAGAGATATTATGTTGTCTTTGTTCAATTCAATAGTTAGCAGTTCGAAATATTTATTTGTGAAATAGAAAATAGATGCATTATTTTTTTAATCAACTAAATAATATTTAATATACTAGCGGTTCGCACCGGCTTCGCACGGGTAGAAAGGTACCTATTTAAAAAAAAATAGTTTTAGTAAGCATTCCTATTTTTTTTCAATATTTATAATATAGCCTGTGTTATCCGAGGATAGTGTAGCTTCCAAACAGTGAAAGAATTTTTCAAACCGGTTCTGTAGTTTCGGAGCCTACTCAATGCAAACAATCAAATATTTCCTCTTTATAATACTAGTGTAGATAAAGGGAACGGTGTATTTTTTACAGTTACTTATTATTTGTGGAATTGGTTGAGTGGAGTTGATTATAATAATGTACTTATTACATACCAACTAAATCGACTAGTTGCGTTGTGGAATTGAACAGTCGAGTCATCTCCAAACCATCGAAAATTATTTATACAGATTCTATACACAACAGAATAGTTTCAATTGTTGATAGGTATGTTGTTTTATATGTGTATATACTTTATTAATTTATTTATTCTCTTTGCACATCATTTTTTTTTTTTTTTAAAAAAGATATATCTGGGTTTTGTTATAAACCCAAATACAACCTTATAGGTACACCTTTAACAGTAAGCTACTAAAAATTTGTGTCGTGAAAGGGGAGTTTGCCGGCACCTGGGATCGAACCCCGGACCCCTTGTTCATGAGGCCGAGACTCTACCTCCAGGGTACCGACGAACTAACATTACATAACAGTGTTAACAAATCAATATAAATTTTAAAAACTAGAACGATGTGCAGTGGCGAGATTATCACTATAAAGTGATTTCTTCAATCTAACCACTTAAGGATTTTTTTATTTAATACATTATACTAGTGTGAAATTTAAATCTAGGCATGAGAGTTTGTTTGCGAGATGTCTTTATGAGATGGAATGATTGAAGCTATTGATGTCGTGTGCATGGTTTGGATGTTTGATTATTTGTGTGATTTTTGCTGATTAAATTGATTAAATGTATCAAACATCTGTTGTGTACCTCAAAATAAATAAATAAACAGGCATCACACCAGAATAAATTACTTAAAGAAAATTCTAGGCCCAGCCAACGTAATAACTATTATCAGTACTAATGAGTTTAATCAAGGAGTGAATAGATTTCATTTTATTGCTAAACAAACATAATATCGCCTACTACAAGTTGGTTGTATTCATATAAGTAAATGCTTTTTAGACGTGTAGGTACTGCAACACTCACTACTTTGTGTTTGTATGTGCCGCGCGCTATGCCGTATACCGTGTGCCGTACTGGGTTTGCCAAAGTCAATATTGACAGTATAAAAACTATTAAATTACTAGTGTTTTTGACATTGTAGCTTACAACAAAAAGCAGTGATTCAGGAGGAAACCGCTGGGTCAAGAGTTTAGATTGTGTCAAGAGTAACCCTGCAAATACAACCTCTTTTCCCGAGTCCATGGACTCTTCTTTATCGGTCGGAGATAATAACACTATCGTTTTGATGATAGCAATAATATCGTTTGGATGATAGTGTTGCCATCTCCGACCCTATCACGTCAGTGGGAGGTGAACCCACAAGAGACAGGTGAGATGAGTCTTAGATTTCAGAGGTTAAGTTTAAGAAAAGCATTTTCTCATAAACGACTCACTTGAAAGACGTCAGATTTAGAAAACAGCCTAAGAATTATGAGATATTACTCCAGCAACGAGCACTCCGTTATGAAAATTTGTAAAATGTTTTAATATAAAATTTGGGTACTTTATTTTACTCTAGCCTAATAATGATGGCCTTGTAGGTAATGAGCTAGGTACGGATGTTGCCGAAAGAATAGCAAGGTTGAAGTGGTCATGGGCAGGACATGTAGCTAGACTTAAAGATAAAAGATGACCAAAATGAAAAGCCGAGCGGAGACCTTGTGAAGATAAAAGGAGAAGAGGAAGACCTTCAACACGTTGGTCAGACGACATAAGAAGAATCGTTGGTGACATGGTTGCAGAAAGGACAGAGATGCCTAGAGACATATGGGGGAGGCTTATATTCAATAGTGAACAGAAATAGCTGTAAAAGTAGGTAAGTAAGTAATAATGAGGGGAGACGCTCCAAAAAGCTGGCCTGCGGCCATTTAAATCACCGTGGACGTTTTCATTTGTTTATAATGATAAATTAATAAACATACATACATATATGGGTAATAATGAACTTGCTAAAATAATTTTATCGTAACATTTCCACCATTGTAGAGATGTCCAACGTTCATTTTATTTGCAAGAAGATCTGTTTGCATAGGCACCTACACACAATATGTTACACGCGCAGAAATGTTACTTGTTGGCAATGAAAAAATTAGACAGAATAATCAAGTTTACAATAGGTGCTAATAGCATGCAACTACAATATTTGGTCATCGCAAATGTTGCAAGCGATGCTGTTATTTATCTATGACTTTAAATATATGTAGACTGGAAAATCCAATAAAAAATTGGTAATGCGACTAATACAGTTTCATATATGTAAATCGGTCTTAAACGAGCGTTAATTCAGAAGGGTATGTTCATAATATTATATCTCCCTCGATTCTCTCGTTGTAAATGCATTTATAAAAGTATGTAACTGTTAATTCAGAATACATTGATGGTTCATAAATGAGAAGTGAACCTTTTTACAACAGTCACCACAATTTGTTTATACATATTATGTAAATATACGTACATAATATATTTTGTGTTTCGGACTTGAAGGACACTCATTGCTTTTTTATAGTAAAGGTTTTTTTTATGAGTTTCGATCTACTTGACATCTCTTTACTTTATTACAATTTAAATTTTAATTCTTGACATATTATTACTAAACATTTCATTGACTTTCTATACTGACACTCCAATATTTTGTGATTTGACTAAAGTTATTGTTGTTATGAATTGATTCCCATTTGTATTTTGTTCTTCGTCAATTTTTTATGAGTTTCGATCTACTTGACATCTCTTTACTTTATTACAATTTAAATTTTAATTCTTGACATATTATTACTAAACATTTCATTGACTTTCTATACTGACACTCCAATATTTTGTGATTTGACTTAAGTTATTGTTGTTATGAATTGATTCCCATTTGTATTTTGTTCTTCGTCGATTTTTTATGAGTTTCGATCTACTTGACATCTCTTTACTTTATTACAATTTAAATTTTAATTCTTGACATATTATTACTAAACATTTCATTGACTTTCTATACTGACACTCCAATATTTTGTGATTTGACTAAAGTTATTGTTGTTATGAATTGATTCCCATTTGTATTTTGTTCTTCGTCAATTTTTTATGAGTTTCGATCTACTTGACATCTCTTTACTTTATTACAATTTAAATTTTAATTCTTGACATATTATTACTAAACATTTCATTGACTTTCTATACTGACACTCCAATATTTTGTGATTTGACTTAAGTTATTGTTGTTATGAATTGATTCCCATTTGTATTTTGTTCTTCGTCAATTTCTTATGAGTTTCGATCTACTTGACATCTCTTTACTTTATTACAATTTAAATTTTAATTCTTGACATATTATTACTAAACATTTCATTGACTTTCTATACTGACACTCCAATATTTTGTGATTTGACTTAAGTTATTGTTGTTATGAATTGATTCCCATTTGTATTTTGTTCTTCGTCGATTTTTTATGAGTTTCGATCTACTTGACATCTCTTTACTTTATTACAATTTAAATTTTAATTCTTGACATATTATTACTAAACATTTCATTGACTTTCTATACTGACACTCCAATATTTTGTGATTTGACTTAAGTTATTGATGTTATGAATTGATTCCCATTTGTGTTTTGTTCTTCGCCAATTTTTTTGTTCTTTTCTTGCTCCAACTGTGTTGTGAATGAAAAATTTAATTTGCATTAATTTTTGGTGTACTTTTAAACATGTAAAAGGTTCACGCCGTGGATGTGTATATAAATAAAAAATAAATATATCCAATAATAATTTGGCATTTTTTACCGTTTTTCAAAACTGAGAACCTTTTTTTTGAAGTCTCAATTTTTAAATTTCTGTAAAAAGTTCAGGAGCCGAACACCTTTTCTCTATACACATAATATCGTTTAGCATATATTTAATCATTATCACAATATTGCGTAACAATATACCTACTATGAATAAAGTGATATCCTATTAGCTATGTGTTAGGTAATAGTTTATTTATAGAATTATAATGGTGTGCTAATTATTATCATAGACAAAAAAAATAAACCAACCTGGCACTGCTCAGATAATAGAAAAATTGTATTGTCGTATGTTTTACAACGTATTTAGCCACAATAAAAAAATTCAATGCTACCTCAGGGTGGCTTTTAGTACCATCCCTCACCCGGACGCCAAGGTGACGTCGCTGGCTACATAACCAAAGGTAAAGAATGACAAAGAGGATATACTTGTCTGAAAGAAAGGGTGTGAGGAAGCGCAGGCGTCCGAGAACCACGTGGCTTGATCACGTGGATCATATTCTCAAGGACAGCCGCGTGTTGAGTAAGAGGAACCGCCGTGCGTGTATGAAAAACTGTATGAATGTGGAGGAAGCGAAGGAAGTGTGTAAAGATAGATCTGTTTGGCGTTCCGTTCTCTCTGCCTACCCCACTTCGAACAGGGCGTGAGGATATAGCATAGTATAGTAGTATAATAATCTATCTTTCAATATCAGAATCTCCCCTAAGCTAAAAATAACCTAAAATATAAATAATATTATGATTGATTTATCCTATGTATAGTTCCTTCCCATGTCTTAATTCTTCATTTTATAGTATTCATTACAGTAAATATATTATGACATATTCCACTTAGGGCTAAGACTGTTATTTTAACGCGGCGGCAGAATTGCCATCCACATTTCTCAGCATTATACAACCAGATAAGTCTTCATATGATCAGTCATGGTCACACAGAAACTCACTTATCTAGATATACAGGATATCAAAGGATTATATTAATTAATCACATTTAGTATTGATTGTGCACGTTTGTTTATTTATTTATTATTGAGGTGCACAACAGACGTTTGATACAAATTATCAGTTAAATCAGCAAAACTCACACAAATAATCAAACATCCAAACCATGCACACGACATCTATAGATACATGCATTCGATCAAAATAATATCACACATTACTATGGTTAGCTGGAAGATAATGCAATGCCCCTAAGCAATAAGCTCGCCAACTGTCATGACTGTTTTGATGAATAAAGGGTTTTTTATATTATTATTATTTTATTCATTAAAACATGGAACCATAAAACAATAAAAATCTTAACACGGTTGAAGTATCAAAAAACGACGCTAAAAAATTAATCATCCAATGACACCATCAGCATCTTTTGAAAGCTGGCACGCGAATTATAAAGTTGTTTTGGAAATACTAAATATTAATATTTTATTTATAATAATTTAACATGGGCATCCACCAAGTACCGTCGCTCGATAACATTGAACAACAAAAATAAAATTAGAATATAATCTCAAGAATTACCCGAAGTATTTTGCATAAAATTATACCTAATAAGCATTATTTATGGATTTTGATACGTTTAAAATCGACCGATTAAATAAAATCTTATTTTTGTAAAATAGAATCTTTAATTTTTTTTGTCAAGGATTACACTGTTGCAGTTAATTAGGATTTATTTGACATTCGTTGCATAAAAAAATGCATGCATAATTTTCATTATTAGTCTTGGTTTTTTTTCTGTCTACCAAAAAAAGGCGAAACAATATTTACAATTTATGTGACACTGGTGCAATATTATAACACCGTTTATAATGAAATAATGTTAAACAAACCCAGACAGACAGACAATGTCCTCATAAGACGAAAGACGTCTCTCTCAAAAATTAAATCATTAGTAGAATAAAACGCTTGTTTTGTTTATTTCGTTAAACAAACACTTTGTGTAATACCAAAAGAACAGTCACGGCATATCCCACTAGTAGGTCAAGCCACGTAGTTCTAGGACGCCCGAGCTTCCTCACATCCCTTCTTTCAGACAAGTAAATTATCCTCTTTATCATTCTTTCCCCTTCCATTCGTTCCACATTACCAAACCATCTCAATTTATATAAACGCATTGTATCCACAACACCATCTTGCATGCACTTATTCTTCTAATCATTCTGATAAATAAATTAATTAATACTGACTTGCAAAACGTTATCACTGAGCAGTCAAACTAATTTATTTACTTATCGTACTAAAAATTTCAAACATCTATTTAACTATTAAAGTGTCTAACTAATTGTCATGTTCTCATGTGTATAAGACTGTTTTGCACGGGTTTATAATCAGAAAGAGTGAGAAGACATGTTGACAGGCTTCAACCAACAGTATATTATTCTTAAGTAAAAGATTTATCTGGGTTTTCATTATAAATTCAAATACAACCTTAAATACTCCTTTCACAGTAATGTGGTGTTCTCACTTTGGCGAATATCGCTAGGGCACCAAAATATCGCCAGCCATTTGAACCGTGTGAACAAAATGACAGCTAGTCTGAAACGATAAAAACCAGTAGAAACGATATCGTCTCGAGTTGACCACCTTCCAACTTTCTCGGCCGATTGAACGATTTGCACATGCGCAGATATGCGCGGCATTTATATCTATGGTAAAAGCTTTATAACCTATAAATTTTATAATGTTTCCCGCTTCGTGACAGCTGTTATCTTTTTTGTTGGTTTATGGCGTTTGTTTCCTTAATTAAAAGGCGCCTTATAACCTCTACTATAACATTTTCGACTAAAAATAAACACTTCGCGATCTCCATCTCGACGCCATTTTGAAAACAGTGTCAAAATCAAAGCGCATCTGACAGATCGTTTCTATATCGGTGGACTTGTGTGAACAGGTGTGACGATCAATGGGCGTACGGCGAATTTTGTTTTTTCGCCTGGCGTTATATTTTGAAATTCGGCTGGCGATATTCGCCAAATGTGAACACCCCATAAGCTAAAAGCTTGTGCTTGGGAGTTCGCCGGCACCTGGGATCGAACCGCGCACCTCTTGTGCATGAGGCTGAGACTCTAACTCCAGGCTACCGACGGACTTATTACCATTGTTATAGACAATAAGACGATTCATGCTAGGATCATTGTAACTGAAGTCCAATGCGAGCCTAGAAGATAACTTTAAACGAAGAACTCAACAAGACATTCAAAATATGACACAACAACAAAATATTCTCAATTTCTCTTATCAATTCTACATATCGTTGCCGTGGATGTGAAGTGATCCAACCCACAAGACAGACATTCCGAGAAAAAGGGTGTTGAAGTTACGCTGTCACATCCGAAAATACTAATCTGAAAATTACTAAGTTATTTCTGCATGGATTTCGCTAAAATTTTTACACAATATTTCTGATCACATTTTCCACTAATATAAATAACAAAATATTAAAGAATTTTTATATTTTAGAAGTAAACACGAATTTATCACTTGGGTTATTTCACCAGCTGAGAAAGATCCACCTGTAGAAAAGTTGTTGGAAAGTTAAGCGCTATTCGGCTTGGATCTTTTCACTTCTATAATTTAATTGAACTATTTGTTCCTATGTGCGTTAGTGAAATGCTCTAACACACACTTGAAATGATGTAAAAACACTTAACATCTCTTCACAATCTTCCAAAAATGCCCTTTAGGAATATTAAATCACTTATTTCTCTTCACCACTATGTTCTCCGTGGTTTTCTGAACAAAACTGCATACTTAACTCATTTTTCTTCACCTCCACGGCAACGATATTATGTCATGTGGAAGATTACTGAAATCATAACTTTGTGTAAGTATACTTCTCCTAGACCTAAACCATACTTAAGGCAAAATTAGAAAAATTTCAAGAAAATCTTTTAAATTCTTCAAAACATCGAAACATACTTCAAACACACAACTTTCCATTTATTGCAGTAGAGTTAAATTCACCTAAGTGTTAGTTATGTCAAAGATTATAATTAGGTTCAGTATCAACAACAGAATGTAGGTAATGTCTGTCTGCTGCTGGTGTTTAAAGTATTATTTTCTTACAATGTCTTGTATGTTGCTTAAATCAAGTGCTCATATTCTCGTACATACACTTAGTAATCTCGGTGATCGAAATTGCGAGATAGCGAACCTACAAGGGTAAGATAATAAATAACTGGCCGTTTGCGGAAACTGACTAGAATCCAAATATTTTGTCTATGTACATAATCACCATAATAAGCCTTCATTCAAAATATTATACATATATCATTGAATATATTATATCTATATATCAGTGGCGGGACTAGACTTTTGGTATTGGGCATGCGGTTTGTGTACAGTAGGTAGAATTTATTATATAGGTATGGTAAAAACCAAGTGTTAACTAAAACCTATACTTATTATTTTTATTTTCACAATTATCCAGACAGTTTGGATGACTCTCTTTCACAATAAACCGTTTTAATAACATCAACATTTGAACAAGATAAATATCATAGGATGAAAAAGGTGACTCAAGATGCAAAGAAGTTGAAATGGGGCAGATTTATTTTTGAGGGACATACTAATATGTTTATGGTAACCATTGAACTGAAGTTTGCAAAGGTTTGAAAATATAGTAGGTAATAAGAAACAATCAATGTTAATGTATTTTGTTTAATAAAAAAAAAAAAAAAGTGAATTAATTTATTCAAGATAAATTGAAAAAAATCACAATATGTAGTTAACTTCCAAATGACATTTAATAACTTCGCGTACTAGTATTCGGAGACTCTCAACTCCATCATCAGGCGATTAGTAAAATGTTTTTTTCTTTTCAATTTATCTTGAAATGAACTTCCAACAAGTACCTTCGATCAATTACATTGAAATTTTGATTAATTCATCCTTTTTTTTCTTTTTCCATGCAGTATTTTTAATAAAAAATAAATTATTTTATCGATCGATTATTAAACCGTTAACTCCAGATAAACAAGAAAGGAAAGGACACTACTAAGATAGACAAGTTAATAGATAATTATTTTGTGTTGATATTTGAGTGATGAAATAATAATTATTGTTGATACTCTATGTAATTAACGGGCAAGCATTCGTGTTGAGAAAGCTTAGTTTACTTTACTATGAGTATATACTCTACATGGAACCTTAAAGGGCCTCTTTAGCAAAAACGATAAAACGTTCAATTTTCATCAAGTTTGGTAAACAAACTCTCAAAACTTGTTGACCCTAGCGAACATATTGATTTGATAAAATAAAAAACAAATATTTATTAACAATATCAGTTTTTTACTAAAAAATAAATAAATCGCTAACTGACGAGATTTATTTGGGTTCTCTTTGTTATATCAAAATACAAATTATTTTTGTAGAATATGTATTTTTTTTATTCATCCTATCAAGCATATAAATACTATAGATTTGAGCAAACTTTTTTTAGTATCCAAAAAATCTAGTTCATGTGGTGATTTTTGGTTTTAAAATATGAGAAATTTTATAAAACAAAATATTTTTGAAATCGGTCAATTTCCATGAAAAAACAAAAAAAAAATAGTTTTTTTTTTCTATAATAATGGTAATAACTATCTATATTACGGTATTCGTAATATTAAAAAAAAATATATGAAAATTTGTAGGGTTCTCGTGCATTTATGTACCAAACACACCCCCGAATTCGATTTTTAGAAATATGCTTTTTTATAAACGAATATTATGAAGCTAAAATCAAGTTTTATTTTTTAAAGTTAAAGTTTGATATTGGTAATAAAGATTTGTTTTCATATTTTATCAAATCAAAATGTTCGTAGGTTCAACAAGTTTTGAGAGTTTGTGTACCAAACTTGTTGAAAATTGAATATTTTATCATTTTTGCTAAAGGGGCCCCTTAATAGTGGCAACACTAACCTATACTTTAAATGGTAACAAACTTGTCATCCAGTTTCTCGTGAATGTAGTAGAAATCTTTACTTGTGAAATGTTTTCTTTAAGCAATCTTTAAAGTTGTTGGTGGAAATGGATTATCAAGGCTAAATGACAATGTATGCAATTTTTCATTTCATTAGAAAATGCATACGAGTATATAGTTAGGTCATTTGAAAATGTTAATCGTGGTTGAAGAAAGACGAAAGTGGATTATAATATGCAAAGGAGATGCGATCGCTGTGAAAAATGGTTGTTAAAACGTTGCGTGATAGAGTGAAGAATGAGGATATTAGGAAAGTGAGCAGATGCAAGAGGAATCCAAACCATCGCAAATTATTTACACGCATTCTATCCACAATTATCTGCTCCTCTCGCATCTGCTCATTCTCCTATAATAATAACCTCATTCCTCAGTCTATCGCTGAAATTAATACCTGTCTTTAATAGGACACTCTTACGGATTATCAGTATTAATATTAGGAGACCAATTCTTTGGCGGGTGCTCCACGGAACGAAAATTTTACCGAAAAAATCATCTTAACAATTAAATTACTTTATTCTTTTATTGTTTCCAATTATTGTCCCTAAGCCCCTGTTATGCAGGCATTTGGACTCGTCATACATACATTCACAAAACTTATTACAATTTCAAATACCTACAATCAATCAAAGTAAAACAAAACATCAAATTACATTATTTTTGCAGTCACGGATGTAAAGAGTCCGGATCCACAACGTCAAATATTAAAATACATAATTCAAATTATATAAATGAAAAATGATGAAATACTATCCATTTATCATTTCGTCAATGGAGTAAAATTTAAATAAAAACTTTAATAGTTTTGAAGGGCTCTACTTACCAGCATGGCGATGTTCGGTAGATACAAGACGTCCCCTTCGGTCCTGGGATAGGAGAGTTCTGGTTTCCACTCCAAAGGATGAAGAGGGATGCTGCTCAAGGTTCCATTATCGTTAAAGGTTACATTCCCGTGCTCCATGTGTTCTCTGAAAAAATAATATGTAATGGATTAGAAATTAAACACTGTATTACTTCCACTATGAATAATATTTGACTCAGAGGCCTTTCGGGTAGACACCCATCATCAGGGAGTTTTTATTAGAAACTAAATACAAGGAATAGAAAAATTACAGATGTTGACAAGTATATCACAAAACTGAGGTAGCCAGCAGACTAAATGCATGTGTTAAACATGCAGACTGTTTTCTTAGTAACAAATAAAAAAAATGACATTCAATATGGGTGAAGTGTCTCATCGTTGAATTGTAGGTAGATGTCGATTATCTTATACTAAGATAAAAATAATCATGTGTATTAAGCTAAGTTGGTCCGCTGGCTGCCCCACCTACGAAATTATGAATAAAAAACATGCAACATGCTTGGCACACAACCCATCGCTAAATTGAAGGTGTTATATGTGTTATCGTAATGCAATCAACTAGTAGGTACGCAGAAAATACTTAACTTTTAGCTAATGTTATGTCTATATTTATTTATATATTTATTTACAAATATTTACGGCCAAAGCCTTTTACATGTTAAACCTCTGTATACATACAAAACATGTATACAAAGGAACAATCAGTTACAAAAAAGACACAAAACAATTAGATTAAAAAAACGAGAGTACAGACAGTATAACATTAATCATGTTATGATTATAAAATTAGGTACGAAATTATAAAAAAAAAATAGTCAATTAATTATATTGTTAAAGTAAAGAGCTGGTGGACATTAACGGCTGTATTTCATTTCAGGAAGGATTTCGTCAAGGGGAGTCCTTCAGGTGAACCTTGAGTCCTTACTTAGAAAAAATTTGCGTGAAGAGTATGGACGACATAGGAACTGACATTCCTGTAACATTCATGGGTGAGGGAGGGTGCGACCCTTAATATGTTATAATGTTTTATGAATACCTGTCTTTTACATGACACCAAATATCTTATTTTTTATTGGCACCGAGAAGACAGCTTGCATGTTTATTACACGTGGCTGATTTGTTGGCTACCTACTCCACTTGTTGGATAATGGATATGCCACGGTAGTAGGTATAGTATAGTAGACACTACATTATACTAAAAAAAGTCATGAAAATTGAAAGAAAATAGTTCCCGGCATAGAAGAAATATAGCTAATTATTTGGAGACGTCGTGAAAGAGCAAGCATGTAGATAAATACAAAAATATCTTAGGGAAAAAGGAAATCTCACTCACTTGTAAACGTAAGGTCCAACTTGCTCCACCTTCAGTGACTCATTTCCAGCCATGAACTCTTCAGGATTTGTGATATTGAAGAGGTACACCCTCAGAAAGAGGTCGACCTCTGGTTTTCTCCACATCTCAAATATTTCACCGCCAGCGGCGAATTTGACTTTCTGTAACAAAATGAAGAAAAATTTATTGTTAATTAGGTATTAAGTTTAGTAAGATATACCATGAGTAAGTACTGCTCTAAGATTGTCAAAAAATTGGGAGAATCTTTATCTTGAATTAATTAAAATAAAACACTTATTTGTAGTATATCCACGGTGACTTTTTATTGGACGCGAGCCGGCTTTCAAGAGCTTCCGCTCTCATCATCAGGCTGGCGAAAAGTAAAGAAATTACGGGTTGGTAACAAATATATATAGTATGTCATTGGGTAGCAAAACAAAATAAGTAGTTAAGACAGCGGTAACAAACAATCTTAACTACCTCTTTTGTTTTGCTACCCTGTCTTAACTACCTCTTTTGTTTTGCTACCCAATGACATACTATATATATATATATATTTGTTACCAACCTGTAATTTCTTTACTTTTCGCCAGCCTGATGATCAGAGCGGAAGCTCTTGAAAGCCGGCTCGCGTCCAATAAAAAGTCACCGTGGATATACTACAAATAAGTGTTTTATTTTAATTAATTCAACATGAATTTCCACCAAGTAACGTCGGTTGAAAAATATCAACTTAATCTTTATCTTGATTCATATTCAACAGTTAAAATCGAAATAAAAATTTTAAATATGGATAAAACGTTCAAAACAATATTCAGTTCTCATACAAATCATAGTGTCAAACAAATTATAATATCTCGTTCAATATATTATAAGATATTTGTAATTTATTCAACCTCAAAGATATGAAACCTTTAATAGAATGTATCAATTTTCCTAAGCCCCAACTAATTACGGTATCTGTTGAGAGTTAATAACAGGAAGATAAACACACATATGAATCTAGGTATCTAATATTATTTGTTAAATTATGTGGCAGATTTGGAAAGCTTGTTTGGAAAGGATGGAAGATGCGACAAGAACATCGAAAGAAAAAAATGCCCAGTGGACGGCATCGATTTAATATTTATTTATATTAAAATATTAGATTTAACCTCTGAACAAAACTGAGTTTATAGCTAGTTTATGATTAACTCTGTCCGACCTGATTTTAATATTATGATTAGGTATTGTGTTGCATAGAGTTTTTGTTTATTATTTGTATCAATCATCAATCTTAGAGAAGTTATCAGACAATTTTATAATACATATGTAAGAGCTGATAACAAACACCGCATAGAATAATATGTGCGTTATTAGGTCAACATATTATAACATAGACATAGACATATGCATAGATAATTCACGCAGATCGAGCTAGTCCCAAACTAAGATATAAATCTTGTATTATGTGTACTAATGCGACGACACACATATACAATGCATTAAACACATATACATACATGCAACACCCAGACCCAGGACAATTTGGAAATGGTCATTCTTAGCTATATATGGATAAATAATATAACATATTTATATATCATTTATTCATATATCCACGGCATGAGTCTCATACACAATGTATATATTTTATGTTAAGACAATATACAAAAAAATCAAAATTATATTATAGAAAACCATATGAAATTAAGTATATTATATGGAGGAAATTGCTCCAAGTGCATTGGACTGAACACAGGACCAATGAGTCCATCCTCAGGGAGCTAAAAATTTCGACACGACTCTCAACGATTTGCAGACAGCGCGTTTTGCGATATTTCGGGCACATTGCAAGAAGAGAGCCTGAAAACCTGGAAAGAGTAATTATAACTGAGGCTGTAGAAGGGAGGCGGGGAGGGGGCAGAGTGCCAATAAGATGGAGCGACCAAATTAAGATGGCCACACAGAGCTCACTAGACGGGGCCTTACACATTGCGGAGGATTGCTCAAGGTGGAGACAGATGGTCTACAGAACGAAGCATGATGGTCACGATCCTCAGGATTGAGGGACCGACGGAGATGATGATGATGATTATTATCATCGCTCATTTTTTGCAACTAGCTTATAATTTTTTGTAGCTCAATATTATTTGTCGCCAATTTTATTAGTTTTTTTTTATGTCGCATAAATACTATTAGATTCGTTTCATCGTTGGTCGAGAATTTGTTTTTCCGGTCGCCCATTTAAATAGTTCCCATTATTATATTATAGATAGAAGAATGCAATTATACGCAGTTTTATCCAGATAAAATTATAATGATAATATTAAGTACATTTATTTATTTATCGTGTTGTTGTTTATTATTTTGGTTGAAAACTTAGTTTAACGTATTACCTTGTACTAATTTCTTGTAAATCATAATATATTACAATATACGTCATTGACTTATGAAAAATAGATCTTATTGGAAATAATATTATTAATTAAATGATAATTTGACGGTCCAGTTACACACATCAATAAGTCGAAATGTTTTTTATTCGGACAAGTTGAAATGTTAATAATCGTAATTAATATAATTATTTACATATATATGTGTATCATAATGTACAACATATCTACTTAGTTAATATTTATTCAAATAGTTTGACTATAGGTGAGCTGCGTGAGCCTTTTTCATGTTTAAAAATACACACAAAAAAATATACAAATTAAATTTCTCATTAACAAACACAGCTGGAGCAAGACAAAAACAAAAAACTGTCGAAAAACCAAAACATAAATGGGAATCAATACATAATATCAATCATTTTAGTCAAATCACAAAATATTGGAGTGTCAGTATAGAATGTCAATGAAATGTTTAGCAATATGTGAAAAATTAAAATTAAAATTGAAATTAAGTTTGGAGCTGTCAAATAGATAGAAGAATGAAAAAAAAATCTATGAGAAATGGTACAAATATTTTAAATGTAATAAGAAATGTAGTCAATAGTTGAAATGTCGTAAGAATAAGTCTATAAAAGATTCAAATGTCAATAATGAAATGAAATAGCATGATTGTTGTTTATTTTATTGTTTATTGTTGTTTATCGTCCTTAGACCAAAGTTTTTGGTTCTTGGACTCGTCAATTTACAAAAGACAGGATAATACAATAGATTATATATATATACAAAAAAAAAATACAGAATCATAGATCAAAACACAATATCATTGCTAAGCAGAGTGTAAAGGGCTCTGTTAGCATTTCGTCAAACAGTATTCATTTCCCTCATTGTGTGCGCAGGTGTTTGCCTGTTTGTAGGTATATTTATTTAACTTTTTATGTATGTATATATTATTTTCTTTATTTTCTTTTTTTTATGATTTTTGGGTTAGTTGGAAGATATCGCTTGCACGCGATAAACTCGCCCATTGTGCATGATAATTATTTGTATTTATAATCTGTTTATATGTATGTTTTTTTAAGGCACAATAAAGTTTATTATTATTATTATTATTATTATTATTATTCAATACAGATTCCATCATCAATCATCATAGATCAAATAAAAACAAAAAACATCAGGAAATTATTTCCATGCTGAAATGAATGTATATGGTTCAATTCAGCATTTCGTCGTCACAATAAAAAGTTTTTTCAACGAGATACAACTTCACTACTCCTCGAAATTTTTTCTCATCCTTCACGGACTTCATTTCTTCAGGCAGCTTGTTGAACAAGCGCACACTGAGACAGACAAAGCTTTTGGACAATTTTACCAATACTCTAGATTGGTTCAAAATCTAATAGAATAATAATTACTCTAGAGTGGTTCAAAATCAATTTACCTACATCTAATCTTCTTAGTAAGTAAAATACAGTCTCCGACATCCAATTGTGTCAAAAATTCATAAAAATAATTACAATATTCATTTTGTGTTTATATTACTAAAGTATTAGACTTGTAGGACATCCGAATTTTATTTTTATTGTGGGGGTCCTTTTATAATTTTATCAGATAATTAGGATAAACAATATACACATACGTATTGGAGCGACAGAGATCATTATCATCTCAATAATGTTCGCAATGAAACATTAAACGATTTTTGTCTTATTGTAAATTTTAGAACTCGCTTTCCAAGAAAACTAGTGCTGTCTTATAATGAATGTCATTGGATATTCTTATTCTTCAAGTGCCTTGTCGGGTCCCTCCAACGTTGGCGATCAACTTGGTAAACTAGTCCTTGTTTTGCGCTGCTCGGAATAGCTCCTCCACCCTTCGGATGCCGGTCCACTCCTTTATGTTTAGCAGCCAGGACACCTGTTCCTCGGCGTCCCTCAGTTTTCCCCTTTAATATCAGTTGGAGAAGGTGGTATTTTCCCCCACGCAGAACATAACCATTGGATATTAACAATAGAATAATATGTTGATCCATCAAGGACATTTTTTCCTTTTAATTAATGATGTTCTATGTTTCTACGTATGCAAAAAAACTTGCCATTTTGGTAACACTATATTATGACAAAAGTTGACATTTTGACATCAAGTATACAATAATATACTTAATTATAAATATGGCAATATAACTTACAAACATAATAATCAAAGTTTTTTTTTTTAAGTATTTATAATGTACCTACCTACGATGTAAGTATTACGTAGCGAATCTAATGCGAGTAATCACCAGTGGCGGGACTAGACTTTTTATATTGGTAATTTATTTAATTTACATTTGTGATAATAATAATAGCAATAATAATAATTTATTGAACGCAATAATCAATACAGATACAACAATATAATTAACATGTACAGAGAATTCACACAGACCGAGCTAGTCCCAAACTACGATATAATTCTTGTATTATGGGTACTAACACGACGATACACATAAGTATACAATGCACTAAACACATATACATGTGTTTAGTGCATTGTATACTTGATTAATACGAGTATATACACATAATTATACAGACTTTTTAATAAAAACGTAAATGTATGAAATATTGTGATTGAAATATTGTAATTAATGTACAGTTAAGAATAAAATACATAAATAAATAAATAAATCAAACATTGCCCTTATGGACACTATATGACTAAAACTTTAAACGACTATTTGATTAAAACTTAAATCTAAACATCCCCCTTATAGAGACAAGTCTCGTGTAAAGGAGGGTGTAATTTATTTAACTTACTTAATTTACATTTCCAAACAACACGTTCAAATAGAAGACAGACTACAAAAAATATACATAATACAAGTTCATATATATACACATTCTAGAGTTAAGAAATAAATTACCTATGAAGAATCAAGAATCATAAAATCAGCGAATAAAGAAAAGAAACAAAAAGTACATCGATTTTCACAGATTTCACACAGATCGAGCTAGTCCCAAACTAAGATGAATCTTGTATTATGGGTATTAACAATGAAATTAAAACAATGTTATATTAATATAAGTAAGCTCCAAGAAATTTCGCAGCGACATAATGTTGATATTTAAAAAAGCGATCAATTTCTACTATAGGTTATCCAGTAGTACCCATTATGACAACATAATTATTATATTGATGATCAATGTTATATGTATTTATATTATCCTTCAATGTATACCGTTACAAGATATCACAGAAGCCATATGGGGGCGAGGGGTTGCATCTTGTCCAGTGATTACAATATTATTTAAATGCATAATATGCCATAAAATTCTACTATGTACAAGAATAAATCATTATATAAATATAATTTGTACCCCTCCCCCAGCTCATATCTGGATGCCCCATGATATCTTGTAACAGTGTACAGTGAAAGATAATAAAAATAAATACTACTATGATCATCAATATATATTTTCTAACTGGATACTATTGAATAACCTATAGTAGAAATGGACCAAAAAAGCGTACCTATGTTATTGTATGTAGTTTTGCTGTGCTTTTTTGCATGTATGGCAGGTACGCCACTGATGATTACATATCTTCGTAGCGCAAATAATCACGTTATTTTTTTGTTTTTTTTTTTGCACTTCATGATGGGCTGAAATTAATATAATATTGTTATTTTTACTGATCATCCTCATGTTTTTGTTCCTTTTTTAACAAATAATAAGAATAATTCATTTTTTGCGAATAATTACTACCTACCTAAAGTTATTTAAAATATTAGTTCGCAAACAATTAATATTGTCACACTTGATAAAGTGCTATAGTGAATTAGTGACGACTTAGATGATAAATTCAAATTCAAATTCAAATATATTTATTCAGTAAAAAATATACACTTAAAACAATAATCAATCAATACAAAATAATAATAAAAACATATATTTTTCTTTTATTTGTTCCTTCAAAATTGAGCAGAGCTCGTGCTTTGAAGGATAAAGGGTAATTCTTAAATCTTAAATTCAGCAACAAAACATACACAACTAGGTATATAATATCCAACCTAAAGTTAATAACAATAGAGTTACATGTATAAAAAACAAAACAAAAAATAAAAATCAATAAAACGAGAATACACTCAGTTATTTTCACCTAAATACCTTTTTCAGATTATACCTAAAATTCGAAAGCTTATCTGCTGTTTTAAACTTATATTCTCCTTTCAAATTGTTATACAATCCAACCCCAAGATAAGTATAGTGGTGCTGTCCGGAAGTAGTTTTTTTTGCAGGAACTTTTATTCGTCTTCCTGACCTCGAACATTCACTAATATTATTTGTTGGATGAATCGCGCGTACAAAATACTCCTTACACACCTGGCATACTGCTTTTCTTTTGTATATGCTTTCTATGGATGGAACAGCAAACTCTTCAAACAGTCTAACGGTTGAATAGTCCATAGGCTTCTTGAGAATTATTTTTATTATACTACGTTGACAAACTCCCAATAGATAGATAACTTTATTACTTTATCATTTCAGAAGAAGAAAAACTGTAGAGCAACCGACAAATAATTGGTCGCTCTCTGTCTTTTCCATAAATTTTCTAGTGTCCTGTAGAAGGCACGTGTGTTCAAAAATTATTACGCCATTTTATTTATTTGATTTTTTTATTTATTCATTCTTTACATTCTGATAAAAAACAATTACATAAAAGGTATACATTCAAATTAAATACAATCAATATACAGAGGGCGAGTTTATTTTTATTTTATTTATTTATTTTATTCTTCTTGCACACACTGAGAAAAATACTCAAAACGAATCATTGGTACAGTACTATCAGATTAGGACCAGAGATCGTACAAACGATTCATTGGTATAAATCTATAATATTAACTCTTCGCAAACAAATCATTGGTAAATTTACCAACAACTTGTTTGCGAAGAGTTAATATTACAGATTCGTACTAATGAATCGTTTGTACGATCTCTGGTCCTAATCTGATAGTACGTACCAATGATTCGTTGTGAAATTTCGTTAGTATTTTTCTCAGTGCATCATCATTCATATAACAAATAAAATAAAGCAATATGCACAAGAAAAAATGTAATGATGATGATTTTACATCTTAAATTCATCGATGAGGTTTGCCACCTATTCTGAATGATTTTATTTTTTGATGGCACGGAGACGATAGCTAGCATGTTTATTGTATACAACTTATCTCATGAATTTGCAGATAAAAAGGAGTCTATGACTCCTGAAACATCCGGGTGTATAGTAAATCTCTCTTCAATGAAACCGTGTTTTTATTTTATATCCTACATCTTTCCTATCTATCCTACATCCTACATCTTTCCTATCTATCCTACATCCTACATCTTTCCTATCTTTCCTATCTATCCTACATCTTTTATATGTTATATCCCCTTTCACGACACAAGCTTTTAATTTACTGTGAAAGGTGCATAAGGTTGTATTTGTGTTTATAACAAAACCCAGATAAATATATTTTTTTTTTAAATCTTGAATTTAATTAGAATGAATAACTCGCCAACATCAAATTTCATATACAAAGTTTAAATAAAGACATTTTTTATCTTAAACTCAACGTTGAGGTTTGCCACCCATCCTGATGTCTTACTTTTTTGTTGGCACGAAGAGGACAGCATTCATGTTAACTTCATGCAGCTGATCTGCTGAATACCCCACTTGTGGGATATGCCGTGATGGTATAGTAGTAACATTGAAGACTCCCTCCCATACCCGGATATCTCAGAAGTCGGGGGACTTCTTATTATCCGCTCTTCTAAGCAAAACTTTAGTCCTCACGGGCGGGCCCCATTGGGCAGCCTGAAGGGCTGGCCGGCCAATACCGCCTCGTGGGAATCTTTTATGCTACATTTACGTCTTCGATGCCCCTCTCAGGAGGATAAAATGCAATTATAACCGAATCAAACACAATGAATAACAACAAATAAACAAAGCTCAACAACAAAAACCCAAAAAAAATAAAAATGACAAGCAAGCACAATAATTATCAATGATATAGTGGTAGTAGTGTAGTGTATATTTTTGCTAAATAATTCTTCCAGCTAATCATGAATCATCCACCTATCTCTAAATGATGATCAATTCAAGCGCAATTTTTTTGATCGACTGTCAATACAAGTGTTAACTATAAATCAATATTTTGATTACAACGAACGTGCTTCCAAGCTCTTACAGATACAAATTTATTGTTATTATCTAATGCGTAAGCAAAAATCTCCATGTCAATCAAATTAGTTTTTAAGCATGTACTTACCTACTGTGATTCTTTTTTTTTTTATTTACAAGCATGAAACAAAAAAAAAACAATTACATTATGATTATGTAAAATACGGAATAAAAGGTGAATCTTTGAAAGATCGGCCACCCAGATTCTGAGATTCCAAAATTCTCGCACTTTTAATTTCCAATTCCACCACAAATATCTTTCAATTCTCAACGAATAGAAATATATTAGATTTATTCGAGAAATCTCCATTTTTGTAATTTTGGTATACCTATTTATATTAAAAGTGAAATTGGACTTTGAAATAAAATAAAATATAAATAAAATAGAATGATTTTGAAATAAAAATAATTACACTGCTAAAGACATGCGTAGTCTTTGTTCCATTCAATAGTTAAACAATTCGAAATATGTATTTGTGGATATTTTATTTCCATATCTTAATTTCCATATCCATATATAAATTTCTATTTTATTTCCATATCAACTTTACTTTTGCCTGACGATGAGAGCCGACTCGCAAAAATAAATAAAGTCAATAGTGGAATAACTTCTTTTTTTTTAAAAAAAAAAGATATATCTGGATTTTGTTATAAACCCAAATACAACCTTATACACCTTTCACAGTAAGCTACTAAAAGCTTGTGTCGTAAAAGGGGGGTTTGCCGGCACCTGGCATCGAACCACGGACCCCTTGTTCACAAGGTCGAGACTCTACCTCCAGGCTACCGACGAACTCTCGACGAACTATATATCGTGTTTAATTTTAAAAAATATATTAATATGAACATCCACCATGAACCGTCGGTCGATAAATTAAACTTTACCATATCGAAATATTTAATTTCTAAAGCGAACCATGTATTTTTTATAGTTACCTATTCGTTCGTGAAATTGAAAAGGTGCATTGATTATGTATATTACTAATAAAAAAAATCTACTTGTTGTGCTATGGAATTGGACATTCGATATGTTTGTATCGTCGCGTTAGTACCCATAATACATGATACTATATTATACTATACTATACCCTCACGCCATGTCCCAAGTGGGGTAGGCAGAGAGAACGGAACGCCAAACAGATCTATCTTTACACACTTCCTTCGCTTCCTCCACATTCATACAGTTCCTCATACACGCACGTCGGTTCCTCTTACTCAACACGCGGCCGTCCTTGAGAATTTGATCCACGTGATCAAGCCACGTGGTTCTCGGACGCCCGCGTTTCCTCACACCCTTTCTTTCAGATAAGTATATCCTCTTTGTCATTCTTACCTCGTTCATTCGTTCAACATGCCCAAACCACCGTAGTTTATTCACGCGCATTCTGTCCACAACACTCTTCTTGCATCCGCTCATTCTTCTAATATCCTCATTCTTCACTCTATCACGCAGCGTTTTACCAACCATTCTTCTCAACGATCGCATCTCTACTGCATTTATTCCACTTTCGTCCTTCTTCAACCACGTCCATGTCTCGCTTGCATACGTAAGTGACGGTACCAGAATGGTATTGTGCACCAGCATTTTAGCCATGTTCGACACATTGTCATTGCTGACAATGGGTCGAAGTGAATAATACATGATTCATATCTCAATTTAGGATTGTCTCGATCAGTGTGAATTGTCTATACATGTTATGTTATGTCATTATATAAATGATACATGACCACTTGTTAACGAGTGGATGGTCTTTAAGAATAGTATTACATAAATATAAGATTGTATTGTAGATAATTACGTTGTACTTAAAGCACGGGCGTATCAAGCATTTTCTTTAAGGAGGGCAACAGCAATGCAAATTGGTATAGGAATTTGAAATCTTTTTCGATCTTCTCATTTTTGTTAAGTAATATATTAGCAAGGTTACTCTTAACATAATCTAAATACGATCTTAATTTTGTCTAGATCTTCTTCTTCTTATTTCATTTTACGGCAATGCACCCGCAATCGAGTGAATTATGCCTAAATTTCATAATAAAATACACTTCACAAAACATAATCAGGATGCAATAATATGCGTCAACACAACGCTTAGTATCAAATACATTTACCCTTTCATCATATTCGTCACAAATCAAGGAAATAAACCAAGTCAAAACCAATGTATCGGAGAATAGGTAGGTACATACCATAATATACAACGGTGGTCGAAGTGGGACAGAGCTATACAAAGTAGGAATCTACCGTTTCGCTCCCTCCCATGAATCCAGCCTACCTTGTCTAGATCTTAATCATACGACGGGCGAAGAGACTATGGTCAAAAATACCGCGCTACCACTACTGCCAGATTCGTTTGCGCGTGATTTTTGACTAAGGCATGCCATCCATACTGATTGCCTTTTTTATTGGCACGGAGAGGACAATTTGCATGTTGATTACTTGCAGTTAGTTCGCTGGCTATACAACTTGTGGAATATGCCGAGATGGTATAGTAGTTGTTTGGACGATGTGATGATTTTATACGCAACATTTCAATTTAGTAAAGGAATTTGAAATGTTTCCATGCATATTTTTTTTTGTTAACAATTTAAGAACCACTTTATATTCAGCCACCTAACCTTCTAGAGTCAAATAACTCGACAACGAATAGATAAACGAATAGTGATAAACTTCTATGGAGGGGAGGCTTCGCATTCGATTTATATATATTAATTTTTATACATTAATATTAATTTTCCTACTAGTTTCAAGATCTATGAGAAGTTTACCTGCCCCCTTTTGCCCCCTCCCATGGGTACGCACATGACGTAAATTACTTTTATAATGTAATGACCCTATGAAGACCCCTGACGGTATGTGAACCTTAACCAAACAAACAATATCATCCTTATACAAGAGTAGAATTAAAGTAATTTACTTTATAAGAGCATTAGTATAAACTCTACAATAAAAAAAACAATATCATGTCGATTAGAGAATCGTGTGTTTTAATAAATTGCCTAAAAAAGTGATTAGTTATTATTGTTTTGGGTTAGTTGGAAGAGATCGCGCCTTTGCGATAAACTCGCCCTCTGTATATTGATTGTATCTAACTTGAATGCTTACCTTTTACGTAATAGAATCTATTATTTCTTGGGATTTGGTAGAATTATTATTTTTATAATTATAATTAGAAATTATTGATTGAATTTATTATTTTGTATACTTATAATTAGAAATGATTGGTAGAATTTATTTTTTATACTTATAATTAGAAATCCCGTGCGTGGAGCACCCGGTAAAGAATCGGTCTCCCACTCTTCTCCGTAAGTTTTCGAGTGTCCTGTAAAAGGCAGGTGTTCGAAAAAATAAAGACATTTTACATCTTGAATTCAGCGATGAGGTTTGCCACCCATCCTGAGTGTTTGTGTTAATGTTGATGAGAGGAAAATTGATCCAACTGATTTGTATATTGTTTTGACGTTGTGAATAATTGTATTGGTTTGATTTTGTATTGTGCTGGTAGATTTTGTTGATCGCTTGATAAACGTACATGAGAACTGAAAATTTGCTATTTGTAACAAATTCTTATATTATGTGTATTAATGTTTCTAGCTGATTCTTATATGTGTGTTAATGTTATAATTGAAATCCGACCCTCCGCACAAGCATTTAGTTGCTTATGGAGGAAGCATTTTTACTGTGTGTTATATTGTTTTATTAATGTAATATCAATGTATACTGTGTATTTATGAATAAAATAAATATATTAAAAAAAAAAAATTGGCACGGAGAGGACAGCTTGCATGTTTCTTACATGCAGCTGGTCTGCTGGCTACCCCACTTGTGGGATATGCCGTGATGGTACAGTAGTAATTAGAAATATGTGTATTCTATCCCATAAACAAATTAAACTTTTTAAATGGGAAATTAAATTATATTCCTAATTTTAAGTGTATTTTTAAGTAGGTAAATATGTTTTATTTATATAAATAAAAAAAAAATGTTAAAACAATGCAACATTGTGCGAATTCTAATCGGAAGAAATGAGAAGGAATCGGAAGGCTACCCAACGCTTACGAATTGCCTCTAGAATGGTTGGCATCACTTTCGGTGCCCATGGACAACGTTCACCAATACAGCCATTCTCACTGTCACATAGTATCAAGTCCACCAATCGAGAAACATTTGATGCAAATCATAGAAGCAACCATTTCTTAATTCATAAGCGTTGGGACGCCTTTCTCACTTCTTCGGATTAGATTTTGCACAATGTTACATTGTGTAAACATGGTTCTCCAATCGAAATGCCTCATTGTTTTGTTATCCTACAGTCCATAGTTACGGCCTTTTTTTTTTTTTTGATACATCAACGGCCCACTGGCCTTTTAAAAGTAAGGTTGGCACAATATTTGTTTAAATATCTTGTAAAAAGTTACATATGCTTTCTAAATGAAAACATATTACTTTCTCTTTGCTTTAGTTATTTTCAAACTTTTTTTCGCTTTATATTGCCAATATTTCAAATAATATTTCAAATACGTTTACCCAACTTAAATTCTCCTTGTAGGGAGATAGCGCCGTTTGTATTTGTACGGCTCATATGTAAATTGATATCTATGATTGTGGATCTTTTGATATGTTTGTTTTAATGTATAAAAAAAGCTTATTATTAATAGCTGTTAACAATAAATAAATATAAAAAAAAATATAACATTATGTAATAAATATTTCAATATTATACAAACATTCTTACATACAGTTGATCTGCTGGCTACCCCACTTGTGGGATATGCCGTGATGGTATAGTAGTAGTAGAAATTATACAAATTAGTAGGTATAGATATAAACATTATGGAAAAGATGCAATGTTAACAAAATAAAAAAACCTTATCAAATAAAAAGGTGAAAGGTGTATAAGGTTGTATTTGGGTTTATAACAAAACCCAGATATATCTTTTAAAAAAAAAAAAATGTTGATTTTGTTTTCGAATGCCGACTCGCAAATTAATAAAGTCAACAGTGGAATTATTATAATTCTATTTTGCTTAGCTCTATTATTTTTTTATTATAATTTCTTTATTCATTGTCATGATCGCACGAAAATTAAACAGCCTAATGCCGGGAAAATTCTACCTATCCAGATATCTAGGATATCAAAGGATTAGGCCCAAAACATGGGTTCAAAATACCAGCATTGTGGTATTGTTATTTTATTTATTTATTTAAAAACACAATAATAACAATAGGTACATAAAATTTAAATAATCAACTACTATATAATAATAAGCCATATGCATTGCCCCAATCAGAATTTCTCCTGGTATGAGGGGTCAAGCTTCAGTGTTCTAAATGTCTCTATTTGATCACTTATTTTAATTAAATTATACTAATCACAAACTCAAATTAAATTTCACTAATCACACAATCGTTCACTAATCACAAAATTGTGTCTGAAACATCAGTTTGTAATGAAATTAGAAGTATTTTAATAAATTTTTGATTTTTCATTATCATGATGGCATGTATATTTTTAATCTGACCAGGCATGGAGAGAAAGATGGAACAATGTAGCCTCGCTAACAAATAAAAACATCACCGTAGACCCTACTATCAGGGTCCCGGGCTACAATCTCCCCCGAAAAGTCTGGGTTCAACAAAATAGAGTTCGCACGGGTCAGGGTTGTTCAACTACCAAATGTGGTAATGGGGTAGGAGGGAGTATCTGGAATGCGACTGTGGAGCTCAGTTCCAAACGATTCAGCATCTGGTGGAAGAGTGTCCAGGTAGAAGGTACGAGGGCGACTGGATGGACATCCATGAATCAACCCCAGAGGCTTTCTGAACGAGAATCAAGAATTTGATATGGAGTAACTTTTATTAATGCAAGCCGAAGCCATACAAAAAGTAATGTAAAGTAAGTATATTTTTAAATAATTTAATATGATTAAGAGATTTTTGTTAGAAATGTACCTGCATTAACCCTTTCAGGGCAGCAAGGTCTCTGCAAGTAATTTTTAATTTCTATTCTGTTGAAAATGGAAGATTACTCGTAACAAATGCAATGAAGCAAGTAACAAAAAATTTCTATGGTTTTGGAAGAAATGTATCCGATAAATATTTTCATAAGTTCATGCAAAAAAACTCACAATCCAACGAATTTGTTTTATTACAAATATCTGTACCTAATCAGTACATGTTTTGATGATACAAAGTAAAACAGTATTTGGGGATTTTTTAACGCAAAAACAGTAATAATAAAAGAAATGTAACAATTACAAAATCATAAAAATATTCGATTACCATAGTACATTTTAAAACAAATATTTTGTATAATACATCGTGACAATAAATTTGACCACATTATAAGGATTATGATGAATTGATCTTTCAATGTCCATATTTTGGTAAAAAAAAAAAACAAATAATAACTATAAAATTAAAATTCTCGAAAAATGAGGTTACGTCTTTGGCAAGTATACCTATTTAAATATACTTAAAATCCTCGAAAAATGAGGTTATATCTTGGGAAATATACTTAAATAATAATAAATATAAAAATTTTCTAAGATGCGCCGTTTTGTAAAAAAAAACACCGCAAGGGCCCATTCAAGAATCATAACACCTCCAGAAAATCCTCGAAAAATTATATTATATCATTGGAAAGTATATTTACGCAAGACCTTAAAGGGTTAAACTACCATGGTATCTCTTGCTGCAATGTATAGTCATCAAATAGTATAAGTGATGATGATGAGGTGCCATATCCGTCCTCACAACCTTGGCATTGGAAATACCGGTTATATAATTATAACAAACACATTATTATATATCGTTATATAATATTATATTACACTCTGTAATAATATGTCATTTTATTGTCGTTAAATATTGTAATTACTACAAATTATAATATTTTGTGAAACGGTTTTAAGATTATGAATTATATTTTCTCAAAATGAAACCAATAACATTCACAATAACAAGATTTTAATAATATCTATCTATCTATCTATCTGTACCCTCACACCGTGTCCCAGGAGGGGTAGGCAGAGAGAACGGAACGCCATATAGATCTATCCTTACAAACTTCTTTCGCTTCCTCCACATTCATCCAGTTTCTCATACATGTTCGCCGATTTCTCTTACTCAACACGCGGCCGTCCTTTAGGATTTGATCCACGTGCTCAAGCCACATGGTTCTTCCGTGCTTCCTCACACCTCCTCTTTCAGACAAATACATCCTATTCGTCATTCTTTCCTATTGCATTCGCTCAACATGTCCAAACCATCGTAGCTTATTTACACGCATTCTATCCACAACACTCTTCTCGCATCCACTCATTCTCCTGATATCCTCATTCTTCACTCTATCCCGCAATGTTTTACCAACCATTCTATTTAAATAATATATGTAACTGTATTTTACTTTTAAACAAAACTAAATTTATCAGACATCGAAATAATATCATATAAGAGATTATCGTAAGGAGATACTAATAGTAATCAAGAGACTAACTTATCATCAGTTGCTCTTCAGCCCGTTATGAGCCTTGGCCTCCTCCAACATTCTTCTCCATCTTCCCTATCTTGGCATGTGCTTCTTCCAATCCCTGATGCCAATTATATCTACATCCCTCTGTACCCCATCCATCCAACGGAGTTTGGGTCTACCAACACTAGAGGTCTACCTTATGATCTTGTATAGAGGATTTTCTTTGGCACTCTTTCCTCATTCATTCTCTCCACGTGTCCAGCCCATCTCAGTCTTCCAACTTTGATATATTTTATTATGTCCGGCTCATCATACAATGGACTAACTGCATCTACTAAACAAGCAAATTGTCCTCTCAAAATATGTAGAATCATCCAAGATGGTATAACTCATTGTTTAATTGTATGTAGATTTATTTATTTATTTATTTATTTATTTCAAGGCACATCACAGATGTTCAATACACATAATCAGTAAAAATCAGCAAAATTCACACAAATAATCAAACATCCAGACCATGCACACAATATCTATAGATACATGCATTCAATCTCGAACAGACATCACGTATAGATATTAATTACTTCAGTTTTTTTTTACTAAAATTTATGATTGATTTTTAAAATACAATGAAATCTGAAGCAAATGACAGAAAAATAATATTGAAGGCTATCATGGAATAAGGGGGAATGCGATTCGTAACACAGAATAATTAATTTACAATCATCCAGGATGGGTGGCATAGCTCATTTTAAAAATTGTAGATGTCAATTCAGTGTTATTTTACTAAAATTTATCTTTGATTTTTAAAATGAAATAAAATCTGAAGCAAATGACAGAAAAATAATTGAAGGCTATCATCGAATAAGGGGGAATGTCATTCGTATGAAAGAATAAAAGAGATGAACACGTAGGTATGTATTAATACTCAAATCCCACTACCTATCACACTTGTGATGGATGATGCTGTCATAGCACAAACTTAAGGGTCGTTCACATTTGTTCACTTTCAGTAATCACTCCGGATGATCCTCCAAGATGAATAGGTGTGAACGGGCGTTTCATCAATAGTGATCACTAGCGATGACGGAGGAAAGAGATTACCACTCGTCATAATTTTGATGAAAGATCCTTTCACTGAAACGACCATAAACAAGTTTTATCTTATTATTTGTTTTATTCTCTATGAATTTGTATTGAATGACATAATCATGTACAAAATTATTATGCAGTCGAGAGCTATATTAGTTTATTTTATGTGTTATTTTTCATTTTTGAATTTGTTTAATTATTTTTGTACGAAAATATGTTAAACTACAATATACAACATGGCTGAGAGTGTTGACATGGCAGTGAAAGCATAGGATGAACAAGTGTGAACAGACGTGTTCACTTTCGATGAACAGGTTTGACCCTGACACTTTGGATGATCATCCAAAGTGAAGCAATGTGAATACTACTTTAGCAAAAACGTTATTTGTAGATATGATTAAAGAGACAATTTGTAAATAAATAAAATTGTGCATGTTTAGGATGACTGGCAGATTTCATAGCTCACAGTTCATGAACAAAATGAAATGTCAATATTTAATCTACACACTTTGGTACAATGTAACCTTTGTATGTAAGGTAAGTTTAAATGTAGGCGTGTTAGTTTAGTGTATTGCCAACTTTGTACATGTATGTATAATATGTCAATGCCCAATAGTTGAATCAGCCAGTTTATTGAATGCCTAGGCAGCTGTTTAATCCTTTCGAAACCGTAAGCTAAAGCAATTTTAAATAAATGTATTTTTATTGTTAAATAATTAAATTAGAAAAAAAAAACCATGAAGTAACGTAAATTATTATGGTTTGGTAAAAAAAATTCCACGGTCCATAAAAGGACTCACAAAATAGTAAGGCCTGTGTTTAACTAAAATATCAATAATACTTAATAAGTAGAACAAAAAACTTACAAATTTCAATACCTACCACAAATATACCTTATTTCGGCATTACACAATTTAACACAAATATTTTAATACTTCATGATTGCAAAAATCACCAGATAATAATTTTAAATTATGATGAATTATACATTATACTTACATGTTATGGCACAAAATAAATAATATTTTTTTTAAAGAAATCCTCGAAACGCCGGCTTTCAATTAAACGGCTAACAATTGTCTAGCCGAATTGTGTGACGATCCTAGCGCCACATAAAGTCTCAGTGTCAAATAAACAAACTAAATTTCAATAAACGGGCTAGATTAGATCTGTAAGAACGTAGCATAATAATAAATGGCATATCATTGTACGACATAGATTTTTATATATTCTATTCTATTCTATTTTTCTCAAGGCCATCCACTCGTAGATTTTTATATATAATACCTAGATGGAGTACTCGTATGTATTTTCATTGTAATAAAGTGAGGCACCATTTTTCGGCACTTTTGACAGATCGGTTGGCGAAAAAAAGTGTGATAAATCGCTTGAAACGTCGACAAGAACTTTAAAAAATGTCCAGTTGCCTTTTAATAAATGTAAAAATGATATATTTTTATAAAAATGCGAGAAATACTTCATAAAATGTAGGAAACACCACACGCTTTCGCCAACCGCTCTGTCAAAAATTCATAGATTTTTTGCCTCACTTTTGTAAATGAGTCAGGGTTCTAGGTTTTGTATGGAATTCTATGTTGTACGAGTAATTCAAGGAAACGACTAGATATTATTAATTGAATCCCGGCGTTTAACTAAATGCCTAGTCATTTATTCAACTAGCAAACTCAACTATCTGGCAGCGACATATTTATAAATTAATAATAATATGTTGAATGATTCTGATGATTTTTATATTACGTATTTGTAAGTGTATTCTTAATAATAATTAGCACCTCAACCTGCGCTTGCATCGCTACGTCATTTGAATTATTACTACTGAATTACGTATTTAATATTATATTAAAATAGGGATGTATCCTTTATCCGGTATCCGACTTTTTCTTATTTTTATCTCTCGGCTCTCCATCCGCTATCGAGTGACTTGAACCCTTTGGGAATAAGGTATTTGATACCAAGAGTTTTTCTTATTAGGTATGTTTTTCAGAAAAAATAAAAAGTCCAAATACATTAACTGTATCGGCATTAACTTTGTAACACTTCATTTTAAATTATCAAATAAAATAAAATAATTATTTTTTTTGTGTTACTGTTGAGTAAGACTAACGCACGACCGGTTTCGCGGACTCCGAGTTCGCATCATCAGGTGCTGATCTATACTAGACTATGCTAGACTATAGTCCAAATACAATTTACCCTCAAACTAACCCAAAACTTTAACAGACATTTATTGTATGATTTGAGTGACTTTTGGGATTGAAAATGAATAAATACATATTTAGTAAAATGCTACAGAGCCCAACAACTTCCGGGTTGGTTGGAAAACATCGCATTCTAGCGATAAACTCGCCCTATGTAGGTACATTGAAGTTTCAAAAATATACCAAAATTTCCGTAAGTTTTCGTAAATTAAAAGAAATTTAGCGATGATGGACACGTTTCAGCACATTGCATATGAGAGCATACATTAGAAAATGACTGACAATGATGGATGCGAAAGGTGTATACAATGATAGGAAGAAGTGGCACTCGATCCTTTCTGCCTACCTCACGAGGGAAGCGACGTGATGGTATGTTCATACGAAGATTAAGAAAATATATATCGAATGTCCAGTTTCATAACTGATATTTTTACGGCAAACTCCCCTTTCATGACACAAGCTTTTATCTTACAGTGAAAGGTGCATAAGGTTTTTTATTAAAAAAAATATATTGTTTTGTGACATCATCCCTTATTGGTCTATCCGGTATTCGGCAGAATTATTATCGGTTGTCCGTTACATCTCTAGTACCTACACTATAATTATTAATATCTATCATACGTTGTGATATGAAACAATGCAAATTGTATAAAATACCAAGAGTAATGATTTTCTAGAAATATGACAAACGGCTATTATTTAATTACCTTGTTTTTCATTTATTTATTACCACACTTTGATAGCCATTACTGGATAACCGCTAATTGATGGTGACTCCTGGGATAAATTTTATTATCAATATTACACATGTATGTTATAATTACACGAGTAGGTAACAAAACAATAATAAATTTATAACACTCTAAGATTTAATTCTTACTAAAGCCTTTGTATGGAGCATTCTGCTTTATGGTTGTGAGACATATACCATCAGCAAGAGTGAAAGCGGACGGTTGGCGGCCTTTGAGATGTGGTGCTACAGACGCATGCTTAAGATCCATTGGTCGGAGCACGTCGAAAATGAAGAAGTATTAACCAGGGTAGGCGAAAAAAGGCAACTCCTTAAGAGAATCAGCCAACAACGAGCTAACTGGATTGGCCACAACATCAGGCACCCAGGACTACTCATCGCCATCGCAGAGGGTAAGACCGAGGGGACAAATGGCAGAGGCCGACCAAGAGACGCATATATGGACCAACTGAAGAGAGACATGAACTGTGGCTCATACGTCGGGCTAAAAAGACTGGCTGAGAATAGAGACGAATGGAGAAGAAAAACCAAACTCGTTGCAGACCAATCCAATGGATTGTAACTCATTATATATAAGATTTTAAAAAAAACTTTAAAATATTCGAATTCATTCAGGGTCCTTAGGTATTTTTTGCAGTTAGGCTAATTAATCGTGCTGCATTTAATAAGATGAGACCCTTCTTCTGTGACGATAATTTTAATCTTAAACTTCGACAAAGAATGATAAAAGCTTACATAATATGGTCAGCTTTATTATACGAAAGTGAAACATGGACTCTTAAAGTAAACGTAATTAATCAATCGGTTAGAAGCATTCGAAATGTGGATACACCGAAGAATGCTTCGTATATCATGGACCGAAAAGGTCAGTAACATCGAAGTACTTAAGAGAGTCGGAGCCAAGAGAAAGCTGTTGTCGATTGTCAAAGTGAGGAAGGTCTCATATTTGGATCACGTGCTGCGGCGAGAGAAGTACCGGCTCCTCCGCCTTATATTGGAGGGCAAGGTATAGGGAAGACGGGGAGTTGGCAGAAAGCTGATGTCCCGGCTGCGTAACATTAGAGAGTGGACATTAGAATGAGGACAGTGGGTGACCTGTTCAGAGTAGCACAGGACGGGGAGGTTTTCGCCAGAGTGATCGCCAACGTCGGGGGACCTGACATGGCATACAAAGAAGAAGAAGGCTAATTAAGGTGGATAGTTGAAAGGTTTACAATTTTTTCACAAGATATAATCAACAACCCACTAATTCAGTGTTAAATAATCTTAAATTTCAAGTATTTGCGAATGTGATTATTTATATATTTTTTTCAACAATCTTTTCTTGGCAATGTTCTCAGCATATTTCTGACGTTGTTTACGTTTTTTTTTCCATAATAGATACAATAACAAATTTCATTATTATCAAATACCAAAAGTGTTTACTTCGATAATACTTCAAATAAATTAACATAATCCTATTCATTATATTATTTGTTTAAATAAATGTTTAACTAATTTTTTTATTGTTTAACCGGATTTGAGTGCAGATGACCAATAGACATGTGTGTCACAATTTGTGTAGACATGGTTCTCCAATCGAGGTTTCTGATTGGTTTTGTCATCTGCACCCAAATCCGGTCAAACAATAAAAAAATTAGTAAATATTCTAAACATTTGTTGCTGACTGGTCGAACTAGCAGCCGATAAAATATTGAACTTAATTGTTCCGGCGCCATTTAGACGGGAGATCGCGATCTATTTGAGATCTGAAAAATGAGATCCCAAAAGATGGTTGCTTCTAAGGTTTGCATAAAGCGTCTCTCGATTGGTGGACCTTACATCGTGACAGTGAGAATGGTGGAATTGGTAAACGTTGTCCATGGACACCGAAAGTGATCACTTAAGCCAGCCTAGAGCCAATTCGTAAGCGTTGGGACACCTTTCTCACTTCTTCCGATTAGATTCTACACAATGTTCCATTGTGTAGACATGGTTCTCCAATCAAGGTTTCTGATTTGTTTAAATAAATAAAATAGTAAATTGTTCATAGACATATTATGTATTATGCTTGATTTTATATTATTTAAAGAATCGGGCTCCCAATATATTGTGTCCTGTAATAGGCAGGTGTCCTTAATATAAACCTTGTATTACGGACACTAACGCGACGATACACATTATATAAAGGTATCATGCACTAATAATACATAAATACATGTAACACCCAGACCCGCGAAAATTATTTTAAAAAGTTTGTTTTTCATTTTGCCCTGACCGGGAATCGAATCATTGTCCTCGTTACTCAAAGGTAGGAGGGGACACCATTCAGAATGGGTGATAAACTTATCGCTGAATTAACTATGTTAAATGGCTTATTTGTGACGTATTACGAATTTTATTTTCTGTGGAGTCTCCGAGCTTTTTTTGTAAGTTTTTAAATGTCCTGTAATAAGCAGGCGTTTGAAAAACCTCACGTATAAGACAATAATTATTTAAAAATAAAATATAAAAATAAAATAATCTTTATTGTACATTTTTTAAGTACTTAGTACAAATTGCGGGTTTATTGCCTGCAGGCAATTTCTGACGATCAACCAGTTATACAATTGAGACACATACTTACAATTCAAAAACAATACTTATGTGATCATCATCATCATCGCCCTCAACGCTCCTCTCGGGAGCACAGGGCAGAAACCAGCCTCCTCCATTCAGAGCGTCTCTGTGCCAATTGCATCACCTCTTCCCACGACATTCCTTGCGCTCTGATATCGTTGTCATAGGAACGGTGTATTGTGAAAGAGGGGCGCCCGGGCCTACGGAACCCCTGCGGACGGAAGAACAGTGCTCTTTTTGGCCAACCATCATTGGGCATTCTCAAAACATGTCCCAGCCAGGACCATCGTCTCTCTTGTATTACGGAGATTACAGGTCTCTGCTGGGTGCGCCGGCCGGCACTTATGTGATACAGAATACAAACCAAACATACATACATTCACATATAGACAAAAAGTTTACAATACACATAAATAAGATGTAAAGGGAAGGGAAAAAAGAAAAGAAAGGGGTCAAAGCTCAAGATGGATCATTTAGAGCGAGATAATGATGCTTCAGTCTACTCCTGAAAAAGGCAAATGATTCCATAACCGAGCTGCATGTTCAGTGAAAGAAGATGAGAAAAAAGAAGAACGATGAGAAGGAATAGTCAACGTACCAAGTGCACCAGAACGAAGAGGCAAACCATGTGATGCCAAAGGCATATAACAAGTCTTTATTTATTTATTATATTTATTTATTTATCACTTGTACACGGCGTGAGCCTTTTACACGTTAAACATATAACAAATTAAAAAAATAACAATTTGACAGACAACAACAATAAAAATGATAAAAAATGAATTGGTACAAATTCATAAAAATAAACATTAAGACGCAACAAAAACAGTAGTAATTTGAACAAGACAACAATAGTAATAGAATAAAACAATAAGATCAATTTATATAGAGATTGGACAAAATTTGATGAATACAGACAATAAAAGACAAAATGTCATATACAAATTAAGACGAAAATTAAAATAAATATCCATTTAAAATAGTCCAAGATGATAAAAGTCAAATTCATCAGATTTCAAATATATGTCAATAAAATTTTAATCATTAATAAACAACACATAAATTAAAACATATAAATTGATTATGAAATAATATATAAAATTCGAAATAATAATAATAAATGATTGATAATAATATTAATAAGCAATGGACAGGTGATTAAGAAAAAATTATGTATGTATATTTAAAATATGACGTGGATGTAATGTCCCAGAATCGATGAACTTTGCAGTGTCCTTGAGGTGCTTTGGCACGCAAACGACACTTTAATGTTGTCCAATAATAATAATCAACTTCTACAATTCAGCAATGATATGGTATGCTATCCATCCTGAGGGTCTTGTTAATTTAATGGCACGGAGAGAATGATCCTCACGTCTATTACATGCAAGTAGACCTATGGTTATCTCACTTTCGAGATATGCCATTATAGTAAAGCTATAGATAGTTTTAAAAATAGCCAGGTTAAATCCAGGTTTATCATTTTACCAATTAATTTGTATATAATTTGCAATATTATGATAAGCTTTTGTATAATAAAGCAATAAAAGTTATATTCAATTTGGGGCGATTCACAAAAACCACTTAACTGTATAAACTAACTTCTTCTTCTTCTTCAAGTGCCTTGTCGGGTCCCCCCAACGTTGGCGATCACCTCGGCGAACTTGTTCCTGTCCTGCGCTGCTCGGAACAGCTCTTCCACACTTTCAACTAACTAACATGCTAAATTTAAATGATCTCATTTTCATGGAAAAGGCAAAGATGATGTACAGAGTGAAGCATGGAATGATTAAATCGAACATGAATTTGACCTATAACAACAATACTCACAGTAGATTCACTAGAACGAGAGAGCACATAAGATGTGACACGCCGCGTACTAATCGAGAAAGGTATGGATTTCTCTACTCTGCTTCAAGATCTCTATTATTTGAAATTTTATTTGATCTCTATTATTTGAAATTTTTTATATAAATTTTTTTATATCAATTTTTTATTAACTTATGAATTTAAACTAATTGACTATTTACTATATTTGACAATTTCATACCACTTTGATTTCTCTTTGTAATGTTCTTGACCAAATTTTTAACTTATGAATTTTAACTAACTGACTTTTTACTATGTTTAACAATTTTATACCACTTTGATTTCTCTTTGTAATGTCTTGACCAAATTTTTAAATTATGAATTTTAACTAATTGACTTTTTACTATATTTGACATTTATATACCTTTGATTTCTCTTTGTGATGTCTTTACCAAAATTTTTTTAATATTTTTGTATCTTTTTTATAATTATAACATGATTAACGTTATATTGTCTGTAAAACTTTCGTTTCTTTAGTCTAATTGTTTTGTGTCTTTTTTGTAACAGATCTTTCCTTTGTTTACATGTTTTGTATGTATACAGAGGTTTAACATGTTAAAGGCTTTGGCCGTAAATATTTGTAAATAAATAAATAAATAAGATTATATAATTCATTGCCAAACCACATTAAGGAAGCTAATAGCCTTGGACTTTTTAATAAAAAACTGAGAAAGCAACTGATTGAAGAGAAGGAGTAATTGTGATTGTGTTTGTTATTTTGATACCTATAGTTTAGAATAAATATTTGTTTGTCTTGTATCCCCTTATACCAGCAATACTATTGCTGTTAGGGGATTTCAAATTTTTTTATTGGTGAATTTATATGTATGTGTTCAATTATTCAGAATGTATATATTAACTTTTAATAAAATTCTTTAATCTTTTAATAAAATTCTTTATAAGCATTGGAAACACCTAGGATATATTTTTTTTATTTGGTTTATCAAAACATGAATTTCAAAGAATTATCTTAACAAAACCTTTGTATAATAAATATAACAAATAAATAATTAACACTTTTGACTAAATTCAAAAAAATGACGTCAGAGATTCTCAAATGAATATTGATATAAAATTGTGACACCTAACAAATGTAAAGTTTATATAAATCATTCGCATTTAGGTTGTTTATTTTCCTGTTTCAAGTTTAATCGCTGAATTGGAGATGTTCAAAATGGTTGTTTTATTTATTTTATTTATTTATTTAAATCAATACACGGCGTGAGCCTTTTACATGTTAATCCAGCAGTTTATAATAATAATAATAATAATAATTTATTCAAACAATAATATCGTCTTTACATTTTCATTATAACACAGTTGAACATACTTAATACAATCACAAAAAATGTCTTCCACACTAGTCATAGGGCTGTGTTGTGGCAGAAATACAAATGAGATACAAAACAATAGAGTTTTTGAAGTTAGCAAAAATAAAAAAGAAAGCTAAAACCTTATAATAAATTAATAAAAAATAAGTTTAACAAACAACAAACACAAACAGACATAATTGTCAAGAATACATTATTACATAAATTTGAAATAAATTAGTGTTAATGAAGCAACAGTCAATAATAAAAAAAATTGTTGGTTTGGTTTATCTGTAATTTTACCTAACTGATTCATATCTTAGTTTGGTACTAGCTCAGTCTGTGTGAATTGTCTATACATGTTATGTTATGTTATGATTTATATTTTTCAAATCATTTTCTCAGTGAATGAATATATATATACATACCTTTTTTTTATTTTATATTTTATTTTGCGATTGCACATTGATTTCTTATCTCCAAATGGCATGCATTGATCATGTTGGTTATAATAATAGTAATTTATTCTTTATCGCACAAAATTGCATACAAAGGAAAAAAAACATGACAACATTACTACTACATAAATACATAAATTTGTGCAATGGGCGAGTTTATCGCTGAAGCGCGATATCTTCCAACTAACCCATTATACTAGTGTATGCTACAGTTTATCAATGCATGCTGTTCGGAGCTAAGATAATTTTAAAAATCTGACCAACGAAATTTATTATTATTCAAAATATGTTTAATACCGAAACGCTATTTATAAGTTGATCAATGCTCAGTCATAAACTTGCAAATAGCGACATCAAAGCTGTAGAATGTCTCGTGAAATGGTAACTCAATTGGCGCAGAATTGTCTCAAATGTAAAGAATTTTTATTCGGTAATACCGACAAGGTCGTCTTGGAAGGTTGTAAAGAAGAAGTAAAGTAAGCTATTTGTTACTTACCCAATTAAATACTAGATCGTAAGGGTTGAGCAAATAGATGAACATGGCTATCAATAAACTGGTTATGCTGAGGAAGGATGTCACGAAAATTCCTGAAACAATAAAACATAAAAATAAGTATGTTATAATCAATTCACTTGCGGGGTAGATTGTACTCCGCTGAAAGCTCTATGGATATAATAAAAATATATTTATCTATCTATTCCTTCACGCCGTATCCCAAGTGGAGTAGGCAGAGAGAACGGAACGCCATAAAGATCAATCCTTACATACTTCTTTCGCTTCTTCTACATTCGTACAATTTCTCATGTACGCACATCGATTTCTCTTACTCAAAAGGTAGCCACCCTTGAAAATTTGATCTAAATGGTCAAGCCATGTAGTTCTCGGACGCCCGCGCTTCTTCACTCCCCTCCCTTCAGATAAGTATCTCCTCTTTGTCATTCTTTCCTCTTCCGTTCGTTCCACATGGCCAAACCATCTCAATTTATTTACACGCATTCTATCCACAACACTCCTCTTGCATCCACTCATTCTTCTAATATCCTCATTCCATTGTCATTGCTGAAAATAGGTTTATAAAACTAATAAAAAAATATTTATTTTATTTTATTTTATTTTTTTTACAAATATTTACGGCCAAAGCCTTTAACATGTTAAACCTCTGTATACATACAAAACATGTAAACAAAGGAAAGATCTGTTACAAAAAAAGACACAAAACAATTAGACTAAAGAAACAAAAAAAATATGGGTATTTATCGATATAACTACCTTGCTATATATAGGAACAAATAATATTTAATTTAAATAACATTCTCGTATAAATAAAATAGAATATGAATAATTATTTAAATTAAATAATTTATTAACAATAATGATAATTATCGATCATCGTGATCTACCGTAATCGATCATCGCGATCAATTACATCGACTGTCTAGTTCACAACATACAACAAGTCGAAAAGTTCAAAGTTTTTTTATTTAGTTGGTAATATTTTCAATCATAGCCACTCTTTCAATTCCGAAAACAAGTAAGTATAAAAAAAATACATGGGTCCCTTTATATATTAAATATTTAATTAAAAAAATTACAGGTTATATGAGTGTGTGTGTATGTATGTGTATAATATTTATATTTTTGTTTTTATGTGTCCAATAATTATGTAATATTCTAATAGATTATCTGCTTACATATGAAACCAATTACCGTTTATTTTCTAAAATAAAATACGGAAAAAAATAATGTATCTATCATTTTTCAATTTCACAAATAAATATTTCGAATTGTTTAACTATTGAACGGAACAAAGACAACATTATGCCTTTAACAGTGTGACTATAATAATTTGGTATATTTCACTTTGTTGTGTTTTTAAAGCATAATATAAATATACCAAAATATCAATTAAATATCTATTTAACTATTGAACGGAATAAAGACAACATAATGCCTCTAACAGTGTGACTATAATAATTTGGTATATTTCAATTTGTTGTGTTTTTAAAGCATAATATAAATATACCAAAATATCTATTAAATATCTATTTAACTATTGAACAGAACAAAGACAACATTATGCCTCTAACAGTGTGACTTTAATAATTTGGTATATTTCACTTTCTGTTGTGTTTTTAAAGCATAATATAAATATACCAAAATATCAATAATGGCAATTTCTCCAATATAAGACATTTCTACTTGTTGAGTTGTGGAACTCGACAATTGAATCATGTACCTACCCACATAATAATAATATAATCATTATAATTATTGATCCTTGTCAGGTTGTTCATCTTATATATCATAATATAACAAGGATGTGTGTATCATGATAGAGTAGGTATCATCATCATCATCATCATCATCATGTCAGCCTCCCTGCGTCCATTGTTGAACATAGGCCTCCCCCATTGATCTCCACAGCTCTCTATCCTGGGCAGACCGCATCCAGCCGACCCCTGCAACCCGTCTTATGTCGTCCGACCATCGTGCTTGAGGCCTACCAACACTTCTTCTGCCTGTTCTAGGTCTCCACTCCAGAACTTTCTTTGTCCACCTAGAGTCTGTGGTTCTGGCCACATGACCAGCCCAACTCCATTTCTGACTAGAAACTTTGTGAACGACATCGACGACCCTGGTCTTTTCTCTGATCCATACATTAGTTTTCCTGTCTCTCAGTGAAATACCCAGCATTCTCCTTTCCATGGATCTTTGCGTCACTGATAATTTGTGTAAAATTCTTTTCGTGAACACAAAAGTTTCACAGCCATAGGTGAGCACTGGGAGAACACAGGCATCAAATAGCTTCTTTTTCAGATAATTTGGGTATTTCGGGGATTTCAGGATATAAGATAATTTACCAAAGGCCGCCCATGCCAAGCCTCGTCTTCTTTCAATTTCTACCTCTTGATTCTCTCTTCCAAGTTTTACAGTGTGCCCTAGGTATACACAGCTATCAACTTGTTGGATAGCTTGTCCATCTACCACGATATTACATGACTGGTTTGCATCACTCATGACTTTGGTCTTTGATATATTCATTTTTAGGCCTATTCTTTGGGACGCTGTGTTGACATCAAGAGTAGGTATATAATAACTAATTAAGCGGGGTACTGCAGGACACCCATAAAGCAGGACCGGAGGCGGTAAACTGGCTGTCAGCGCTGGAGCCAAGACTGAAGAGGATACGACGCAGCCCACATGGGTTAAGATTTATCAACACACCGAGCCATACGAAAAGTAATTGAAATAAAACAACACGCCGACAAATCATTTTTGATTTGGCGTGACTCGTAAATTGTATTTATTTTCTTTTCTATTGTATATTATATTTGTTACCAATAAATAAAAAAAAAAAAAAATAAGTAAGTATGTAGATACTGAAAAGCAGTGATGTGGCAAAATCCATAAAATAAGGCAAAAGAGAGGGCAATACAAAAAACACAAAAGAGACATCATCAAAAAGAAACTGATTGTTGTAAAGTTGGAATCTTCTTTTAATTTAAATCTACCATTTATACATATTATTACATATTACGTATGAATAAATAATGACAATTATATAGTAGATAATTATATATTATTGTTTGCTCATTGCGTCATACATAATGGACGAGCATGCAGGTACAAATTGTTATTATTTAGTTATTAAAGTATTAAACTCTAGACGTTTTAAGTGGCATAGGTCATAATAATAGACAAAAAAAAAACTATTGTGAATTATTTTTTGTTGTTTCACGAGTGCAAAATATTAAGATTCTATCTATACCCTCACGCCGTATCACAAGCGGGCAGACAGAGAGGATGGGACGACATATAGACCCATGCTTGTATATTCTTTCGCTTCGTACAATTTTTGTTAGTTAATATATGTATGCGTCGTCCTTTTGAATTTGGTCCACGAAGTTCTCGGATTTTCGCGCATTCTCACATACCCTTTTTGGGACATATCCTCTTTGTCATCCATACCTATGTTCCACATATCAAAACCACCGTTATTTATTTATGTGGTGTTCTCACTTTGGCGAATATCGCCAGGCTCCAAAATATCGCCAGCTATTTGAACCGTGTGAACAAAATGACAGTCTGAAACGATAAAAACCAGTAGAAACGATATCGTCTCGAGTTGACCACCTTCTAACATTTTCGGCCGATTGAACGATTCGCGCACGCGCAGATGTGCGCGGCGTTCATATCTATGGTGAAAACTTTATAACCTATAAATTTTATAAATGTTTCCCGCTTCGTGACAGCTGTTATCTTTGTTGTTGGTTTGTGGCGTTTGTTTCCTTAATAAAAAGGCGCCTTTTAACTTCTACTATAACATTTTCGACTAAAAATAAACACTTCGCGATCTCCACCTCGACGCCATTTTGAAAACAGTGTCAAAATCAAAGCGCATCTGACAGATCGTTTCTCTATCGGTAGACTGTGTGAACAGGTGTGACGATCAATGGGCGTACGGCGAATTTTGTTTTTTCGCCTGGCGTTATATTTTGAAATTCGCCAAATGTGAACGCCCCATGATGTGGCAAAATCCATAAAATAAGGCAAAAGAGAGAGCAATACAAAAAACACAAAAGAGACATCAAAAAGAAACTGATTGTTGTGAAGTTGGAATCTTCTTTTAATTTAAATCTACCATTTATACATATAATTACGTATTACGTATGAATAAATATAGTAGATAATTATATAAGTAGGTATTATTGTTTGCTCATTGCGTCATACATAATGGACGAGCATGCAGGTACAAATTGTTATTATTTAGTTATTAAAGGATTAAACTCTAGACGTTTTAAGTGGCATAGGTCATAATAATAGACAAAAAAAACTATTGTGAATTATTTTTTGTTGTTTCACGGGTGCAAAATATTAAGATTCTATCTATACCCTGACGCCGTATCACAAGCGGGCAGACAGAGAGGATGGGACGACATATAGACCCATGCTTGTATAATTCTTTCGCTTCGTACAATTTTTGTTAGTTAATATATGTATGCGTCGTCCTTTTGAATTTGGTCCACGAAGTTCTCGGATTTTCGCGCATTCTCACATACCCTTTTTGGGACATATCCTCTTTGTCATCCATACCTATGTTCCACATATCAAAACCACCGTTATTTATTTATGTGGTGTTCTCACTTTGGCGAATATCGCCAGGCTCCAAAATATCGCCAGCTATTTGAACCGTGTGAACAAAATGACAGCTAGTCTGAAACGATAAAAAACCAGTAGAAACGATATCGTCTCGAGTTGACCACCTTCCAACTTTTCGGCCGATTGAACGATTCGCGCATGCGCAGATGTGCGCGGCGTTCGTATCTATGGTAAAGACTTTATAACCTATAAATTTTACAATGTTTCCCGCTTCGTGACAGCTGTTATCTTTGTTGTTGGTTTGTGGCGTTTGTTTCCTTAATTAAAAGGCGCCTTATAACCTCTACTATAACATTTTCGACTAAAAATAAACACTTCGCGATCTCCATATCGACGCCATTTTGAAAACAGTGTCAAAATCAAAGCGCATCTGACAGATCGGTTCTATATCGGTGGACTGTGTGAACAGGTGTGACGATCAATGGATTTCCGGCGAATTTTGTTTTTTCGCCTGGCGATATATTTTGAAATTCGCCTGGCGATATTCGCCAAATGTGAACACCCCATTACATGCATTTTATCCACAAAACTTATTTCGCAACCGCTCATTCTCTCAATATCCTCATTCCTCACTCTGTCACGCAATATTTTACAAACCATTCTTTTCAACGATCGCATCTCCACAGCATTTATTCCACTTTCGTCCTTCTTCAACCATGCATACATAAGTGTTGCTACCAAAATAGTATTGTGTTCTAGCAAATCTTTCTAGTTCATATTTTTTATTTTGCCTTTTCATAGCTGAATTGGAGATTTTAAAATAAATACATACCATCACGTCGCTTCCCTCGTGGGGTAGACAGAAAGGACCGAGCGCCACTTCCTTCTATCCTTACATAGGTACATCTTTCGTTCCGTCACTTTCATACAATTCCTCATGCATGTTCACCTGTTCAATGTACTCAACACGTGGCCGTCCTGTAGGATTTGCTTTAGTTGATCTTGCCTTTTGATCCTCGGCCGTCCACGTCTGCGAGCAGCATTTCTTTTAGCCAAATATATCTTCTTAGTCATTCTGTCCTCATTCATTCTTTCCACATGCCCAGACCATCGTAACTTATTTACATTCATCCTGTAATTTTAAAATCTAATCTTATTAATTCTAAGTACACGTGCCTTTAATAAGACTATTGAAAACCTACTGAATGGGTAGCCAGCAATATTCATAGAAATCTTAATTCAGAAAGCACCTTTTTAGCAAGTTATCGACTGAAACCTTAAAGGAAGCAAGCATCCAGTACACATATAGCCTCTCTTAATAATAATAACTATGTAAGTACATAAATTTTACTATCTACACATGGCTAGTTAAGAGCTCCAACAAGACTATGTAATTAGTACAAGTTTACATGTTTGTTTAACACTATTCATACAATAAAGTCATTAGCCAATAAGACAAAGATGTGTGAATTATACCAGTGGCGGGTCTAAGGTTTTCATACTGGGTAGGCCCACTCTCAATAATTTATTAATAGATATAAATATTTACAGAAAAAAAATGTTCCATTTCACCTTCAATTTATATTATAATGACCGGTGTGGCGCGGAGGCAAACGCTCTTGCCTCTGAGTCACGAGGTCCCGGGTTCGATTCCCGGCCAGGGCAAAATGAAGAATGACCTCCTTCAAATTGTCCTAGGTTTGGGTGTTACATGTACCTATATGTGTTTACTGCATTGTATATATTATGTGTATCGTCGTGTTAGTACCCATAATACAAGATTCATATTTTCTTAGTTTGGGACTAGCTCGGTCTGTGTGAATTGTCTATACATGTTATGTTATAATAAGAAAACAAATAAAATTTGATTCGTACTAATATATTCTAATTTTCACCCATCCAAGAGCTGACAACGCTCAACGTTACCTTAACTTTGGTGATCGAACGATAGCCATTGCATTCAAAACACTACGATCGTTTACATAACCCCAGATTTTGAATTTATTATTTTTCCGTAATACCGTGTAACAGGACCGCAACGATTGGAATAGTTTGGAAGAGGCCTATATCCAGCAGTGGAGAGATGGCTGACTAAGAACATACATACATAGACAACTCACACAGATCGAGCTAGTCCCAAACTAAGATGAATCTTGTATTATGGGTACTAACGCGACGATACACACATATACAATGCACTACACACATATACATGTAACACCCAGACCCAGGACAATTTGAAAAAGGTCATTCTTCACTTTGCCCTGTCCGGGAATCGAACCCGGGACCTCGTGACTCAAAGGCAAGAGCGTTACCTCCACGCCACACCGGCCGACGAAGAAGAAGAAGAAGGCCGTGTAATACCGCGTTCTACGTCAAGCTTGAGAAACAAATGTTTAAATTAAATCGAAAAAGCGCTGTCGAGCAAAACAAAAAAAATAAGCCTTTTTTGATGGAATGAGTGCTGTCAAACAGCTGATGATGTAGAACAATTCTAATGCATGTAGTTTGACGCATCGGACAACATCACATCGAAATCACAAATGGTGAATGACTGGTGCGCAATTTAAAATGATCGGAATGTCAAATGCACGTAATTTTATAATTATATTTAAACTTAGAAACCTCAGCTAAAGCCCAGCTTTTCGACTTGTATAGAAGACCCGCTACTGAGCTACATTATAGGTGCCTGATGTCTTACATAGCTGCTCATGTTATATTACTCTTTATACATAATTACTTATAAAACTTCTTTACCGTCATCTTCTGCTGTTATTGTGTGTTTGTCTTTTATATTATTAACCTATACAATAACTATCAATAATATGAATGTGCATCAGATAATTGAGTGATGTTAGATAACACCTTATGCATCATTATTAATATACAATAAAATATGTGTTTTGTACTTATCTGTCAACCTATCAAATATCTCGATTGGAGAACCATGTTAACACAATGTAACATTGTCCAAAATCTAATCGGAAGAAGTGAGAAAGGCGTCCCAACGCTTAAGAATTGGTTCTAGGCTGGCTAAAGAGGCCCCTTTAGCAAAAACGATAAAACATTCAATTTTCAACAAGTTTGGTACACAAACTCTCAAAACTTGTTGACCCTACGAAAATTTTGATTTGATAAAATATGAAAACAAATATCAATTATCAATATCAAACTTTAACTTTACAAAAAAACTCGATTTTAGCTTCATAGTATTCGTTTATAAAAAAGCATATTTCTAAAAATCGAATTCTGCATCGCCAATAATAAAAAAAAAAAAAATCACGAGAATCCTACAAATTTCCATATATTTATTTTAATATTGAGAATATTTAGATAGTTATTACAATTATAGAACAAAAAAAAATTTTTTTGTATTTTTCATGGATATTGACCGACTTAAAAAAATTTTTTTTTGATTAAATTTCTCATATTTTGAAACCAAAAATCACCACATGAACTCAATTTTTTGTAGGTATACTAAAAAAAGTTTGCTAAAATCTATAGTATTTATATGCTTGATAGGATGAATAAAAAATATATATATTTTACAAATAATTTGTATTTCGATATAACAAAGAGTACCTTAAATCTCGTCAGTCTGCGATTTATTTATTTTTTAGTAAAAAACTAATATTGGTAATAAATATTTGATTTTTTATTTTATCAAATCAATATGTTCGCAAGGTTCAACAAGTTTTGGTAGTTTTTCTATCAAATTTGTTGAAAATAGAAAATTTTACCGTTTTAGCTAAACGGGGCCCTTAAGTGATCACTTTCGGTGTCCATGGACAAAGTTTATCAATTCTGCCATTTACTGTCACGATATAATATCCGGCGCCACCAATCGAGAAACGCTTTTCGCAAGCCATAAATAGAAGCCACCATCTTTTGGGATCTCATTATACACAACAGTATAGGAGCCTTACCAGAGACTTCATGGAATAATAAAACATTAGGCACACCAAAGATCTTCATAGTATAGACCAGTAACACATTACTAATTTTCCCAGAACATATGTTCAAAATCAACAATCAGACAATAAATATTCTACTCCATGACATTAATGTGGTAATACAATTACATTATTGTAAAGCATCGGGCACCATATTGTGTCAATCTTCCGAAGCTCCCAGCAAACCATGTGCCATCAGCTTCCTTCAAAAGCCTACTTCCTCGCTCCAATACGGAAGTATTGTACGCTGAGAAAAATACTCACAACGAATCATTGGTACGTACTATCAGATTAGGACCAGAGATAGTACAAACGATTCGTTAGTAGAATCTATAGTAGACGAATCTATAATATTAACTTTTCGCAAATCATTGGTAAATTTACCAACCTGATAGTACGTACCAATGATTTGTTGTAAAACTTCGTTAGTATTTTTCTCAATGTATTATTGTCCTATTGCTATAAATAGGTATGTAGTCTGATAAAATCATAATAGGAACATCTTTGAAAATAGAACGCCTGTTTAAGACTGATTGACTCACTTTTTTTATCTCACTTTTTTCTTCTTATTTTTTACTGCAATATGTATTAATTTTTTATCATTTGTATTATATTGCATGTATTTTTATTTGGCTGTGAGTCTTGGCACTTAACCAAGGCTCAAGAGCGGAAGATACTCAGCTTTGAAAACAAGTGTCTCAGAAGGATTTTGGATGTCAAATGGTATGAACATGTTAAAAATGATGCTGTGCGCCGGCGCACCCAGCAGAGACCTGTAATCTCCGTAATACAGGAGAGACGATGGTCCTGGCTGGGACATGTTTTGAGAATGCTTAGTGATGGTTGGCCAAAAAGATCACTGTTCTTCCGTCCGCAGGGGTTCCGTCGGCCCGGGCTTCCCTCTTTCACAATACACCGTTACTATGATAACGATATCAGAGCGCAAGGAATGTCGTGAAAAGAGGTGACGCAATTGGCACAGAGACGCTCTGAATGGAGGAGGCTGGTTTCTGCCCTGTGCTCCCGAGAGGAGCGTTGAGGGCGATGATGATGATGATTTTTATATGGACTTGAGAGGTCTGCACTTCTGCACACCCCACCTTCAAGTCTGGAGTAAAAATAAAATTAAAAAAATTGATATGAAATCGTTTTGGCTGCACGATTTGATTACTGCATTGACAATTTTCCTTTTGAAATTCTAGTCTATAGGTACTATTATAAAGCTCTTTGCATTTACATTGAGAAAACCTATCGGAATATTCCATCTAACTAAACTAATGCAAAAAATATCTCTAGTTAGAAATAAGATTATTTATACCTATTGAATGTTATTTTATATCGTTGATCATAGATCTTTGTATTAATCATCACAAGATCATGATCTCAATAATAATTGTCTAGGAATATAAAATAATAGATCGTAATATGGGAAATTTTATCATATTATAAGTAATTATAAAAATATAGTTGTTACTTTATTACATTTATGTAAATTAAATCGACGACTGCAAAAACAACGTTGGTATTTTTTTCATTTATTTGGATAAATCAAAACAAGCGTATTGTTCTACTTACTAACTTACTTCCGATGGTCGAACAGCCCTTGTAGGACCTTTGCCTCCAAAACAATACATCTCCAAGCCTTTCTATCCTGAGCAATGGACTGCAAGTCGTCTTTAACATTGAGCTCCTCTAGATCTCGGTTGAAGTTATCTAACAATCTTTGTCTTGGTCTACCTAACGGTCTCTTGCCCTCGGGTACACCCTGCAGAATACCTTTAGTCGCCCTTTCTTCTCCGGATCTAACGATGTGGCCAATCCATGTCAATCTTCGGGATCTGATCTCACTTGTGATGAAAGGTTGTTTAGTTGTAGAGCGAATTTCTTCATTACTTTTTAGCCTCCAGGTTCCTTTTGCAATAACTGGTCGTGGACCCAATATTTTTCTTAGAATCCTATTTTCAAAAGGCAGAAGTCTTTGTTGGTCTTTTAGGGTCATACACCAGGATTCCGAACCATAGATGACCACTGGTTTAATGAGGCTATTGTATATGTGAAGTTTCACTCTTCTGGGCAAGGACTTAGTTGTTAGGAGATTGTTCAAGGCCGCCGCTGCTCTCATGCCACTCTGTATTCTAAATGTTATTTCTACACTCATTTCATTAGTGTTTGTGAGAATGCTAACCAGATATGTAAATTTCTGCACTTCTTCTATACCTACTGTCTTCACCAATAGTAACATGTCCGTATGGTGGTGTTCTGAAATAGTTGAGTTTGGACAAGTAAAGAAACTTTGTTTTGTCAATATTGATTTTCAATCCCATTGTAGCTGCGCGACTTTTGATTAATATCTAAACTTTTCTTGGGACGAAGAGGACAACTTGCATGTTTGTTACGTTCAATTAATCTGCTGGATACTCCATGTGAGATAAATGCCGAAATGGTATGAATGAATGAATGAATTAATATAAATTGTGCCCTTACCACAATCACTGATTCAAATTAATATATATTATTAGTATCTAATGATTTATTTTTAATAAACAAGGTGTTTCTACTAATTTAATTTATATTTAATGTGTTTATAATTACTCAGGGGGTACACAGCGAGGACTTCCTGAAATAAACTCCACGTTATATAAATACTAGAATAACTTGTACATAACTATGTATGTAATTACAATACTAAGCATTACTTTATTACTTTTTGATTCGTCATGAGTTCGTCGGTAGCCTGGGGGTAGAGTCTCGGCCTCGTGAACAGCGGGTCCGTGGTTCGATCCCAGGTGCCGGCAAACTCCCCTTTCACGACACAAGCTTTTAGTAGCTTACTGTGAAAGGTGTATAAGATTGTATTTGGGTTTATAACAAAAATCCAGATATATCTTTAAAAAAAAAATACTATTTGATTGGTTGTAGGTATCAATTATAATTAAGATAAATAAAGCATTGCGTTATTGGTATTTAAATTTTAAATCGTTGAAAAACAACAGAAAATAACTTTGGAGTGTGAGGAAGCGCGAGCGTCCGAGAACCAAGTGGATCAAATTCTTTAGAAAGGGCGTGTATTAGATGAGTTAGAGAAATCGACGTGCGTTTACGAGAAATTGTATGAATGTATGTAGAAGAAGCGAAAGAAGTATGTAAGGATAGAGCTGTGTGGCGTTCCGTTCTCTATGCCTACCCCGCTTGGGACACGGCGTGAGGGTATAGTATAGTATAGACTTACTTATTTATTTATTTATTTGACAATTCCAGGAATTATATGTCAAATAAACTTATGGAAATAAGGTACCATTTTACATCTCAAATTCAGCGATGAGGTTTGCCACCCATTGTGATTGTCTTATTTTTTTGTTGGCACAGAGAAAACGGCTTGCATGTTTATTACATGCAGCTGGCTACCCCACTCGTGGGATATGCCGTGATGGTGTAGTAGTAGTTGACATACCGTTACGGTATACCCCATTGGACCTGTAGCCTGTAGGACATGGAGACTTGGTGGCCACAAGGAAAAACTTTTTCGCCTTCAAAAACTTCTGTACTTTCTTTGGTAGCCTAATATCCCCTTCAAGTAACTGACGATACTGCATAGAGAAGAAGGCATTTTCCCATTTCTTCCCTTCCCTTTTTGCACCAACATTTTTGGTGTGTGGCCGCTAAATCTAGAGTGCTCCCTCGGGGCAGCATTTCTCGCTTTAATGCGACATTAAATCCTGTTTGTGCATGTGTGTGTGTCGTTATGGAGAAACATATCTCCAGGTACGGCACGAGGTATGTGGCGGGCGCTGCCCTCCACAAAAAAAATAATATCCCATTGGACTAACTGCAAATAATAAAAATACTAGCGGTCCTCTCCGAGCCAATAAAAATAACGCCTTCAAGATGGGTGGCATAATCGCTGAATTGTAGATGTAATTTATTAATCTAATATATAAAAGGAAGTCGTGTGTGTTACAACACTTATAACTCAAGAATGGCTGTACCGATTTGAATGATCCCTGATTTGTTGGATTCTTCTCCGCCCGGAATAAACTATAGGCTATTAAAACATCTTACAAATTCACGGGAAGAAAGAATATGAAGAAAATTATTTACGCCATACATTTTTAATTTCAAAAATAAAAACAATATGGAGAGTTATTGCGCTGTTAGCGCCCCCACGTCGCCTGTTGCATTGTGCTAAAATAATCCGTAGGTTCTGCTATATTAAGAACCAAATTACTATAACTAATATGAACGAAATGTGTACTAATATTTGTTTACTATAAATCGGTAGTTACATGGCAATAGGTTGTATCTCACTAAAACATAATTTTGCAGGAGAGCAAAAACAAAGTTTGCAAAAGAGATATTTCAGCCGAATTTCGAGCATTATATATCAAAATCAAGGTAATTATTATTTCTATAAGATAGATGTAACATTCTCTTAATAATTTCTTCTACAAGATGTATGTAACATTCACTAAATAATTTCTTGCAGTTTAAAAATATTTGAGTTTTTTTTCCATGTTGATGAAAACAATCTTTCTACATGTCAATAAGTTACGTCTTTTCTCTCTTTATTCTGACTATAAAGAGACATATCCTTTTGCCACATCAAATATTACACTATTTTGAGCATTTTATGGAACAAACTTGAAAACGCAAAAAATGCGAGATACAACCTATTGCCATGGTACTACCGAATTATTCTTCTACCGATCTTCTGTCACATAAATGTGGACGTGCACAGATTATATTTGAAATTGTATTTTATTTTTGCAGATGGAAAATTATTATTGAACCAAAAATTGTGCTATTAAAGATGAAAATAAGAATGTGTTCATGTAGGTAGTTCTGATGCAAGATTGTGTAGTGAAATTTGCAGACAGAGAAGAAAAATTACGAAGAAAATTATTTACGCCATACATTTTTAATTTCAATAAAAAATGCAATATGGAGAATTATACAAAATCAACAATGAAGTTTTTTTTATAGATTGGCCTATTTATATGATAATTTTTCTATACATTCTCAAATAAGAATCGTTATCCATACAATTTAACATCTGTAGTTCTGATATTTCAATTTTTAAAAAATCATGGAAGGAATTTTTATAAATTTTAAATGAATAGGTAAAATCTACCTGAAAAAAAATTAGTACCTACATAATTATATTACGTAGGTACTGCAGATAATTTATAAACAAATCTGAGTTAAGTATAATTGTTCAACATAAATTGTTCGTGTCGGCCGGTGTGGCGCGGAGCTCTTTCCTTTGAGTCACGAGGTCCCGGGTTCGATTCCCGGACAGGGCAAAGTGAAGAATGACCTTTTTCAAATTGTCCTGGGTCTGGGTGTTACATATATATGTATATAGTGCATTGTATATGTGTGTATCGTCGCGTTAGTACCCATAATCAAGATTCATCTTAGTTTGGGACTAGCTCGATGTGTGTGAATTGTCTATGTAAAAAAAATTAATGTAACTTTCGCAGTTTAGCGGCCCCACCCGTTGTCGAGTACTTTTTTCCATAGAAAAGGTAATAATATTTTTGAAACTTGAGGAAATTGTTGCCATATGTAGAATTATTTTAATTTGCCGGCAAAAAAATCCACTTCGAAAATTAATTTCCTAAAATTCCGTACATATTACTCGACAACGGGTGGGGCCGCTCAAGTTTCATAGTTGCGATTTTTTTTTCCTATAAAAGAATTTTCCAAAAATTTGGTGACCAAAAAATAATTCACCATATGGCAACAATTTCCTCAAGTTTCGAAAATATAACTTTTTCTATGGAAAAAAGTACTCGACAACGGGTGGGGCCGCTAAACTGCGAAAGTTCCAAATGAATTATATTTTTTTACACTATACCTTCGATGACACACTTTGACAATTACGGGAGTTTGTAAAGAGATTAATAACATTAATCATTCATAAAGTCAGTGGGAGAGGGCAGAAGATAGGGCAGGTGTCGAACATGTGTGTTGAAAGGCATGGTTTGGAGTGGCCAGAGGTCCTGGAAGCAGCGGTGGACAGTTATCTCTGGAGGAGATACTTAGGGGCAATGGGCCCCCGACCGAACTAGGACAAGGGGAAGAAGATGTATGTGTGAAATCGTTCATTGATTCTTAGGCGGTACGAAGTTCGCCGGGCCAGCTAGTATATTATATTATGTGAAGTTTTACGAACATCAGCCCTTTACAGGACACTCGAAAACTAACAGAAAAGGGCGGGACACCTTTTTTTACCGGGGTCTCCACGCTTACTAACATTAATTCTTATGCACTATGATAATAATGCAACAGAATCTTCCAAGTGGTCACCTATTTATCATCAGAAATTCTCACAACATGATCAAGCTACAATACACACACTATATAATCACAAATTGTTAATTCAATTACTTGTTTCCCGACATCGAAAAGTTTATGATCTTTTCCATGTTAATAATTACTGATATTGTGTGTAATTAATTGCAGCTATGATTTTCAGAAACCATTGCGTAACTGGGCAATTATTATGATGAAATTACTCATGAAAAGAATTCCGCTATAGTGACTCGTCCTTTTGCTTCCTATATCACGGAATATTTTATAAGATACTAGCTGACCCGGCAAACGTTGTTTTGCCATACACATTATTTATTTGCCATATACGTATCGACCGGAGTTGAAAATGATTGAATTACTAATATCGCCATTAAAAATAGAGGTTGATGGTAGAAGGGTGAAAATTTAGGGCTGTATGTATTTTTTAATGCCTCACCATAAAAAAATAAAAATATTTGTCCAAAAAATAAAATAAAAACTTGGGGTGGACCACCCTTAACTTTGTAAAGTTGATATTTTCAACCGACGGTAGTTGGTGGAAATTCATGTTGAATTAATTATAAATAAAACACTTATTTATAGTATATCCACAGTAACTTTTTATTGGACGCGAGCCGGTTTTCAAGAGCTTCCGCTCTCATCATCAGGTCATCAGGCTAGCGAAAAGTTTTCGCTAAAAGTCAGTGTGGATATACTATAAATAAGTGTTTTATTAAATAATGGGGTGATAAAACTCGTTTTATTTTTGCTACATACATACATTAAGAGAGGGGTTACCACCATTTACCCCTGGATATTTCAAGAACATCAGTTCTCATGTCATCCAGTCAATCCAGCTTTCTTTTTTAAATCGAAAAGTTAAAGGTCAGCTAAGCTAAGTTAAAACAAAGCTTTTTATAACTAGCAAAAAGTTAACAACCACAACACCATTACGACATTTACCACAAGCGGGGTAGCCAGCAGAACAGCTGCATGTAACAAATATGCAAGCGCCTTCTCTGTGCCAACAAAAAATTAAGACATTCAGGATAGTTGACAAACCTCATCGCTAAATTTGAGATGTAAAATTTCCTTATTTTTTCGAACACCTGCCTTTCCCTTCAGAACACTCGAAAACTTACGGACCAGAGTGAGAGATCAAATCTTTGCCAGGTGCTCTTTTTTTCTAAAAAAAATTATACGAAGTTTAACAAAATAAACGTCCAGTCAATCAATAAGTAGGTGTTTTAACATTGTGATAAATCGTAAATGCCTGATACAGTTTAGTATTGACAGCAAATAAACAACATAAATGCAAAAAGCCTCGATTTATTATGATAATTTATACAGTAGACATAAAATTAACATTTTATTTCATTTAAAACGTAGGTCTATGGCGTATAAAATATAATAAATAAAAATATGTGTGTTTTATACATTTCTAATTAATTTATTCAAAGTTGATATTTTGCGTTCACTGAGAAGAATGGTTGGTAAAACGTTGCGAGATAGAGTGAAGATTGAGGATATCAGAAGAATGAGCGGATGTGAGAGGAGTGTTGTGGACAGAATGCGTGTAAACAAGTTGAGATGGTTTGGACATGTTGAGCGAATGCAAGATGAAAGGATGACGAAAAGGATGTATTTATCTGAAAGAAGGGGTGTGAGGAAGCGCGGACGTCCAAGAACCACGTGGCTTGAGCACGTGGACCAAATTCTTAAGGACGGACGCGTGTTGAGTAAGGGAAATCGGCGTGCATGTATGAGAAACTGGATGAATGTAGAGGAAGCGAAAGAAGTATGTAAGGATAGATCTATATGGCGTTCCGTTCTCTCTGCCTACCCCTCCTGGGACATGGCGTGAGGGTACAGTATAGTTTAGTATTTTCCTCCGACGGTTCTTGGTGGAAGTTCTTGTAACTCTTGAAATTATTATAAATAAAACACTTATTTAGTAAATCAATTTTTGAACCACTCTAGATAAATCATTTCAGTTGATCACACTCGCCGATAGTCAACATTTCTGAATAGGTATTAACTAGGTAGGTATGTTGTATATGATACACATACCTACATAATTATGTGAACTTCCATAAGGAGTGCATGACACAGAGTTTCGACGCTTGTGAAACGACTCAAGGCTTGGTTAAGAGTATTCTTTAAACCTAGGTAACATTCCCAATTCCTCTGTGTCATGCTTATCACATAATTTGAAATTTTTGAGTTATGTATATATAGTTAACTTAATATTTTTCCACTCTCAAAATCCCACACTAACCGAAATCTACCTCATGCCTATCCTACAAAGGATACTGTGTGAAAGTATAGTACCTACCCATAATAGAGCCTGCCTTCAATTGCGCATGTCACTTTTCCATACATCAGTGGGCCTAGTCAAAACACATTTAAGCGTTACGTTTTCGTTTCGTTTTCATTAAAAACGCGGACGACGTTGCGAGAACGCGTCAATTTTCGGAGCTAAAATACACAAGTAGCTCCGAAAATTGACGCGTTCTCACAACGTCGTCCGCGTTTGAACGAAAACGAAACGAAAACATAACGCTTAAATGTGTTTTGACTAGGCCTACAGCATTATTTTTCTCTTCTTTATTTGACTTGTCGGGTCCCCCCGACGTTGACGACCACCTGGTAGAATTCCTTCCTGTTCTGGACAGCACGAAACAGCTCCTTCACACCTCTCATCCCGGTCCACTCCTGAATGTTCTGGAGCCGCCTTCTTCCAACCCCTCTACGGCCCTCAATCTTCCCTTCTATGACCAGTTTAAGGATGGCATATTTTTCTCCTCTCATTATGTGACCAAAATATGAAGTTTTACGGAGCTTGATTGTTGTGAACAATTCTCTATGAGCATTTGCTCTACGTAATACAACGTTACTTGTAATTGCTGAATGCGCCCTTGATGTCCAATGAACTGATTGTATGTAAATCAATATATGATTCATGATAAAGTATTATATAGTTACAATATAATAACATACTTGAGGGAAATTTATTACTTATGGGAAATCCACAATATTCATGGTAAATAAATAAATATATAAATTTGTATATAATAACTATATACATAGTACCTAGTATCTATCAATGGTTATACTAATAAATTATATAATTACATTTTATTATAATAACTAATAAATAAATGAATTACTTAGGCACCCACACGTATAATATATAAATCATAGATGAATAATATTATCATTTGAAACAATATCACATTGCTAATATTTATTATTTTTTATCGTGACTTAACCCAGAAAAAAACAGTCTAGATCGCCTCCTGCAGCAAGATGTTCTTGGCCTAAGAATGGTTTGCATATTTGTGGATCCTCCACCCACCTGCGTAGACGTTCAGAGGGAGCAGGGCCTGGCAGTGAGGATGAGGCGTTTAAAAATGATCGTCTAGAACTGAGACGTTGTGGTGGGGGAACATGGTTAAATAGGAGATGCTTTGAGTCTGTCTCTTGTGAGGTTCTCTCGCAGTCGGTTGCAACACTTCGTCGGACATCCGGAGGAGCGATTCCTGTCAAGCAATACAGCTTGTGGACTGGGATTGGTTTCAGGCAACCAGCTATCAATCGGCATTTCTGATTCAGTGCTATATCTACTCTTTTATTTTTTACTTATTTATTTACACAATATACGGCCAAAACAGCCTGTATTGAACAATAACAGAGATATCCGGGTGGAGGTGGGTCTTTCTCCAATGATGGAGTCATTGACAAATGTATTTGTGTCCTCAACTGAAGATGTTATTTTTATTCTATTTTATTTATTGGTAAAAAGTACAAAACAGACAACTATAAATATGGTTTACAAAAATAAGTCGTTCATAGCTCAGCTGTCATCCACAAACATGTATACAGTTAAGTCAATTATTTAAGTATCGTTCCGCTCATTCATTTGTTCTCATTAGTATATCGCACAAGCAGCCATCGCTAACACACAAAAATTAAAGAATATTAAGAAAAAAACGTACAAAAACTTGTATTTTTTGAAAAATAAAACTGATAATAAAAGATAGATTTTTTTTTTAAATTTAAAATCGATGTGGATAATGGAAGATGGAAGAAATCACTATGTAGTGATAATCTCGCCACTGCATATCATCACATTTTTTTCTTTTGTAAACTAACTTGTTGATTTTGTTATGTGTATGATGATGTGCAAGAACAATAAAATAAATAAATAAATAAATAATATCATTGGTTGAAATCGAAATAGGATTATAAAAAAGAGCTGAGCGAGTGAAATCCAGTATCCGACATTCAATATTGTGCAAAAAATATCAAATCTAATTAAATATTATTTAAAATCTATTTATTTTTTTAACGCTAATGCTCTTTATGAAAATTCTTTGCGCCTTGGCCTTCGTATCAACGCTGGTAAAACGGAGTATATTATGTAATAGTACATGCACAAGTACTCACACCCCACTAATGGTTGGCAATTCCCAAATATCTCAGGTTAGTAAATTCAGGTACCTGGGAGCAACCATAACGCCAGAGGGTGATCTCCGGTCGGAATTACCAATCCGCATAGGAGCAGCTAGCGGGGCTTTCAACAACATGAACAAAGTTTGGAAGGCGTCTGGACTCAGCATCATAGCAAAATGTCGCTTGTTCAATGCGTGCATCATCCCAATCCTTCTATATGGCTGCGAGTCTTGGCACTTAACCAAGGCTCAAGAGCGGAAGATACTAAGCTTTGAAAACAAGTGTCTTAGAAGGATTTTGGATGTCAGATGGTATGAACATGTTACAAATGATGCTGTGCGCCGGCGCACCCAGCAGAGACCTGTAATCTCCGTAATACAAGAGAGACGATGGTCCTGACTGGGACATGTTTTGAGAATGCCCAATGATAGTTGGCCAAAAAGAGCACTGTTCTTCCGTCCGCAGGGGTTCCGTAGGCCCGGGCGTCCCTCTTTCACAATACACCGTTCCTATGACAACGATATCAGAGCGCAAGGAATGTCGTGGGAAGAGGTGACGCAATTGGCACAGAGACGCTCTGAATGGAGGAGGCTGGTTTCTGCCCTGTGCTCCCGAGAGGAGCGTTGAGGGCGATGATGATGATGATGATGATTTATTTTTTACAAAATTAAATAGGTAAATATTATCAATGTTATCTTGTTCATAAATAAATAAATAAATGTTCGTTCTTAACACGATAACGAACATAATATCATTAATAATAAATTGACATCTGTAGCTTCCCCAATCCTTGAATTTATTTTCATAAATTGAAGCAATACGAAAAAACTAATAGCTATATTTATATCTTTATTAGAATTTTATATGCAAAATGCACTCAAAATAACACACATATGCACATATTTCCATTGAAATTAATGATAAGTTTTTATATTAAACTATCCAATGAATAAAAATTACATAATTTTTTAAATCTGCAACAATATTCTCGGAAACATTTGATTTTAAGGCTAACCAAAAAGTTTCATAAAATGTAAAATGTACATTGTTTTTTTTATTATTATTATTTTCTTGTTGTTTATTTGTATATTTGACAAGTTTTTATGCGTCCAACCCGTGCAATAGCGCAACAAGGTTTTCTAAAATGGAAGTAGATACCCAGACTTCAGCAATAACCAAGTGGTCTGTGGGTCCTTCAATGTTCCTGGAAAAACAAATCTCTCACTCTTTTCAGCAAATTTAAATTTTCCAATACTTGCTTGCTTACTTACTGCTAGCCCTCTTCTCTCCACTGCTAGATATAGGCCTCTTCAAAACTTCTCCACACTTTCCTATCTCTAGCAACACGACACCACTGGACAATCCCATCACCTGAACAATATCGTCAAACCATCTTTTTGAGGTCTCCCTCTCTCTCTCTGGTTTCAATCCTGGGATTGGTTTGCAGCAATTATCTCTTTAATTCTTCTCCTCCACTCCTCCCTGTCTTGTGCGGTTCTTTTGAATTCTGCATATGATGAGCAGCGCATGTCCACCAGCAGGTCCTCCAGGTACTCTCGGCGTGGGCGTCCCCTAGAGTTTTTCCCCTCGGTCATACCCTCCATTACGGCATGCAAGAGGCCTTCTTGTCGTATTACTTGGCCGATCCACCTTGCACGCCTTTCTGACAAAATCTTGAGCAGATGCCTTCCTCCTTCGATACTTTGAAGAACTTCTTCGTTTGTGATGTGGTCTCTCCAGGAAATTCCTAATAGTCTTCTATAGGTCCACATCTCAAACGCCTCTAGTCTTCGTTTATCTCTTTCAGATAGGCACCAGGTCTCCCTACGCTTCTTCTATCCTCTCACGGACCCATTCAAGAATTTTAAATTTTCCAATAAATGACATATATTCATAAATCAACATATTCATAATCTTCTATTCAGCAACGATGTATGCCGCCCATCTTTAGTGTCTTACCTTTAGATCTCATAAAAAAGACACATGTCTCGTGGGGTTTTCGGTTAAGAATGATTCTCCTACTGTTTTCTGTAAATGTTGAAAATATTCATTAAGAATGATTTAATTCGACCTATTACATAAATGTTACAATTTGATTCCTATTTAAATGATATTCTTCGTCAATTTTTGTTCTCGTCTTGCTCCAACTTTGTTGTGAATGAGAATTTTGATTTGGTTTTTTGTGTGTATTTTATAACATGTATTTTATAACGTGGTTAGATGGAAGAAATCACTTTATAGTGATAATCTCGCCACTGCACATCGTCCTGGTTTTTAAAATTTTATATTGTTTTGTTAACACTGTTATGTAATGATGATGTGCAAAAAGAATAAATAAATAAATAAAAGGCTCACACCGTGGATATGTAAAATAAATAAATAAATAAATAAATAAATAAATAAATAAATAAATAAATAAATAAATAAATAAATAAATAAATAAATAAATAAATAAATAAATAAATAAATAAATAAATAAATAAATAAATAATTTAATAATTTTATTCTTTGTCTAGGACTTTACGGTACATCTTGCCATTTTAAAAATCAATCAGGTACCTTTACATAATTACTGTATTGTACATAAGTAGTGCATCCACTTTTTACGTTATTCTGTGACATTCATAAATTCAATACAATATAATTATATCCATTGATATAAGAATTATATGGACGCCTTAAAACATAAATTTATAGAAGCTACGCTGGCGAATAACACTCCAAAATAAAAATAACATCAATTTGATTATATTTATCAATAAACCTCTCCAAGGCTGAAGATAACAAAAAATTAATGAATAAATTACTCTACCATCACGGCATATCCCAAAAATGGGGTAGCCTATAGACTGCATGCAATAAACACGCAAACTTTCCTCTCCGTGCTAACAAAATATTAAGACATGACGAATGGGTGGCAAACCTCAACGCTGAATTCAAGATGTAAAATGTCTATTATTATTCGATCACCTGCCTTTTACAGGACACTCAAAAACTTACGAAAAAAAGGGGGAAACCTTTTCTTTGCCGGGTGCTCCACGGCTTTAATGAATAATAGCTTTTGAAATTTAATGACAGGTCCAAAACAAATGACAATCAGGACCATTTCTTAACCATTACAACACAAACATTTAATACAGTGTTGTTGAATCTACTGTTATTAAATCTATGATTACATCTCATTAAATACGCAAGTACAGTAGGACACGTGTAAATTGACCTATTTTCTCCGACAAAACCTGTCCTGGTGGTCTGATGTTGATAATGAAGGTGGTTGCCAAGGTCAGTGTAGGTAATGAGACCTCCACAGTAAGAATGATTGGAAGACCTTGAGATAATAATAATATTTTAAACACAACAAGATCGCAAAGATGTTCATTAATTTTATTTTACAACTTTCAACTTGTTGTCGTCTGTGAGAGAGTTCATTGTCATATTAAATTAACACGATGCATCTACAAGAAAAAATATTTAACGGGTACAATGGAGGTATGTTTATTATTCATTTTTCTTGTATAAATTGTAGATGATGATAATTCTGCATGATTTGTTTTCATGCCGTTTAACAGTTCCTAGACCGTCTCAAGGGCGGCGTGAAGAGCGCAGTTTTTAATTTGCTTCTGAAGCTGGCGATAGTCTTGATTGTCTCTCAATGGCACAATTGTCTTATAATTAACAAACTTGTTTGTGTTGTGGTTGAATCAAATAAAAACACAACTTGATTACTTAGATATTGTGAGATATTTTATTGTGTACAAGCAAGCAAACAGTACAGAAAGTAGACATGACACAAAGGGTGAAGAAGCATAGACAAAAACAAAAAGTATAATGAACATAGATGTAGTAACATTGGAGAGATGTGATGTGATTTCTTTTAACAACAGTTTGACTTCAGGAAAGTACGTTTAATACTTGTATAAATAGTTTTTATCGAATTTTTCCGAATCACAAAAATGTGTTATAGCGGTTTTCAAAACTCGGCTACACATTTTACCGATGGTTATTTGGAACTATGAAGATGGAACTTTATTTATTCTATTTATTTGAATTGTTTAGTTTTGTAAACAATTTTGTTTTTTCCAAATGTATTTATTTATTCGATAGCATAATCAGCCCTATTTGGCTTGATTGCCTAAATAAATAATAAAAAAAGTTATTTGACTGATAATGTGTAAAATTTATCATTTTGTAAATCGGTCGAGTAATTGAGACTCTACTGTATTCACTGCGCTCCCATCGCTGTAATACATCGTTCAAAAACAATAAGCCCGCCTTCCCATACTTGCACTTGATTCTTTCTACCAGTCAACCTTGGCATCTGTATTGAATTCACACGGATTCGAGACAATTACCATTGACAATATTAATTATATAGGCAAACATTACACACACTCATTGTAGCAAAATAAAATATGTGGGTATATAATTTACTGTGATGCAATCAATAGTAGGTAATATTATTCTATATAAGAAATTGTCCTTGCTTGCATCTTTGTGAAAAGAAATAAAGTGAAGGCCATCTTGCAAAAAAGATTTTAACATAATTAATATTACTTTAAATTTACCCGTCGCGTCGTAAGCTATTCACAAAATAAGAAATGAAGCCATCCGACAAAAAGTGGTCAACGTTCTTGATAAAGTCTCCAAGCAAGAACACTAATCCCTGAACACTTATACCTGATAAAGCCATTTAAGAACCCCTTAAATAAATAAAAAAAACAATACATTTCTAGCCTTCCAATACCAATGTGTTTGGTCGCATAATTTGATTGGTCGCATTACCAATTTTTCCTTTGAATTTCTAATCTATATACATTATAGGTTGATGGTATAGAAATACAAATATTTTGATTGGTATAACAAAAATTAACTTGAAATGCCTACCGTGTTGAAAATTTAACAGGTGTTCCTGTACAACATTATTTTTTTCAAATTAACATGACGCAGATAAACATATAAAAGGAAAACATAATATATTTGTTTGTTTGTTTGTCAATTAATTAATTATTACATCATTTTAAATTATTGTTATTGACAAATTAAAAAAAAATATTATTCCTGTGTTTGTGTTTAAAATTATATCTGATGAAGCCTTTTCACCTAGATATAAAATTTAAAAAAATACTTGGTATACATTATGTTTAGAAAATTTACTATTTTTTTATTGTCTAACTGGATTTGGGTACAACTTGCTGATGACAAAACCAATCAGATATCTCGAATGGCTGCGTCCAGATAGTAGGATGCGAACGACAATCAATCTTCAATCATTCGGTGACGATTTGGAGCATTCTCCGAAGAAATATTCGAATGAATGCCTTCGCAACCCGTATAAGGTCGGGAAAGGAAGGCATTCATTCGAATATATCTTCGGAGAATGCTCCGAATCGTCACCGAATGATTGAAGATTGATTGACGTTCGCATCCTACTATTGTATCCATAAAACAAGATTCATATTATTTTAGTTTGAGACTTTCTCGATCTGTGTAAATTGTCTGTACTTTTTATATTACGTTACATTATTTTATCTTTTCCTGCGAACTTCTTCCTAAACACTCATGCGACATTAATTGTCAACTTTTGTTGAACACCTGATAAATTTAATGTGAAATTTTTGTAAATGATTTTTACATTCCATGACAGACTTACATACATAATATCAATTACATTATGCCGACTATTATCCAGCAACATACCTACATATTATTGTTATTTTGAAACAGGATTTTATAACAAATAATACAACATTTGTATGATAATCTAGAAAGATATTATCATGGTGAGTATATTATTAAAATTATACTAAATTGTTTTGGATTCGTAGCCTACGGAAATCTTAGAAATTTTTCACTAGCAACATCCCCTAATGCCTGAAGCGTTAAGTGATCCGAAATTCTTAGCGCTAGCCTGATGATGAGAGTGGTATCTCGTAAAACCCAGCTCGTGATTAATTAAGTCAATGTGCAAGTACTAAATCTTCGTCTTGAAGCGCCATGTCAGGTCTCCAACACATCGGCTTGGCCATAGGCTATCACCCTGGTGTAGGCTTCTCTATCTTATGCTAGCCGAAACAGCTCTTCCACCCTCTGGATTCCGGTTCAATCTCTAATGTTTCTTAGCCAGAACATCTGCCGCCTTCCCACACCGCGACTAATCTCAATTTTTCCCTTCAAGGTAAGTGGAACAACCATATTTTTCATTTTGGAGTACACGTGTCCCAAATATTATGCTATTTTCTTCATCTTTAAGTGTTGAAATTACTATGATAGGGGGGACATCTTCTGGGGCGTGCGCCTAACTGATGATCCAAGACTTGTCCATCATCGGTGAGGTTTCCGGGTTTTTTGCATCCCCTGCAACTTGGATTAAGATAAGTCTGTGTTTATGCTAAAATACGTGGTGTCTATTGCGGACATACGTATATTCACATCAACAAACAATTAGTGATAATATTAAATTAATTCATTCTATCATTAACATACGTGTGACAGACTAGTCTAGTCAAGGACAGGTAATAGTATTGTACAACAGTACAATATTAAATGTTTCTTATCGGCTTATTTATTTATTTTCTCTGTTGGCAACAGACGACGATGCGAATTAAAAATAGGCATAGTTTTGTTTATTTCAAGTTTGTTCAACTTGTACAACAACGGCTGTTTGTAAACTTTGAACTTTACATATTTCCTAATTTCTCACATTTGGCAAAAACCTGTTGTCTCCATGATACGGGAGAGATATTCATAATCTGGTAAAGAATTTCATTCCTATTCAGTTTAATTTTTGAGAAAATAATGACATTTACAGAATAGGTAGCAGCGTGAATGGGTAGAGTGAGTGAGCGAGACTGTGTATATGTAGGCATATTTAGGTGACCGGAATGTTAGGTACCTATGTTTTTTAAATTAATAGTGGGCCATGGTGTTGGATGATAGCTGATCTCTGAAAGATTTGCCTTTTTGATGTACTTTACATATGTAGTTATTGTCTGTTTTGTCCTTAAAATTAATACATAAATAAAAAATTCCTCAACGCTGAATCCAAGAAATATAAAATGCATTTTTTTCGAACGCCTGCCATTTACATGACACTCGAAAAAATGCAAAGATGGACTATTACTCTAATTAAGACGTGTCTATCCATCCACGAGATTTACACGTGTCCACATTATGTATGTATATCCGGTTTGTTGTTTTAAGAAATATTACTTAAATTTTCGAAATTTTCGAGAGAAACTTTGTGGAACGTCATTTTATAAAATAATAAAATTAATGTATTGAACACTGTTTTACTTCCACTTCACTTTATTTAAATGTCAGAACGTTTTCGAACATTAACTGTTCATTATCGATGACAATGTAATACGTAATGTAGTATACGTAATGTAGTATTACGTAATGTAGTATTACATTGTCATCGATAATGAACAGTTAATGTTCGAAAACGTTCTGACATTTAAATAAAGTGAAGTGGAAGTAAAACAGTGTTCAATACATTAATTTTATTATTTTATAAAATATTACTTATTACCCCGTGGAGCACCCGGTAAAGAATTGGTCTCCCACTCTTCTGCGTAAGTTTTCGAGTGTCCTGTAAAAGGCAGGTGTTCTAAAAAATTAAGACATTGTACATCTTAAATTCAGCGATGAGGTTTGCCACCCATCCTGAATGTCTTGATTTAATATTGGCACGAAGAGGACAGCTTGCATGTTTCTTACATACAGCTGATCTGCTGGCTACCCCACTTGTGGGATATGCCGTGATGGTGTAGTAGTAGTAGTAGTACTTATTTATTCGCACGTATGTAAATATGTTATTTTATGAAAACTATGATAGAAAAATAAATTAAGACCTTTCTTCAGGTCTCAATTATGATAGACAAACACAATATAATTGACACTGTAGCAGGCACAAGGGTCCATAAGTCAATATGACATTTTTGGCTGTTTAAATTTTTGCATTGTTTCTCTTTCTATAATATTTACATTACATGACTAGTAAATCAATCATTTCTATTCCAAAATAACATCGACCGTTAAAACAAAAAAAAAGTATATTAGAGTGACGCATAAAGACATCACAATTAAAATTTTCTTGGACACAGGCGAGAGTCAAGAGAATTCAATTTGATCATCTCGGAAAAACGTAGTCATGGGTCCGTCGGTCCGTGCTCTATAGGAATCACTTCAATTATATGGCTATGAAAAATTTCTTGGACACAGGCGAGAGTCAAGAGAATTCAATTTGATCATCTCGGAAAAACGTAGTCTTGGGTCCGTAGGTCCGTGCTCTATAGGAATCACTTCAATTATATGGTTAATTTGCGGTTTTGAGGACCAATGTATTATTGTTATAAAGTAGGTACTTCATGCATTAGTCACAATAACATTATATTGAAACTAGCTGACCCGACAAACGTTGTTTTGCCATATACTATATAGATTGAGGTATATCGAAAACCACCAAGAAAATATTGGTTGAAACTCTGGTCTTCTCCATTTTCCTTTATGGAGCTGAAACATGGACGTTAAGAGTCAATGAAAGACACAGAATAGATGTTTTCGAGATGTGGTGTTGGAGAAGATTGCTACGCATACCATGGACGGCCCACAGAACGAATGTGTCAATCTTGACTGAGCTCCAGATAAAGACTCGACTGTCTGTATAATATGTCAGAGAGGTATATTAAGCTTTTTCGGACATATAATTATAAGACGTGAGCCAGACAATCTGGAAAAAAATATTTTGTCTGGTGGAGTCGATGGAAGAAGAAGCAGAGGCCGAATACCGACAAGATGGTCAGATCATGTGAGACATGCTGCAGGGGGTACAATGTGTGAGGCGTTTAAGCAGGCGGAGGACAGGGCACGGTGGAGGAGCTTGTCGCTTGGTTGGGGTCATGGTGGTCACGATCCTCAGCATTGAGGGACTGACTTAGAAGAAGAATATAGATTGAATTACTAACATCGCTATTAAAAAATAGGGGTTAATGGTAGAAGGGAGAAAATTTAGGGCTGTATTTATTTTTTAATAAGAAAATGAATAAAAAATAAATATTCGGGGTTGACCACCCTTAACTTTTAGCGGTATGAAAAATAGATGTTGGCCGATTCTCAGACCTACCCGATAAGCACACAAAATTTCATCAAAATCAGTCCAGCCGTTTCGGAGGAGTATGATAACAAACACCGTGACACGAGAATTTTATATATTGGATTAGATAAAACTAGCCACAATGCCTTATTTGCTCTTGATCCCTTGTCGGTAACCTCGATACATTGTGCCTTATTGCCTACATACTCAGGCGGTTTCCTGGACACATGGCCATACCATCGCAATCTGCTCTCCTGTATTATAAATATGTGAACCTATATAGAAGAGTAGTTTTACTGATTTCTCATTTGATTTATGACACGAACAGGATAATTAGTATATTAATTACATGCAGTTCGTCTGCTAGCTACACTACACTTACAGAATTTGCCCCGATAGTACAAATAGATAAATTAATTAATGTATTAGACGACCTTTGTATAATTAAATCGGATGCAGGATTTGAACCTTGAACTCGCCGTTTGCTAAAATATCGAAACTTTGCTATAAGGCCACAGTCACCTTTTAATATTTAAAATTTTAATAACTTATGTAAGTTCAAGGAGTTTATTTTATTAATACTAAAATACTTTTTTTTTTCTTAATATAACTCAAAAGATTTATATTTTTATTTATACAGTTAAATAGGTAATTCCCAAGATGACAATACTTAATTAACATACATTGATGGCGTAGCGCAACATTGTATCAAGCCACAAAATTGATTTTCACCAAAGATCATACTTACAATTTTTTTTACACTTTACTAAAATAATCATTATTTTAGAAATACATACACAGTAAAAACATAATTGATTCGCTCAAATTTGAGCAGAGCTCGTGCTTTGAAGGATAGTTTTATAATAATTTACACGTATAGGTACTTGCTCATAACAAAATAACAAAGTAAAATAAAAAATAAAAAAAAATAAGATAAATAAAATGAAATAAATTAAAATAAAGTAAAATATAACATAATAAATCAAAATAAAAAAAATATGTGTAATAAAACAAGATGAATAAAAGAATATAAAAAAAACTAATAATATCTGAAATTCTCGTGTCACGGTGTTTGTTATCATACTCCTCCGAAACGGCTGAACCGATTTTGATGAAATTTTGTGTGCTTATCGGGTAGATTTGAGAATCACCCGACTTCTATTTTTCATACCCCTAAAAGTTAACGGTGGTCCACCCCGATTTTTTTATTTTATTTTTTGGACAAAAAATTTATTTTTATTTTTTTATGACGAGGCATTAAAAATACATACAGCCCTAAATTTTCACCCTTCTACCATCAACCTCTATTTTTTAATAGCGATATTAGTTATCTAGATACAATGTAAATGGCAAAACTACGTTTGCCGGGTCAGCTAGTATATAATAAAATAAAACCATTAGATTATGTAAATGCTACAAAAATTTTCTACTATCTGCACAAGTAGAATAATTAGTGGATTAACTACTAGATGTAATAATCATACCTACAAATCGTCCTCTTTTTGCTACAAATAACAATACATTCAATATTAGTGTCGCAACTTATCAATGTTAAAAAGACGTTTATTACCTTATGTATTTTGCTATTATAGGTACAATCACGCCATATTCCAGAGCTGGGGTAGCCAGCGGACTTATTGTAAGCAATTGATTAATATTAAGATTGCCTCCGTGACAATAATAAACATAAATTTTCGGTTCGATCCCAGGTGCCGGCAGACTCCCCTTTCACGGCACAAGCTTTTAGCTTAGTGTGAAAGGTGCATGAGGTTGTATTTGGGTTTATAACAAAACCCAGATATATCCAGATAAAAAAAAAAAAAAAAAAAAAAAAAAAAAAAAAAAAAAAAAAAAAAAATATTCAGGATAGATAGCTTACCTCATCGCTGAATTGTAAATGTTAATGTATTGGATCTTTTTCAGAACTATTAATAAATAATAGAAAAATTGCTGTTAAAAGTATGTAAGCATGTAACTGATAATAAAAATGTTTAGGTTGTTGCAGTATGATTATAACAAATTGATTAGATGGTCACATGATTATGGATTAATAATCAATGCAAAAAAGACAAAGTTAATGTATATTAGATCTCCTAATTTGGCTGTTATTAATCCTGCGCCGAAAATTACCTCTCACAATCATCAGTGTATACACAAAAATGTTGAGTTCCCCGTCACTTGTGACTGTCCGTCTATTGATGTAGTTAGTAATTATGTTTACCTAGGATTAAGTATTGATAATAGGTTTGTATGGGATCTTCATGTAGATAAAATTTGTAAGCGTTTGAGATCCATAGCTGGTAAGTTGTATAGAATTAAGTACTTTGTGCCTAGAACTACACTCAAGTTAATATACAAGTCTTTGGCAGAATCTTTGATTAGGTATGGTATTGGTAGCTGGGGTAACTGTTCTAATACTAATTTAAAAAGGGTAATGCTCGCACAAAAATCGATCTTAAGATTAATTGTTAGTAAAAATGTATGCACCGCGGCGCGTAATAATATTTCGTTATACTTTAAAAAGTTGAATATTTTGTCTGCTAAAGGCTTGTTTTGGCAAAAGATAGTTCTTGACCAGTTTTTGAAAGATGAGTATAAGACAAAACCGCGGCATGCTCATCATACTAGATTTAAATCGAATGATGGATACTTGGTACCAAAATATAATAATAAATACGGTAAGAGAACTTTAGAATATAACGTGCCTAAATTGCTTAATATGATGCCGACATCTATTAAGAAATGTGGTAGTAAGATTGCAATAAAAAGACTTGTCAAGGAATGGCTGCTGAAATGTGCATTTGTATATAATTGAAATTTTGTAAATACTTTAGTTGTTAAGTTTATGTTCGATGCTTTGGATTAGGTTGAAATAAATTATGTATATATTGTTATTTTGTAAGGAACGCGCCGACAAATCTATTTTAATGGATTTGGCGCGACTGTATATTTGTATTTAATGTTTATATTATATGAAATAAATAAAAAAAAAAAAAGAAAATTATCTTATAGTTGAAGTTTGAGACCACATGCCTTTTACAAGCCAAACAACTTTTTTATCACAATTTTAAATTAGTGTGGCTTGAAAAATTGTTGTATAATACCATCCATACTTTTAATGTCCCTGATGGGAACCACAGAGAGTATTAAACTAAATTATATACATGTACATAATGTAAATAAGTCGTCAAAATGACAACAATACACGAATGACATTCGTTTAATATGCGTAGAGTAACTTTTAGATGAATGATAAATAAATCTCGATATTAAAAATATTTCAATTCGTTTAAATGTATGTTGTATTTTTGTTTATATTATGTTATTCTTTGTAGCCATCTTTATCAGCAATAACATAAATAATTACCCTCTATACAATGTTTCATCTATCGAGCATATTCCTGGATAAAAAAAAATGATATACACGATTTATTTTAATTTTAATATTTATATATGTTGAAATAACTATTTGTCGGATATTTCAGGAGTCCAAGGTAAAATATGTATGTATTTGTTTTAATTTTAATTTTATTTATTATATCGATGGGTTAGTTGGAAGATATCGCTTCTGCGATAAACTCGCCCATTGCAAAATATCATTTATTTGTATCACATTGTTTTATAACTTGGTAATCATGTATGCTCTTTATTGTGCAATAAAGTTTATTGTTATTATTATTATTATTTATTCCTTTCGCCTGATAAATCATAGGTCTCCCGCTTTTTTCTGCGAGTTTTTTAGTATCCTAAGGCATTCTACTATTAATTATTGATCATGAGAAACGTCTTTCTCGTGATCAATAATCTATGTTGCTGGCTTCCCCACTTGTGGAAAATATCATGATGATATTAATAAATGAGTTTCTTAGACGACTGCGGATTTAACAGCTAGTTAATATCTACTAAGGAAAGTCTTCATACTAAGTACCGGATAATTCGCCATCGCTCGGTCATTGTCACAACAATGACTAAATTTATATGGAACTGCTCTGCAGTGACAATGGTTTATTCAATTTGGCATTAGATTTGTTTATCTCTAAGGAAAATATTCGTACTTAACAATTTCCTTCTTGTTCCGCGCTATACAAATCATCTAAATGTTTTTTTCATTGTTACAATATTAAAATAATTATGTATGATGAGAGAACACATGAAATATGTAAGTTATTTGACGTCAATTTTTGATGAAATAAATGAGGAAAACCAGCTATCCATGGTCACAGAAGACTTAACATATTTATAATGGACGCAAACACTGAGAAAAATACTCACAACGAATCATTGGTACGGTATCAGATTAGGACCAGAAAGAGTACGAACGATTCATTAGTACGAAACCTATCGCAAACAAGTCGTTGGTAAATTTACCAACAGTTTGTTTGCGAAAAGTTAATATTATAGATTCGTACTAATGAATCGTTTGTACCTACTGTCTCTGGTCCTAATCTGATAGTACCGTACCAATGATTCGTTGTGAAATTTCGTTAGTATTTTTCTCAGTGTATATTTAAAATTAGGTACCTATTCTATGTATCTCCTTACACAACATAACTTGTGGGCTAGGCAAATAGGATGGAACTATTATTATTTTTAATATTGACGTCTGTTCACACTTGTTCATCCTATGCTTTCACTGCCATGTCAACACTCTCGATCATGTTGTATGTAGTTTGACGTATTTTCGTAAAAAAAAATAAAGAATGAAAAATAACAGTTCTTACAAATCAAAACAAATTGATATAGTTCTCGACAACATGATCATTTTGTACATGATTCCGACTTTAAATACAAATTCATAGAGAATAAGACAATAATAAAAGAATAAAAACTTGTTTATGGTCGTTTCAGTGAAAGGGCCTTTAATCAAAAATTATGTCGGGCGGTAATCGCTTTCATCCGTCATCACTAGTGATCACTATAATTGATGAAACGTTTGTTCACACCTTTTCATTTTGGAGGATCATTCAGAGTGATCGCTGAGTGAGCAAGTGTGAACGCTCCTTTTGATCTAGATATTATTATCAATTTCAAGTGCTTTAGAAATGTACCAAGTGTGCAATAAAATTAGCGCAAAATGGCTTAAATTAATGAAGGTTTCTCTCTACCCTGTACTTCTAAGAGGAGGGTTGAAGCAGAACTGATCAAAATAATGGTGTTTTATAAATAAATAAATAAATAAAAAGCAAAATTAACTCACTCCTGTGTTTCTTATTGTATGATTTATGTTTTCCTTGAGCACTCTCAGTCCTGTTGACAGCGCTGTATGTCCTGCCGGCTACCCGCTCCCAGACTTGCAAGAGTTCCTTCATTTTTAATTATTGTTTATTTATTTATTTATTTTACTACCTACAGTAAATACTACCACCAACGAAATATCACAGACTTCAAAATCACAAGATTTAAATCAGATTTATCCGAACTGAATAAATCAATCAAGAATGTAAAAATCTTAGGCACATTTTTATTTTAGTTAAAAATGTTAAATCACTGTTCACACATCACAGAAAATTGTTGAAATGATTCAAGTTTTTATACTAATTAAGAAATTATTAATTTAAGTAAATATTTTTCAACTGCAAAATTACGCAATATTTTTATTCGATTTTAAATCACAAAATTCGAAGGCGAATTATTTTAACATAATTATTTTTCATTAATGTCTAAAATATTACAAAATATTCTATTTATCACACTGATTTTATATATTTATTTATTTTCAAATAAAAAAAATTAATACTGTCAGTTGATAACCAGATTAAATTTAAATATATATATATTTTATCACTTTAATAATTTTGGCGGCCAAATTTCGTCAAAAATATTAATAAGGAAATATGAAAAATGTGTAATTTATTTGGCACTGTATAGAAAAAAATATATTTTAATTTTTTTTATTATTTTTATCCGGGGTATGTCTCGGTTGTTGAGAGTATCTGAAACAAACAATAAATAAATAAACATTGTTTTCCATACTATGAAGTATAAAAACATATTATAACAAACTGGATTTAACAATTTATGGAGTAGCGTCTCTCAAAAGTGGGGTAGCAAGCGAACAAACAGCATTTATTATACAAATTATAGTGTTTCATCTGTCAATCATAATAGTAACTTATTGATTAAACTATGTATGTATATTGCAGCCAGCGCCAACAGAAGTAGGTACCTACTTCGCATTCATAGTTAAAATAAATTTGAGAAAAATGGATCAATAGACCATTAAAGGTCACGTGGTCTTGTCTATGGATTTGCTTTTGCTTGGGGGGCAAACAGTCAGATTGCGCAAATCATCCTTGTAGGATGTTATGCCATAAGAGAAAAAAAAGAAAGTCAGACGACAAAATAATAACAAAATCGACACTGACAGTTTTTTTGATTATTAGGTATTCTTTAGGCGTTCCACCTAATATTACACCGTAATCGTCTGTTGTGTTGGGATGCCTGATGCCCCTCAATGATTTTTCTGTGACGTCATCCTTTAATGGTCTATAAGGATTTGCACATTGGAAGCCTATTTTCGGCAACGGACATGAATAGATTTATAAGTAAGTAATTAAGAAGATGCATATTGTATACAAGAAAATGCATGAAATATCTTATTTTATACAATAATTATATTATTAGTTTCTCGGCCTTTTTTTTTCACCACGTTGTATAGGTACCTACCTATTATTAATTTTGCTTTTTTTTGACATTCATGTTTTTTTTTACTAATTGTACTATTCTTATCCTATTTTATTTTATTCTTACAATTTTGTTGGTGTATTCTTTTCTTAATAAATTTATTCACTTTCAAATGGGACATTGAAGAAAAAAGTAGTATAAAAGAATCCCACGATGGCGGCTTTGGCTGGCAGGCCTGAAGGACTTCAAGTCCAAATGTGATGACAATTTTATTTATTTATTTATTTATTTATTCATTCTTTACTGTACGTTGATTACAAACAATTACATAAATGGTAAACATTCAAGTTAGATACAATCAATATATACGGGGCGAATTTATCGCAAAGACGCGATCGTTCAACTAACTCAAAATTTTGGTTTGAATGTGCGGATAAGTAGGAGTTAATATCTCCTGGGATATCCGGGTACGAGGTGGGTATCTCTTCAATACATTAGTTTTATCTGTGGTTGTATCACACACAAAATACGTTGTGTGTACCTAACTATGCGTATCGAGATGTTGTCTTTTGAAATGCGTGTGACATTGACTCGATATGGAAAGTGTATATAATCAATGATAAAAACGCCGAGACTAAAATTAGAAAATATTTATATGCAAACATACCTCAAACATTAATATTAATTATTGATATAAGAAATAGCTTGACATATAATATGGCACGTATAAGCAATCCACAGAGTTTGAGCTAGTATTCTCGTCTAATTTAATTATTCGTATTTACATTCATTGATTTAAGAGTAAGGTAAGAACACAGAATTCCATACAAAACCTAGAACCCTGACTCGTTTACAAAAGTGAGGCAAAAAATCTTGTGATTTTTTTGACAGGACGGTTGGCGAAAGCGTGTGGTGTTTCCTACATTTTATGGACTATTTCTCACATTTTTATAAAAATATATCATTTTTCATTTATATAAATGTAATTGGACATTTTTTGAAGTTCTTGTCGACGTTTTTAGCGATTTACAACACTTCTTTTCGCCAACCGTTCTGTCAAAAGTGCCGAAAAATGGTGCCTCACTTTATTGCAATGAAAATACATACGAGTGCTTCATCTAGGTATTATAACTATAAATAAAGGTTTATACTTGAAATAGAACAATCGGTGTTTTTCTGAAATAATATCAAAAATTTATTAAAAACATTATTTAAACTAAAGAAACTAAATAATACTAAACATAAAATAAACAATAATAAAATAATTACCTGAAATAATATCAAAAAAACAACATTTAAAGTCTTTGTTTCAGGTCTTTCAAAACTAACACAAAATTACTTTACCAACTGTCAAAACAAAAATTCTAAATTCAAATAAATAAACAAAAGGAAATCACTCCTATGAGTAGGTAGGTGGTTTTCTTTACATGTGTAAGAAGCATTTTGCTTTATGGTTGCGAAACCTGGATCATCAGCAAGAGTGTAAGCGGATGGTTGGCGGTCTTTGAGATGTGGTGCTACAGACACAATATGTTGAAGACCCATTGGTTGGAACACGTCAAAATCTAGGTGTATAGATGTATAGGATATAACTCTTTTCCGTTGATCGCTGTTCATATTTCATTTTATGTCATAAAACTTAAATAATCATAACACCTATTAGAGTATTTCGATCATCTCTGACGACGAAATATGAAATATCTTAATTGTTTTGATTGTTTTTATCTATGTATCTATTTATTTTATAATCGTGATTATAAACACCTTTTTCGTTACATAAGTAATGAAATAATTAGTAATTATTAGCAAATTAAAATAATTATCCCTTGATTGTAATCATTATTATAATTACGCATCTACATATCTGCGTTGACTACCTGTATACTATGGTTTGTTACAATATTTCTGTTTTATATGATTTGAATTTTGTTATTATTGCCTTAGATTCATTATTCATTGATTTTGCTGAGTCCTTCTGAATTAATTATTTATTTTTAATGTTGTCATAATGTTTTTTTTTATTGCTTCTTTTTGATTTTATTATACTAATTATATTTATTAAATTTTAATTATTGATCTATTTATATTATGTATATATTAATTTATTTATATTGTTTTCGATTATGCATTAATATTTTATGTCTTTCTGTCTTGTTTGAATTTACTTTTATGTGCTTTTTGTGTCTGTCATATATTATATTTTATACATGTAAAAGGCTAACGCCGTATGTTGGAATAAATAAATAAAAATAAATAAATAAATTAATTTAATAAATAAATTGAAATTCCTTCCTGAGTACAATGGGTAATAGGAATGGGGAACATGCATGTGTGAGGAATATGAATTTATTAATGTTATCAATTCATATTAATAAATATACGCTGATCACAAATATCCTAATAAGAAACGATAAAATAAAACTTTTCATTCATTATTTTCATTTTAAAAATCCATATTTTCTGTTATTGAATTAGTCCGGTGTGACGTCGCTAGGCGCTATTTTGTATTGCCACACATTTCACTCTTAGTACTATTTGTAGCGCCTGATATTGTCAAACACTGCTCCGCCACGAGTGGACCTTTTTGCGGCGAAGTGCGATAATTGCTTTTTTAAATGGTGATAAAAACCTTAAAAATGCACCTTTAAAAATATAAAAGGCACCATAATTTTTCTAATTTTCTGTACTTTTTTTTGGGTTGAAATTTTTTTTTTGTGAATGTTCCCCAACGTTTGAGACTTCTAATTATTTATTGATTGTTTTTATTCCATCCACAATAGATCCATCGCCCGAAAACATTTTTATTAAAGTGGAAATGGGCATACACAAATCCAATCAGATATCTCGATTGGATAACCATATTTACACAATTTAACATTGTGCAAAATAAAATTATAAAATTATAATATATTTATTGAATTATTGACTTATTTTATTTGTTTAATTAAAACTGTTATAAAAAATACCAACATACAAACGAATACTTACATATCGTTGTTTTCGTTGCAAACTGGGTTGCGAAATAAATACAAAGGGAATAATAATAATAATTATTATATTTCGTAATTTTGATTAAAGATAAGAATTAAATCAGGGCCGTCTTTAGATTTTTTTTTTTCCAATGGCTAAGAGTTTTTATTATAAAAAGCATTTTCTTTTGATGTTATTTACTTATTTATTTACATACAATCAATACACAATTTAAGCATTTTTACAATCATTTTTTGTAAAACACATTCTGCTTATTCAGTACTCTTGAGAATGCCCATTGAAGTGGGTGAAAACGTAAATATACCTAGTTAAAATATAACAGTGTTATTAATTCTTTTTAAATTATTTATAAATCTTTATTTTTTCTTTATTCTGCATAATAAAGTATAAAACCAGCCCACGTTGATTTTGATATAAATAATAATAGGTATTTATAAAATGTTATTGATAATGATCGATATCCGGATAATAATTTATCATTGATCATCGCTACAGTGGCATCCTAGTTATTTACACCGCAATGCACACATAGGTACTATTTTATTAACCCGATAAGGAACATAATGACACAACTAAACAATAATTGCAGGGCTACTCTTGACACAATCTAAAGATGGGTCTTAATCGTGTCTTGATCTTAACCTAGAACTGCGCGAAGTGAATATAGTCAAAAATACGTGCGTGCCAATCCCGCGGTAACTGTAAATAGTCGTTTTCAACATTTACGTATAAGTATTATTGTTGTATTATGTGACATAACCCCAAGAATCTACCAGAATTTTGTGTATACAATATTGTTGTGATATTTATCAACCATTATGAACTATAGGTATCTTCTAATTTTGTTGGGGAATAAAACAGATGTCTGTAAATTTTCATTTTTGACGAAATTTCATAACAAGAAGATTTTTTTTAAAAAAGATGTATCTGGGTTTTGTCATAAGCCCAAATACAACCTTGAACACTTTTCACAGTAAGCTAAGAGCTTGTGTCGTGAAAGGGGAGTATACCGGCACGATCGAACCGCGAACTTTATGTGCATGAGGCCGAGACTCTATCTCCAGGCTACCAACGAACTCTTTATTTCATAAAAATTGATAAATATCGCAACAATAAAAATGTGTTCACCAATATGTGGTATATTCTTGGGGTTATGTCACTTAATACAACCATAATACCCATTTCAATATTGAAAACGACTATCTTCAGCTACCGTGAGATTGGCATGCGCGTATTTTTGACAATAGTCACTTCGCGCATTGTAGGTTAAGATCAAGACAAGATTAAGACCGTTTTAGATTATGTCAAGAGTAACCCTGCTGTATCAGCGTACATATTTTTGACTACAGTCACATCGCGCATCCTAGGGTTTAGATCAAGACAAGATTAAGACCGTTTTAGATTATGTCAAGAGTAACCCTGTTGTATTGACAAAGATATCGTACAACACTGCTGCTTCCTGTTACGACATTGTTTCGTATTGTATCTTGTCATGTAGAATATTTGCAACAATAAGAGTAATGATTTTATATAAAACGGCTAATTTACATTAATAAATGGATATTGATAACATTGATACAATTGCTATCGGCGGGTTTGATGACAACTTCTTAGAATTAATATAATTATATATTTTCCCTTGTGTCGTATCCCTTATAGGGCAGGCTGTTAATTGAATAAATCCTTAGACACTATGATAGTTTCGCTTCATACATATTCAGGGATGTTTATATGTATAAGTCGCCACCAGATATTCTTTATTCTTCAACATCTTCTTCATCCCGTAGGTCCTTTACAGGACACTTGGGTTAATCAATATTACAATAATACAACAAGAAGTAAAACATTAATACAATAGAGAAAGCGTAATAAACACAACATAAAAAATATTGAAAAGTCAAGACACAATAAAATAAATAAATATAGACACATAAATTCTTTTTCTTCAGTACTAAAAGGATGTAAAGGGTCCCTTTAGCACCATGTTAAAGTGAAAAAAAAAATTCATAAAAGCAAATAAACAAATCCATAGCAAAAAACAAACTACAACAAATATGTGTATGCTTCATTAGAAAGTAATACTGCAGTGAGCAGTAGAACAAATTATATCATTTCACAAGAACAAAGTCAGGGTTAGACAAGACAATTTTATGTTAGTATAATATAATATTATTGGTACGTTAATGACTTAGTACAATATGTTATTGAAGACATGTTAAATTGTTGGTTAAAATCTCGTCAATAGAGTAGAAAGCATTGCTAACAAAATACCTTTTTCCTCTCTCTAAGCATACAATATCGAGTGATTTTAGGTGGACTGGAAGGTTGTTATAAATGAAATCTTACACTCATACACATAAAACTCTTTGATACTTTTGCCAATCCATGGCCAGGAGGACAAATCAACTCTTTCGCTTTTGTATTATAGCGGTGGTAATCTGAGTTTAATATATAGATAGTTGAAGCGTTCAGTTAACTGAACGGTTAGTTAGGCGATCAGTTAAACGCCGGTAGTCAGTTGAATTGCTAACCAAGGTCTATTGGGATTGTTTAAAGCAAAGTTTACGAATCCTAGCGCCACAGTGCCAAAAACATGAAACTAAATTTCGGGGAAGCCCAAAGTATTCAAAAATCACAACCTCGTGTCCTCTTAAACACAATTATTGCCTTTCTTACATTCATACAGTATTATAGTGCTCACGTTCACGCATGCTCTCATGATTAAAACATGCCCTTCCTTCAATTAATCTAGGTCACATGATCTTGCCGTATGTATTAAAATTAGCATTTACAAATTACTAGTACCAGCAGGTTTAATGCCTTAGCCTAATAAGAATGTATCGATTAAAATTGTCGGATAGTATGTTAATATAATGAATATTTGTGCAATGCAACAATGTTTCTAGCTATACCAATAACCTCAAACAGAAATAATAATAATCTTTATTGATAACAGACAGATAAATAAATAAATAAATAAATAAATAAAATAAATAAAAACTTTATTGAAAAAAAAAAATATTTCAAATGGCGGGTTTATTGCCGTGGGCAATTTCTGCAAACCAACCACTTTTGACATCAATTTGATATATACAATACATACAAGTGTATGAAAAAGAAGAAAAATATAAATAATAATAATAAATATATATATATACAATACTTATACCTACATAAAAATACATATATAAATGAATAGGTGGATGGGATGAAGGACAAGGAAGGAAACACGGGATTGTCAGTTAGATGGATTATTTAAGGAAAGGTAATGATGCCTCAGTTTACTTTTGAAAGAGAGAATAGTTGGAGCTAGTCTGATAGGAAGTGGGAGGTTATTCCATAATCTAGCCGCGTGTGTAGTGAAAGAAGAAGTGAAGAAAGATGTGTGATGTGAAGGTATGGTTAACAAACGGCGTCCACTTGAACGTAGAGATAAGCCATGAGATGCCAAGGGTGTGAAGTTGGACTTGAGGTAATCAGGTGAAGCAGGATTATTCAGAACATTGAAAAGAAGAGAGAGAATATGGAGATGACGACGCTGAGTCATCGTTAGCCATTTAAGTTCATTTCTAAAGTCAGTGATATGATCATATTTTCTCAAACCGAAAATGAATCTAATGCTTAAATAAAAAATAAACACATAATAATAGACCCGATTTAGTATTACACGATAAACAAAATAAAATAACGTATCTAATAATAGACAGCGCTATCCCTAATACACATAATAGGTATACAAACAAACCTCGCATAAAAAATACGTAAATACACAGAACTAGCAGGAGAAAGAAAAAATATTTGACATTCTATGTCCGTTCATATAATACCTTTAGTCATGTCAGCTACAGAGTAATACCCAAATCTTTAATAAATAATTTACGAATAAATTATTTATCGGTAAATTAATAGGTACATCAAAATTAAAAAAAAAATATAATAAACACTTGTAATACTGTCAAAAAAAAATTAAACACAGATATTTCAGGCACAATGCTGGTATTTTGAACTCGCGATTTGAACCTAATCCTTTGATATCCTGTATATCTAGATAGGTGATTTTTTCCCGGCATTAGACTCTTAAGTTTTTGTGTAATAATGACTGAACATAGGGAGACTTATCTGGTTGTATAATGCTGAAAATCTGGATAGCAATTCTGCCGCAGGGTTTAAAAGTTTTCCTAAATTTGTACAATCATGAAAACATAGAAGAGCTCTAAACAAAAAAAAATTGTCTACTAGACTAATCTAAGGGTATAAGTTTGTGTTGTGGCAAAAATAGGATGTATTGTGATATATTTATGCATGATTTTCTATTTTATATCTAAATATTTTATATTTTAATCTGTTTTACTCTCAAAGCACGAGGTCTGTTTAATTTTAAGGGTAAATAGGAAATTATTTTTAAAAAAAAATGTTGCGTTAAATGCGTGTACCTATAATATAAGAGAACCATGTCTATGTCTACACAATGTAATATTGTGCAAAATCTAATCGGAAGAAGCCAGAAAGTGGAGTCCCAACGCTTGCATTAATTAATGTTTCTCGATTGGTAAAACTTATATCCTGACAGTGAGAATGGCGGAATTGGTTAACGTTGTCCATTGACACCGAAAGTGATCACATAAACCTGCCTAGAACCAATTCGTAAACGTGTATAAAATTACATCAATAAAAAATGAGGACAATGAGTGTTTGGCAAGACAGGTGGACCACTGGAAGAACGGGTATACTTGTCTACAAGTTCTTTCCAGATGTCCGTGAAAGACTGAGAATGAGCTTCTTGTCCCTTGATCATTTCTCTGTACAACTTATTACTGGACATGGCCAGTTGAGAGGTAAACTTTTTGAGTTAGCATTGACCGATAATCCATGGTGCACATGTGGGACAGGAGCTCAATATGCGGAACATATCCTTTGGGAATGTCCGTTGAAGATGAATGCAAGAGAGGAAATGATTCTGGGTATGACTGTTGACACTCCTCGACCCATCTGGTTTGGGGAAGTGTTTTTAAATGCCACAAACGCTTCACACTTTAAGACATTCGTAGATGTGTGGGTCTCAAGATGGGATCTGCTGCGATGGTCCCCCGCCCACTGACGTGGTAGGATCGGAGATGCCAACACTGGCATAGTGGTATTAGACTAGAGAGAATTAAAATATTAATAAATCGTCACCTAAACGGATAAATAGGAGTCCTTGGACTCCTGCAATATCCGAGAAATAAAGTTATTTCAACTTACCACTAAAAAATATAATACAGATACAAAGTCTTTAGCGATAATTTTTACGCCGGACTAATACATGGTGGAGTCGATTAACAAAGTGTACGAATAAAGTACACTAATAAATATATTTCGAATACATGTTTTTTATTGGTAATAATAATACTATGCCCATAACGGGACGTGTAATAGGCGCTCACTGTACCTACCCTACTTGACCTCCTGAATGCGTAAGCAATGAGAGCTGCACGCCATATAACTACATATAAATGTAGATACTAAGTACTTGTTGCTACTGTATATAAAGGTACAGTATATACCATGCGAATTATTCTATACTTAATCTATAAGTAGGCATATACTTTATCCATTATTGGCATAAAGCGTGGAAATATATTAGCCTGTTAATGACTAAACGTAGTTTTGATATTTTAAGTAGTATTGGCCTTTTTTCTGTAGCTATTTACTAGTAGTATTTTTCATATCTTTACTAGTGGCAACCCCATAATTCATATTATGTAGTGAAGTCTGCTACAGCCGTTAATTAAATTCTTGCTGTCAACAGATAAACAATTTAAAATATTTATTTATGACATTGAAAATAGGTACATACCTACTTTCTTCATAAACTAAATATGCAATATATAAAGGGAACCGTGTTTTTTACAGTTATTAGTTTGTGGAATTGATAGAGATTTTATGAATTACAAATTTAATATAATATATTAGACATTTCTACTTGTTTAGTTATGAATCTGGACAGTTGAGATAATAAAAATCTAAGGTGCATGCGCCCTTGATGCATAAAAATATTATATTTTAATAATAAAAATACCTACATCTCTGTATACCTATACTAATTCCTATATACCTATACTTATCACCTACTAACATGATAATATAACATAACATATTCTATTGCATTATAGTTAGTACTGTCTTACATACGTGTGTGTGTAGATATTATACTATTTAACACGCACATCAAGGTTATATGTATATATACATAGGTATTATTATTATTATTACCTATATTATGTTATGTTATTGTGCATATATTATTACATTATGCATTTATTTGCAAACAGAATTGCTTTATTTGCTTGTGAAGTGTTAGATCCTCTGACGTTTTTGCGCACCAACTGTCAAACTTTGTCTCAATTTCCCACGCAAAAGTGAACGCTTAAAAGCAGCCTAAAGCGCTTAAAGGCAAAGTGGAATACATACTCAAAAATTGCATAATCTTCATTAAGCTTATGCGTAAAATCTACGAGATGTGTGTGTTGCCAGTGGCAACATATTGCATGGAAAAGGTGATTTTAACCAAGCAGAGTGTTGAAAAAATGCTAGTCGTCTAAAGATACATGGAGAGAGCTATGCTGGGGATAACATTGAGAGACAGAGTGCGGAACGAAACAATAAGACGTAATTACGTAATTAAAACTAAAATTACTGATATCCCACAACGTGTCGTAACTCTTAAGTGGAGATGGGCGAGACAGATCGCTAGGAGCCCGAATGACAAATGGCCAAAGTCTCTTACATCTTGGAGACCACGAACGGTAACCAGGAGCATTAGAAGACCGCCAATGCGGTGGAGAGATGATATCACTCGACATGCTGAGATCGACAGGATGCTGACAGCGCAGGATCGAATGGCGTGGAAGGAAATGAAGGAGTCCTTCGTCCAGGAGCCGACGGGAGTGGACTGCGTAGAAGAAGAAAAAGAAAAAGCAATATTTAAGAAAAAAAAAAGTCCCGTGGAGCACCCGGTAAAGAATTGGTCTCCCACTCTTCTGCGTAAGTTTTCGAGTGTCCTGTAGAAGGCAGGTGTTCGAAAAAAATAAGACATTTTACATCTTAAATTCAGCGATGAGGTTTGCCACCCATCCTGAATGTCTTGATTTTATATTGGCACGAAGAGGACAGTTTGCATGTTTCTTACATGCAGCTGATCTGCTGGCTACCCCACTTGTGGGATATGCCGTGATGGTATAGTATAGAATTTTAGAAAATATTATGTAAATAAAGGGCATATTGACTCAATCCAAATATAAATAAACTAATATGAAATGGTATTATGTATGTTTTGAATCCAGAAAGATCCCAGAAGGATAAATGTGTATTGTGAGTTTTTTTTATTTAAAGTTAGAAACTCTATCGTCAGGCTCAGACCATGCATTGCGTTTCTGTCAGAAACATAGAGATGAAATAAACTCCCAATGTTATTCTGGGGACTCAACAGAAAGACAGATAATATTATAAATACGATGATATAATTAAATATGTAAATTTGAATTTATCTAATCAAGAACAATAATTAGTACACCGTTTCTTTTGCTCTCAAACACCTGTACAATAAATAATTAGTATGTTATTACCATGTTTACATTGTATTAAACTTGCCATTGTATAAAATTCAGTGGATGCAATTCCGCCACGTACATAATATTATAATTGTGTAATTACCTACTGTATATATTCTATTTACATAGTTAAGGTGACCAACTATTTTTTGTTGAAAAAGAGTACACTTTGCAAGTATTTCATAGGTGAAAAAAAAGAAGAAAAAACGATAAAAACTTTTTTTTTTTTTAAAAACATATTTTTCTTCAGAGTGGATATTTTTTTTTGCTAAATGAGGATGTTCGTCTAATAATGTAGCCACATCCGAACAACTTTCATTTTGCATATTAAATTTGACTGTTAAGACGGCAGATTATGTTTTTACAGAAAGTTACGACTTCTCACTGCTCCAATAATAATCATTCCCTAGTGAAAATTGCCTTTCAACAGCAGCATTAGTGCCTGGACAACATAAGGAAATTTCTATTAAAACTTTTAAATTTTCATGTGGAATATGTTCTACTCTAAAATGCCGAAAGATTTCTACCCATCTTTTGTCGAGTTCTGTTTTCTCATCGTACCATTTCTTCAATTTTTCTTCATTTAAATAAAAATTTACTCTTCGAATTTCTTCAAAGAGAAAATTGTCATTAATAACAATATCTTCTACGTCCTTCATTACAAATTATACAAATGAGTACTTTCAGAGTACAAGATTTGAAAAGAGTACAAAACTCAGTAAATGAGTTGGTCACCTTAATTTAGTGCAAGTATATTGTACTGTGATGTAACGAATGTGTGATTTTGGATATGCGCGAAAGCGAATATTTGTTGCCGACATTCGCGAATGCGAATATAGACTTGCTTAGATTTTTACAATATTGCTCAATCATTAAAATTTCTACTCCCCCCCCCCCCGTCCCCCCCGTCGTTGAGTTTTCAAAATGGTACCAATAGAAATTTAAAATATTTCAAAACTCCTCGGTTTTCTTAAAGAATATTTTCTTGCAGTACCTTTTTCTACAGTGTACCGGGTAAGTATCCGGTACTTTTACCGAATATCCGATACTTTATTACCGAATTAATAATCGCAAAACATTCGCATATTTTTTTGCGAATACGAATGCGAATACTTTGAAATATGCGAATATTCGCGAATGCGAATACGAATATTCGTTACATCACTATTGTACATGCATACCATCATGCCGCTTCCCTCGTGGAGTAGGCAGAATGAGTCGAGTGCAACCGTCTCCAATCTTTGTTTAAAACTGTCGCTCATAGACATACGAGACTTGCAGCGCGGTATATTTATTCGGAATTTTTGTTTTCTAACATCGATGACCTTCAAGCATTAGCAATATTATTGTTTTACAACTAACGTCAGTTTAAAATTGGGTGCAAAATTTGATCGGCTGCATGATCGATTTTTTCTTCGAATTACCGATATAGTATATCTTTGCTGTCCCTTGCGTCACAAATGTCATACAACTTATTCACTGTGTCAGTCGAAATAAATAAAACAAGTGTTTTATTCTACTATTGATAGTAGTAGTAGTACTCAATAGTAGAATAAAACACTTGTTTTATTTATTTCGATATGGAATTCTACTACCTAAACACCGACACAGTGAATACACTGTGTCAGTGTTTAGGTAGTAGAATTCCATAGTGAAATAAATAAAATAAAGGTTTAATTCTATGTTATTCGATTTATTCACGAGAGAGACGTCTTTCGTCTTTTTAGGACACTGTCAATCATTGACGATGGATTAACGATGGATTAACGATGGATTGACAATGGAAGGATTGACAATGTACTAACAAGACGATAGTCGTCTCTCTCGTCAAATAAGCAAATAGTAGAATAAAACATTTTTTAAATGGTATTAGACACTCAAAAAGTTACAAAAAATAATGCGAAATTATCTACTGTTGATATTTTTTTTCAATTTTATGATAATTTCCTCAAACAAAATTGGGCATAAAACTAATCATGAAGTAAAAGTAATCAATTTACAGTAAAGAATAAATAAAAAAATAAAACTAATATTACTATGGCTATTAACAATGAAGATATAGATCTATAATAATAATAATAGATCATCTCGAGCAAGCAGGTGCAAGGGGCATTGTTACTGTAAAGCATGCTGCCGTGATCTACGTAATAACTAACAATAATTATCATTATCAATCGGATCAATTATATCTTATATACTCGGTTACCTTATCGATCAATAATAAATAACTAACCATTGATCTTCTAGTGAGATCATAACAAGGAAATCATTAAAAAATTGTTGTATAATTTCTCATCATGGCATCTCCTACGAGTGAGGTAGCCAGCTAACCGACTGTTTACTAATTTCTTTATTGTTTAACCGGATTTGGGTGCAGATGACATAACCAATCAGATATCTCGATTGGTTATTGTCCCGGCGCCATTATTAAAAGGGAGATCGCAATCCATTTGATATCTGAAATATGAGATCTCAAAAAGATGGTTGCTTCTATGGTTTGTATAAAGCGTTTCTCGATTGGTGGACATTACATCGTGACAGTGAGAATGGTGGAATTGGTGAACACTGTCCATGAACATTGTCCTTTAGCCAGCCTAGAGCCAATTCGTAAGCGGTTGGACTCCTTCCGGTGATAACTAAAATAGTTGTGTTGTTGTTCTATGATTATTGTTACATTTTATTTTGTTTGTTCATTTGTTTTATTCTTCTTGCACATCATCATTCATAATATAACAAAATTAACAGAGCAGTTTACCTAAGAAAAATGTGATGATGTGCATTGGCAGGATTGTCTATATAGAGATTATAATTATCGTGGCATTATATTGAATCACGCTTTAATTGATTTCTCTGATTGTGCATGCTGTAGACACTCTTAATTGGGGAACTGGCCAGATCTTACTGTATGTTTATAATTTATGTATTGTGTTGTCAGTTTTCTGTGAGTGTCTCTATAAAATTAAAAAGGGAGCCCATGATGAGTAAGAAAGAGTGATATGTGGTGTCCATAATAATTTAAAATATATTGTGAAAATTGTCAAATGTACCTATTGTAAGAAGGGAAATAAAAGAATTTCATTTCATTTCAAATAAATCTGTGTATACAAAGTATTTAAAAAATTTGAATCTTTATTATATTATATATCCCGTGGAGCACCCGGTAAAGAATTGGTCTCCCACTCTTCCCCGTAAGTTTTCGAGTGTCCTGTAAAAGGCAGGTGTTCGAAAAAATTAAGACATTGTACATCTTAAATTCAGCGATGAGGTTTGCCACCCGTCCTGAATGTCTTGATTTTATATTGGCACGGAGAGGACAGTTTGCATGTTTCTCACATGCAGTTGGTCTGCTGGCTACCCCACTTGTGGGATATGCCGTGATGGTATAGTAGTAGTAGTATTTTTTAAAGACTGTACGGAGGTTAATATATTTTTCTAATTCGATCAACAAATCTACAATAGACTTTATCACACAAATGAACTGTAATTTCAGCCCTTTTCATAATTCCAGCTAATGGAGAAATTTTATTTATTTTTTTCTTTACATGGATGGACCAATCAAGTTTTTCATCAATCTCAAGACCTAAATATTTATTTAATATAATTTTCGCTTACCGAAATTTCCATACACTTATATATTTTCCTATCCTATTTAAAGAATTTAACTTGTGCATGGATAGATAAAGAAAAATGGAAATATATTCTTTCTTTACTGTACTTCGACTACAAATAATTAAGTACATAAAAGGTATACATTCAAGTTAGATACAATCAATATACAGAGGGCGAGTTTACCGCATCCCGTGGAGCACCCGGTAAAGAATTGGTCTCCCACTCTTCCATGTAAGTTTTCGAGTGTCCTGTAAAAGGCAGGTGTTCGAAAAAACTAAGACATTGTACATCTTAAATTCAGCGATGAGGTCTGCCACCCATCCTGAATGTCTTGATTTTATATTGGCACGAAGAGGACAGTTTGCATGTTTTTTACATGGAGTTGGTCTACTGGCTACCCCACTTGTGGGATATGCCGTGATGGTATAGTAGTAGTAGTAGTATTATATTATATTGTGGAATTTTTTTTTGTATGTTGCCCATTTTTGTAAATAAATTAATAAAAAAAAATACATAACGTATCCAAATACAATGATAGTAGAAAAATAAATCGCAAAAATAGTCTATTATTTTATCACTCATGCACCCAAATGCATGAGTGATAAAATAATAAACTGTGTTGTGTACGGCACTCTGCTTAGTTAGTTCATTGTCTACACCACTTGTGGGATATGCCGTGATGGTATAGTAGTATTAGCCATGATTGTGAAAACGAGTGATAGAATCATAAATATAAAAAAAAGTTATTTTGAAAATGTGAAGCATGTTTAACGCGGTTTATTTAACGCAACAAATGAGTTTATAACAAGAATGACCACTACAAAACATACTGCACAGCAGTGGTGTGGTTTGCATACTTACAAAAAAGCACCGCGCGCTCGAAAACACAAATACTAGCGCGTACCTTAACAATGTCGTTCATGAATCATGACTGTAAAATTTCTCTGATAGAAATAAATAATAATAAGAACACAGTGAATAAAATGAGGTCTGGGTATGAATTTACGATACAAAGATCGGGAATTTTATATAATTAATAGAGAGAGGAGATTTTTAAAGTTGTTTTCTCTGGAATTTTCATATAAAAGTTAAGACATCAAAATAGTAAAAAATTGAAGTCATGTATTTTAAGTAAATAGTAAAAGCCGAGAGGCAATAAACAAGAGAAAGTTGACAAAAACAATCAGATATTTTAATTGAAAACAATGTTTATAAATGTAAATCTAATCGGAAGAAGTGAGAAAGGCGTCCCAACGCTTAAGAATTATTCCGATTAGATTAGCTACATTGTGTAAACATGGTTTTCCAATGGAAATAATAATGTCTGATTGGTTTGTAATCTGCACGCTGTACTCAAATCCAGTTAAACAATAAAAAAAATTATAAACATTTTTATCCGAGTTGAATTCGAACGCATGACTAACACAATAAGTCTAATCGCGCCACTGCCGTACACATTACAAATTAAAACACTTTCATATAAATATACGTGTATGTCTGTTTAATGTATAACATTTGTTAGTTAATTGATTATAGTTAGTTAATTATATATTGAATGTTGATATGTTGAATTTCCCAATTTTGATGATTTATTGCTAGTTCTGTCTTTTATCAATTAATTTTTAAAAAGTTTTATTGAATGGTTTATACGTATTATATTTAGCATACTGTTTTTTTTATTGTGTATTATCCTTTTTTCATGATTGTTCTTTGTTGTCTAAATGTACTGTCTGTCATGCAATTTCTACAATTTTATTTTATACATGTAAAAGGCTCACGCCGTATATTGTAATAATAAATAAATAAATAAATAACTGAGTTTGAATTCACGATTTTTTTTATTACGAACGCATGACTAACACAATAAGTCTAATCGCGCCACTGCCGTACACATTACAAATTAAAACACTTTCATATAAATATACGTGTATGTCTGTTTAATGTATAACATTTGTTAGTTAATTAATTAATGATTTAATCATAGTTGTTTTGTTATTGTACTAATACAGTTTAGTAGAGGCTTTTGTGTTTACAGCACAACTCACTTAGGTGGCCTGATAAACAATATAATTTTTATTTAACGATGCAATGTCGAATACCTTATTTTTATATTGCTTGTTGATTTATTATTATTTCTGTTATTATCTTAAAAATGTCCCCTTGCACTGAGACCATATCATCTTTAGACCAAGACGATCTCAGCAGGTAAAATAACAGAGCAAAATAAAAAAAAAACTGCAAGACAGAGAAAAAACACAAAAGAGATTTCATCATAAAGAAACAGAATCAAAGGAGAATCTCTATCCTGGCGATAAAGTCATTGTATGTTATGTTGAAAATATTATTAACATGAACATTCAAATCATTAAATATCTTTATAGCTATGCGGACAGAAGAATTTGGGATTATGTTTGTTCTGCTATCCTGTGGTTACAAAAGCATATTATTATTATTATTATGCTGTCGAGAACGATTGTGCGATACTTGGACGTAGATACAAAATTCATCATGAATACATTATTCATCCTCACAATACTCCTCCGAAACGACGAACCGATTTTGATGAAACTTTGTGTGCTTATCTGGTAGGTCTAAGAATCGGCCAACATCTATTTTTCATACCCCTAAAAGTTAAGGGTGGTCCACCTCGAATTATTTTTTTATTTTTTGACAAAAAAAATTGTTTAATGGTACTATACTATACTATACCCTCACGCCGAATCCCAAGTGAGGTAGGCAGAGAGTATGGAACGCCAAACAGATCTATCTTTACACACTTCCTTCGCTTCCTCCACATTCATACAGTTTCTCATACACGCACGTCGGTTCCTCTTACTCAACACGTGGCCGCTCTTGAGAATTTGATCCACGTGATCATCGTTCTCGGACGCCTGCGCTTCCTCACACCCTTTCTTTCAGACAAGTATATCCTCTTTGTCATTCTTACCTCGTTCATTCGTTCAACATGTCCAATGTTTTATGGTGAGGCATTAAAAAATACATACAGCCCTAAATTTTCACCCTTTTACCATCAACCCCTATTTTTTAATAGCGATATTAGTATATGGCAAAACAACGTATGCCGGGTCAGCTAGTAGCTCTCTATTAACCAAAAAATATCACAACTATTTGACATTATTATATGATGAAACCAGGTCACTATTGAATTAAATGTTAAGAAAAACTTAAACCAATTGTGTTTTATTCCATATAATATATCCAATGTATTTTTAACGTAAATTTTAAGTATAAAACATTGTAAAAACAGGGCTGATTGATTGAAAAGGTCACATAACATAAAGAGTTACAACAAATTGCAATAAAATATTATACCTATATTGATTTCAATCAAAATGTTTTCATTAATAATGATATATGTGTTAATAATTGTTTGTAAACGCTTAAAACGTAGCTGTCAGTTAAACAATTAGCGCAATGAAAACGTTTTATTTATTTCAAAATATGATTACATTACAATGTATGTAGTGCACAATGAAAAACAATAATTAATTATTAATTTAAGCAAAATAAAAGAGACTTTGCATTTTCTACTCAAACAACTGTATTTAGTTATAACGTTTTCGGAACTACTTGTTCCATCAAGAATTAGTGCAAAAAAAATGTAGAAATTTAGAAAGCTCGTAAAACAATTTTTTGGTACTTCTAGAGCAGCGATGCACAAACCGAAGCCCGCGGGTCGCATGCGGCCCTCGGTCGGTATATATGCGGCCCGCCAGCAAATTATATAATTTAAAAAAATACCAGTGATAAGTATCGGGTATTCGGTAAAAGTACCGGATACTTAATAATTCGAATAGATTCTTTAAGAAAACTATGGAGTTCTTTTAAAATACATATGTCAAATTCCTATACCATTTTGGAAATTCGGCGACTGGGGGGTAGAAATTCAAACACGTATCATTTTTAGTATCCGGTATTGACAAAACAATAGTCGGTACAAATACCCGGTACCTACATTGTAGAAAAAGGTACTGCGAGAAAATATTTTTTCAGAAAACCGAGGAGTTTTTGAAATATTTCAAATTCCTATACCATTTTGAAAATTCGGTGATGGAGGTAGAAATTGTAATGTGTGAGCATTTCTACAAATTAAACCTTTTGTACTAATTTTCTTATAGCGGCCCGTCATTAGCTCATAATCTTCCCGAATGGCCCCTGTTCCCTCTAAGTCTGTGGATCCCTGTTCTAGAGGGTGCAATGAGGCAATGAATAAATTGAAAATGGCATTAAAAACATTTTCTTTTAATATTATATTCCGTGGAGCACCCGGCAAAGAACTGGTCTCTCACTCTTTTCCGCAAGTTTTCGAGAGTCCGACAAAAGACAGATGTTCAAAAAAAATGTTAAATACATTTTACATCTTAAATTCAGTGATGACGTTTACCACCCATTCTGAATGTCTGAAATTTTGTTTGCACGAAGAGGACAGCTTGCATGTTTATAGCATGCAACTGGTCTGCTGGCTACCCATCTTGTGGGATATGCCGCAATGGGATTGTAGTAGAAGTAGTAATTTTAAGATCAATCCTGATTTGAAAAAAGCTCAATACTTTCCTAGCTTTACATTTACCTACCTGACGATGAGAGCAGAAGCTTTCGAAAGTTGACTCGCAAATTACAATTACGTCACTAACGGAATTAGCAAAAGTTTAGTTTCATTTCGTACGAAAGGGACATTGAAAAAAGAAAAGTGGCTGGTGCGAGAGTGAACGGTGCACTTCGATCTATTGTTAGCAATAGCAATGTCTCGAACATGGCTAAAATGCTGGTGCACAACGCCATCCTCGTACCGACACTGATGTATGCAAGCGAAACTTGGACATGGCTGAAGAAGGACGAGAGTGGAATAAATGCAGTGGAGATGCGATCACTGAGAAGAATGGTAGGTAAAACATTGCGTGATAGAGTAAGAAATGAGGATATTAGAAGAATGAGTGGATGCAAGAGGAGTGTTGTTGATAGAATGCGTGTAAATAAATTGAGATGGTTTGGTCATGTGGAGCGAATGGATGGTGTAAGATTGACGAAGAGGGTGTATTTATATGAAAGAGAGGGTGTGAGAAAGCGCGGACGTCCAAGAACTACGTGGCTTAACCACGTGGATCAAATTCTCAAGGACGGTCGCGTGTTAAGTAAGAGGAATCGGCGTGCATGTATGAGAAACTGGATGAATGTAGAGGAAGCGAAAGAAATATGTAAGGATAGAGCGACATGGCGTTCCGTTCTCTCTGCCTACCCCACTTGGGATACGGTGTGAGGGTATAGTATAGTAGTATAGTATAGTTTCATTTCCTTTTCGTATTATAACGAACTTCCACTAAGAACCGTCTTCGATAAGTTTTACAAGATGTCTTATATTATTTTTATGTCTTGCGGATACGTGCTGGAAAACATACGGAAAAAAGTGGAAGACATAATTATGTAAGCTTTGCCAGAGACTTCATAAAGTAATAAATAATATAGCTAAGCATAATATAATGTATTAATATATAACTAAAGTGCTAATTGGTGTAACCATTTACCTCAAATTAACTAATAATGTTGCAATCGTATCACGTATAGCAAAAAATTGATAAAAATCAACGAACCAATAATAAATATATACATAAGTTGTGTATCAATTACCAATTACACACACAAGTATATAAATGTAGCATATATACTTAAGGAGCGTTCACATTTGTTCACTGAAATGTGATTTGAAAAAAAAAATGTTCACATTTGTTCACAGTGATCACTCTGGATGATCCTCCAAAATGAAAAGGTATGAACAGGCGTTTCATCAATAGTGATTGAAAGCGATTACTACCCGAGACCCGACAGCACACTGTGCCCACTTGAGTGCATATTATATGCATAAGGATGCCTATGTATACTATAAGTACGGTATAGATATTGCATATGCATACAAAATGTAGATGTATATAGTGTGGAATACCGTGGGCCTGGATGTAAATTGTATTGGCTGCGAGTGCCTGTGTATATTTTGTTGATTTTGTGTAGAATGTAATAGGTATGTATTATTTGTATAGATATACAGTAAAGAATAGAATAAATGATTTAATGTGAGATTGGAGTAAGTTTTGAAGGTGTATAAAAATTGTCATAGAATGATTTACATTTAACATTGTAAAAGGCGAAAGCCGTTTATTATATGAATAAATAAATAAATAAATAAATAAATAAATAAGTTTGATGAAAGTTCCTTTCACTGAAACGACCATAAACAAGTTTTATCCTATTATTTTTGTCTTATTCTCTATGAATTTGTATTGAAAGACAGAATCATGTACAAAATTATCATGTTTTCGAGAATTATAATTATCATTTTTTTTTTAATTTTTAATACTTAAGTATAATTTTTTATTTTTTATTTTATTATTTTTTTACGAAAATACGCCAAACTGCATAAACCATGACCGTGAGTTTTGTTGACATGACAGTGAAAGCATAGAATATAAGTATTAACATAGAAAAGACGTGTTCACTTTCGATGAACTGGTTGGACCCTGAGACTCTGGATGATTTTTTTTTTTTTCATCATCCAAAGTGAAGCAATGTGAATGCTACTTTACTTATTAAAAATTGTAATGATACATTACAATACATGTATATAATTTTATTATTCAGCCCTTTATATATATTATTGTAATTGTAAACTATGTGCATTGTGTATTTGATTTCTATTTGATAAAGGATTCTACTGCATTTCCTACCGGTACAAGTAATAAGTATATTATTATATACCCAATACCTAGAATAATCTGAATTACAAATGTTTTGAAATTGTGTCCAGAATGGAATAAAATTAACTATAAACGTAAAAAATATACCACTGCAATTTATTAGAAGCTATCGCAACACTATAATATTGAATATTTTCGAAAGAATTGAAACAGCAGATTTTTATTCATTATATTAATTCATTAAAACATTGGAAGTGGAAGCCCTGCCTCCGAGCTATGACCTACCATGGCCAATACGTAAAACCCTCGACAAGATCAGAACAGGAGTGAGACGCACTAGAAAGAATCTTCAGAGACGGGGTTTGGCTGAGAACATGGTGTGTGTGACTGTGGAGGGGAACAAAACACTGGGCACCTCCTGACATGTCCAATGGCTCTCAGACAGTGTCACTGGGAAGAATTCGTGGAGCGAACTCACCTAGGGGAGCTGCAAGAGAGGTCGTGGCGTTCTGGGAGGGAATGGGAATATAGGATTTTTTTAAATATTTTTTACCGACCGACACGAAAAAAAGAAGAAAATTAATACATTCATACTATCATAGCATTTCTCACAATTAGGGTAGCCAGCGGAACAACTGTGTGTAGTAAAATGGGTTAGATGGATCGCGCCTTTGCGATACACTCGCCCTCTGTATATTGATTATGTCTAATCTGAATGCATTTTTCTATAAAATTGTATGTATTGTGGTCAATGAATAGATAAATAAAAATTAAAGTTGCCCTTCCGTGCTTTCAAGATGAGAGGCATACGTCATCACTGAACTGAAAACGTTAAGTGTCATTATATGGGCACACGGGGTGTCAAACGTTAAGTTTTTCATTGGGAAGAGGTTTTAATGACAACGAATGTCATGGAAAGAGGTGACTTAATTGGTGCAAAGACGCTTTGAATGAATGAGACAAGAGTTGAATTGAGTAGAAAAGTAATGGAAGTAAATTTTGTGCCTGGATACAATAAACATAAATATGTATCTATTTATGTCACCGCCATTGCATCAGTCAGTTACTGAATAACTAGGCAATTAGTTAAACACCGACATTTTAAGTCTAGCCAAAACATTTTTTATCAACCCTAGCGCCACAGTGCCGAATAAAGGAACTAAACTTCAACAATCGGGCTAACTTCAGTAAGGCAGAATGTTGAGCATTTGACGCGTCATTGTGCAACAATGAAACAGCTTCAATATTGAATGCCGGTATTAAACTAACAGCCTAGTCATTCAATTAACTGACTAATTTAACTATCGGGCGGCAACATAGACATGACATCCATTAGCCAATAGTGCCAGTATTGTATAGGTATCGGTGGTATCTATTTAATATAATATTATGAGGAGATAGTAAATGTGAACAAATAATAATAATAGGCTTTAGCATCATTTAGCACTAAATAGGTAGTAGGTATAACACAATACACAATCCTACTAAATAAATGAGAAAAAAGAGAAATAACCTAACAGTAGGTGATCAGTACGAAAAATATTTTAGTCCGTTAGTTTACATGGATGTATGTATAGTGAGTTACAATTACAATCCATTGGATTGGTCTGCGACGAGTTTGATTTTTTTCTCCATTCCTCCCTATTTTCATCTAGTCTCTTTAGTTCTACCTATGTGCCACAGTTCATGTCCTTCTTCAGTTGGTCCATATAGGTGTCTCTTGGTCGGCAGATGATGAGCAGGCCTAAGTGCATGATGTTGTGGCCAATCCATGGATGAATGTACATATTAAACGAAGTTTTCGCATTTTATTGAATTTTTACACCTGCGTAAGTGAATATATTAATAATAATGGTCAACAAACACCTCATCCACACAACCAACAAGTTGTGCGAATTCATTTTAGTAGGAAATAGAGAGGTGTTCCGATGCTTACGAATCGGCTTAGGCTGGTTTTAATGCACTTTATCATGAACGTACCAAGGGTTTTCGTAATCATTAAAAATTAAAATAATATTCTGTTCCGTGAAGCACCCAGCGAATAATTGGTCTCCGACTCTTTTTCGTAAGTTTTCGAGTGACCTGTAAAATGCACCAGGCGTTCGAAAAAATAAAGACATTTCAAATCTCAAATTCAGCAATAAGGTTTACCACCCATCCAAAATGTCATAACTTGGGTTAGTTGGAAGAGATCGCGCCTTTGCAATAAACTCGCCCTCTGTATATTGATTGTATCTAATTTGAATGTAGGTATACATTCTATGTAATTGTTTGTAATCAATGCACAGTAAAGAATAAATAAATAAAAATATAATTTGTTGTTGGCACGGAGAGGACAGTTTGCATTTTAATTGCATGCGGCAGGTCTGCTGGCTACTCCACTTATGGGATATGCCGTGATGGGATAGCAGTAGTAGATAGTTAAATATCTAAACTTTTCTTTTTTCTATAAATGACATGACGCAAGGTTACAAAAGCTAGTACTAATAGTAATAATATAATAATGTGTTGTCTCTCCACACACAAGGTAGTGACTCAAAACCTGTTGCTTACATAACCGACATATTATTATCAGTATCGCTCATACAACTATTTAATAATTTCATATTATAAGATACTCGTAGATGCCACAGAATATCGTCGTTCCATATTCAAAAAGGGGTATGTGATATTTTTTTTTTATTGGCACATCTACAGGTTTTACACAAATACAATATATTACAATATACAAACATATTAACCCATTTAGGTACAGATTGCACATTTGTATTCGAATGTTTTTTCATAGTTAATAAGAAAGTTAAAATGACAATAAAAAACCAAATATTTAAATACAAAAGAAGAAAAATAAAACTACAACAAAAGAAGTTACTTAAAAAAAGACAATGATTTTTACAAAAAAATAGGAGTGGCCCAAACCAAGCATGTAAAAGTTAAATAAAAGATGAAATATGATAAAGCAACAAAAAAAGATGAATAAATCGCTTAGATTAAAAAATATATATCAAATTAAAAAATAATAATTTGAACTTTATGTAGGTAGGCATATATTTTTATAATTGACACCATAACCATTTTATAATGTGATTCTTAGTATCAAATATTAAAATTCATTACTTAAACAATAATATCACATGCCAATAAAAAGTCCAAACAACAATTTTAATGCCTTAATGAACAGTTTTTAAAAAGTAATTCTAATGTTTGTACATTAACAGAGTGAAAATTCATGATTACAAATATCAATATTAATAAACACAGTTAATTTTTCACTAAATGCGCGGTGTAAAGGTCTTACATTCAGAAAACCGGTATAGCAAATTATTGGCTCTGGAAACACTAGAGATTTTAAAAAATAAACACCCCCCCCCCCCCTTCACCATTATTAAAGCCCTTAGCCACACCCACTTCTTCCACTACTATCACACCCCCTCCTATTCCTCCTTCTTAACTTAGATTTATATTTTTTTCCAATCAGTCTTCTTGATAATGTCAAACTGAGCTATATAGACGAAAGCGCTCAAGTTTTATAAAAAAAAATAGTGAAAAATTAACTGTGTTTATTAATATTGATATTCGTAGTTTTTAAAAAGTTTGCACATACTTCTTTTTGAATATGCAACGACGGTATTATATTTTGTAGTACACATACACATTATAAAATTGTCGGACACCGTGTAACATATTTTATGGATAATTCATGTATGTAGGCTTTTGTGGCATCAATAATTGAAATTTGTAATTTTTTTTACTAAAATAATACAAATTACATAATAACAAATTGAAGACTGTTGTATTTATTACTCCGACATGGTTTTGTAAGTATCTTAAAGAGGTCAAAATAGTACTCCTTAAAATAGTTTTTCTATCTTTTTTTTATTATTTTTAAGGTCCTCAGGGAGATCGATTTTAGCCAACAGGCCTTAAGACACTTAAAACTATGCCATACTATCCCATTATGACATATCCCACAAGTGGTGTAATCAGCGGAGAAACTGCACGTAGTAAACATGCAGATTGCCCTTTCCCTGTCAACAAAATCTTTTGACATTCAAGGTACGTGACATTACTGAAATAAACATAGATGTTAATTGTCCTATTCGTCAGGTATTATAAACCTTTTATAGGCTACTGGAAAATTACAGAAAGGTATGGGGAGCCTATTTTACACATTCAAGGCACCCTTTTATGCCCGGATATCTCATAAGTTGAAGAACTTGTATTTATCCAATCTTCCAAGCAAAACTTTTAACCCCACGAGCGGGCCACATACAGCTCAAAGGACTGGCCGAAAAAAAAACTGTCACGTGAGAATATTTTATGATACCTCTATGTCTTCGATGTCCCTCTCAAGGTTAAAAATTGGCATAATGTTCAACATATAATGAGTGAAGAAGAAAAACATACGATAGTCACTGAAAAATCACAATACAGACATGATAGCAAAGTACATGGTAAAAACTCAAATATACAGACTAAGGGATGTACCTTCATTACCCATGATTTTTTACAGGAATGCTAGTTCCTATGTCATCCAAACTCATCTTTTGCTTTTAAGAGAGGTCTCAGAGATTGCCTGAATGGTTCCTCCCTCTGTCATAACCTCCCCACAATTAATATTACAATCGTCCTTAAAGGCTTTACAATATTTCTCAAAACTAAAACAATACATTATTCTAACTTACAGTTATGTTTTAAGACAGCTTGAAACTATTAAAATAGAAATGTTCAAATACACACAGCTGATTCTGTGAATTTGATTCATAATGCAATAAGTTTGACATCCAGATATGCATAACAAAACATAATATTGTCACAAGAAACCACTTGCATTGCGAAGATGACAGGTTTATAACCAGTTTCACGCGTATCACTTAGTTAAATACAAGTATTTATAAATTATAATAACTATACTTCATACATACCATGCTCGCACATAGTTCCTACATTAATTAGTCATTAGCGATATAATAATGAGTCTGCAGCCTGTAGTGTGTACGTAGATAATACATTTTTTAAATATGTACTTTATCAATTTTTAAGTTCGTTTGTAAATATACGTGTATGTACTTATTACTATACCACCACGGCATATCTCTCAAGTGGAGTAGCCAGCAGACCACCAGCATGTAAATAACATGCATAAAAAAATAGGAGGCTCAGAATGGGTCGTTGAATTTAAGAGGTATATAATTTTATTATTTTAATAAAAAGATATATCTGGGGTTTTGTTATAAACCCAAATAGATACAACCTTATACACCTTTCACAGTAAGCTAAAAGCTTGTGTCGTGAAAGGGGAATTCGCCGGCACCTGGGATCTATTATGTGGTGTTCTCACTTTGGCGAATATCGCCAGCCATTTGAACCGTGTGAACAAAATGACAGCTAGTCTGAAACGATAAAAACCAGTAGAAACGATATCGTCTCGAGTTGACTACCTTCCAACTTTCTCGGCCGATTGAACGATTTGTGCATGCGCAGATATGCGCGGCGTTCGTATCTATGGTAAAAGCTTTAAAACCTATAAATTTTATAATGTTTCCCACTTCGTGATAGCTGTTATTTTTTTGTTGGTTTGTGGCGATTGTTTTCTTAATTAAAAGGCGCCTTATAACCTCTACTATAACATTTTCGACTAAAAATAAACACTTCGCGATCTCCATCTCGACGTCCGCCATTTTGAAAACAGTGTCAAAATCAAAGCGCATCTGACAGATCGTTTCTAAATCGGTGGACTGTGTGAACAGGTGTGACGATCAATGGGTGTACGGCGAATTTTGTTTTTTCGCCTGACGTTATATTTTGAAATTCGCCTGGCGATATTCGCCAAATGCGAACACCCCATTACCTACATATATAGTGAGTTACAATCCATTGGATTGGTCTACAACGAGTATGGATTATCTTCTTCATTCTTCCCTATTTTCTGCTAGTCTCTTTAACTCTAATTCTTTTAATTCTTTAAGATGTAGGTAAAATGTCTTTATTTTTTCAAATCTCCAACTTTTACAGAACACTCGAAAAAGGGCAAAGAGTGAGAGACCTTTTAATAAATACTGGTAATAACCCAGACCGGTAATAACCGGCAACTCCAATTTTAAAATATTGCAATTGCATATTTCAAAAATCGACCTATGTATTTTAATCTAAGTAAAATCAATAATTCACATTTTTACGTGAAATCGATTTAAAATTGACAATAATATTATATGCGTAGGTATACATTAGGTCAGAGGCGGCCGGCAATATGTATTTGCGGGGGTTCGGTAAAAAAAAACATCCTTATAAAGAAATTCTACCCTTCTCTCTTTACCATTAGCGAACACTTCATTTACTCTGGTATTTTCTGTTCTTAATGTATTCTACGTTTAATTCACCCATTTTAATAGTAATCTATAAGCTAAAACGATAATAATTAATATTATATCAATTTATATAGGTATATCGTAGATTCTTTAAATTGCATGTAACATGTTGATATAAGCGCGCCCGAATACAAAAAATCTTACAAATAACTAATTATCTGCATAACACAATCGCGACTATGACTGTCTATAGAAATTTTACCACTAAGTAATAAGTAATAACAGTGTATACGGCTGACCTATGAACCTCACGACGTCAATCTATGCATTTTGACACGCTTGGTAGGTAGGTACTAATTCATCGCGTCCACATAACTAATAACAGGAATCCCTTCACATATAAAAACACTACTACTACTACTACTATACCATCACGGCATATCCCACAAGTGGGGTAGCCAGCAGACCAACTGCATGTAAGAAACATGCAAGCTGTCCTCTCCGTGCCAATATAAAATCAAGACATTCAGGATGGGTGGCAAACCTCATCGCTGAAAAACACACTAGTCAAATATCTATAAAAACACACTAGTCAAAAAATTTCCGTCAATGTACGACAAAATGCTACAAGGCGTATCTCTTACTCCTTTTTACGTGTGAGCATAGTTGTGTTCAATGCTCAAAATGTCCCATATATTTTTAATATCTCCATACAATCTTAGCACCACGAACTTAGTATTGAAGTTTTACGTAATGTATGGGTTATCGGTGCAATATTAGATTTTGCACCGTTAGTTCGCTCAACATCCGCACTAAAATATTCTAACGAACAGTAGCGCTGCATGTTGCAAAGCAATAGTGAATGTGATGACTGTGTTGTTCATATGGTAACTTGAATAATATTATTTTATTGTTCATGGAAAAATTTATTGATATTTTTTAATTTTAATTATTACATATTGTTAGGTTTCTATCTTTTAAATTGGGGGTGCGTTTGAACCGCCGCTCATTATCAAAGAGCCGCCTCTGCATTAGGTATAATTTGTAATAAATATATGTATCGTCGCGTTAGTACCTATAATGCAAGATTAATCTTAGTTTGGGACTAACTCGATTTGTGTGAATTGTCTATGCATGCTATGTTACAATATATTATAATAATACTTTATTCAATCAATATACAGACAAAACAAGAAACTATTAATCGGTTCCGGCAATCCACCAATTCGAGTGATTTCACAAAACAAGAGACAATTATATCACCAATTTGGATAATTGTATATTGCAGCAGCCTCACTAGGTTGCCCTGTATCGAGGCGTGCTGCGTAAAAAATAAAATAAAATTAATAAAGGATTAATAATATCTAAAATAAAAATCTACCAACGAATATCAAACAATAGAAATATATTTGAGCTTTTGCAAAGGTTTAAAAAGGTCGCTCATACTTGTCATAATGATTTCTAAGCAATGCCGTGTTTAGATTTAGTTAACAATGGCATAATATTATAATTATGTAAGTAATGCAATATAATGATGATTAGATAGTTACATATTTATAAAATAATTTACCATTGGATGTAATTAATTGATAAACAATTAATAAATGAATTATTGTGATATAGATATGAACCTATTAATAGTATCAATAATAAAGTAATGTTATATATTATGCCTTTGAGATATGGTGCTATAGACGCATGCTGAAGATTCACTGGTCGGAACTCGTCGAAAACTAAGAAGTGTCAACCAGGGTAGGCAAAAAAAGGCAGCTTCTTAAAAGAATCAGCCAACAACGAACTAACTGGATTGGCCACAACATCAGGCACCCAGGACTGCTCATGGCCATCGCGGAAGGTAGGACCGAAGGTACAAATGACAGAGGCCGACCAAGAGACGCTTATATGGACCAACTGAAGAGGGACATGAACTATGGCTCATACGTAGAGCTGAAGAGACTGGCTGAGAATAGGGAGGAATGGAGAAGATAATCCACACTCGTTGCAGACCAATGCAATGGATTGTAACCCATTATATTTATATAATGCAACTTAAATTCTGAAGGCTGTAATAAAGTTGATATAATTACATTAAATTAAGTGTCTTGAACTTATTGGTAAAAATTTAAACCGCACCAAATAACATTGTATAGATAAAGTCTTTCAGCTAACTGAAATAATGTGTGATATTATGTCGACAGTGTGTGTAATTAATACTAAATGTGAACAGTTAGGGCCGATCTTATAAACATCCGTTAGTTACATAACCGACGAAATATACCGAAAAAACAAACAATCGGTATTTTTTGCGTCTTATAAACGTCCGTTAGCCATATTTCGGTAAAAATCTGTAGGTTAGTTATACCGACTGTTTTGGGAACGGTTTTGACACTCAAACCGTCGGTTTATTAGACATTTCTTTGTTCGCTATAGAAAAGGTAATTTCTCTTTATACAGTGTATCTGTGATGCCTCACTTCTCATAAGAGATATTGTTGTTAAGTAGCCAGGATCAGTACACACACATATTTTTCAAACGTGATTACACAATGCTGCGAGGTAAAACTTCAATAATGCGTGTGTATTTGACCGTTGCTATGCAAAAAAAAACAAAAAATCATAGCAACGTGAGTTTATTTAACATGTGGATGACGAATGGTCAAATACGTTTTATAAGACACCCGTCGGTTTGTTTGGCTCACAAACTGCCATCCGTCAGCAACTTACCAAAATGCTAACGGATATTTGATATAATGTTTATAAGATCGGCCCTTGCTAAACTTAATTAAAACTAATTACATTCTTAGTCCTAAGTAGAACATTATAATATGTGTCATGTTTCCTGTCATGAATACTACAAAATGAAGAATTAAGACACGGGGAGGAACTATTTAGGATTAGTTTAGTTAGTATGGATTTTAGTTTTTTTTTAAAAACGTGTAAAGTAGAGGAGTTTCTGATATTGCAAGGTAGATTATTCCACATTCTAATTGCATGGCTTAAGCAAAATTTGTCTTTCCATAGCTCGCTGTACATATCTCAATTTTCTTTTGTATGCATTAACATAACAAAACATACATAGACAATTCACACAGATCGAGCTAGTCCCAAACTATAATATGAATCTTGTATTATGGGTACTATCGCGACGACACATATATACATAGAATGCATTAAACATATGAGTAGATACTTATCAATCTCCGGTATGTCCACCAGGTACAAAATTTCACTTTATTATATGGGCATATAGAGAATCGTTTTTACTTTGGTTTAGTTTTGATCTTACTCACGTATGTCCACAGATTTATTAGGAAAATACTGTCTAAAAAATCAAATTCAAATGTCGCGTGTGCTGTGTTGTTCCGCCATTTTATTAAAAAATTAATGCTTATAGCAGTTAAAATGGATACAATTGTTAAAATTGTTGACCCTGACAAAGCAAGGAAAAGAAGTAAAATAAAAAGCCAGGAAAAAAATTAAGATATGTCCGTCGATGTACTTCTAAATCCAATATGTCCATATCACATTTCACTTTTCACAATAACAAAAAAATGTCAATTATCTCATTTTCACTTATGATGGACATATTGGTGTATACTGTATGATAAGTATCTACTCATATGTGCAATATGTAACACCCAGATCTAGGACAATTTGAAAAAGATCATTCTTCATCAGAATCTTGCCCTGGCCCGGCATCGAACCCGGGACCTCGTGACTTGAGCGTTTCCTCTGCGCCACACCGGTCGTCATTGTTGTAATAACATCGGATGATTAACAAAATAAATAAATAAATTAAAAAATTACCTAAATTGCAAAAAGCTAAATAGGACAATGATTGAATGACACACTAATCTATTGCGCAAGAACTTTTTCACTGTTATTATGTGTGTCTATGTTACCTACATACAAGTATTATATTATATATGAATATATGTAATAAGTGGAAGTATCGAATCAGCTGTATTACATTGCTATACATTGGCGTACGTACTCGGGAGGGAGTGGTAGCCCCTAGACCAGCGATGCACAAACCGCGGCCCGCCAGCGAATTTTTTTTTTTTTTTTTTAAAACAGTTTTTAAAAGATAAGTCACAAAAAATCTACCTAACTGGGCTTGAGCCCGTACCAAGGTAGACTGAGCCAGTTTTCACCTTACATTGTCTCAGCGCTCAATTTTCTTTATTTATTTATTTATTTATTCTTCTTGCACATCATCATTACACAACAGTGTTAACAAAATAATATAAAATTTTAGAAACTAGGACGATGTGCAGTGGCGAGATTATCACTATAAAGTGATTTCTTCCATCTTTACTTCAGTTACTAAGGTTATTTTCCCTACTTTATTTAATCATAACATAACACACACGCTCACGCACGCACACATACATCCACACACACAAACACACTCATCATCCACATACACATCCACCCACACCCACATACATGCATTCACACACATACATACATATATAGAATTAAGTATATAATATTAAAAAAAATTGTCAATACCAGTGATAAATAATCGGATATTCGGTAAAATTATCGGATACTGTTCGAGTAAATATGTTTTAAGAAAACTGAGAAGTTTTTGAAATATTTAAAATCCCTATACCATTATGGAAATTCGGCGATGGGGGGGGTAGAAATTCAAACACGTAAAAATTTTAGTATCCGGTATTGACACAAACAATCGTTACAAATACCCGGTACATTGTAGAATAAGGTACTGCGAGAAAATATTTTTTTATGAAAACTGTGGAGTTTTTGAAATATTTCAAATTCCTAAACCATTTTGAAAATCCGGTGACGGGTGGGTAGAAGTTTTAATGTGTGAGCATTTTTAGAAATTAAAACTTTTTTCTCTTATAGCGGCCCGTCCTTGGCTCATAATTTTCCCGAGTGGCCCCTGTTCCCTATAAATCAGTGCATCCCTGCCCTAGACTATCGAAAATTGTAGAAAAGTACAGTCATAATCATAATAATTTGTTGATTCTAATTCTAAAATCATAATCCTGGTTATCCCAATCTTACTACCACATTTATTAATAGATGTAATAGATTTGATATCCCAATCCCAAAGTCTGCTGGCTACCCCACTTGTGGGATATGCCGTGCTGGAATAGTATCTAGAACTAATGGTAAAAAAAATCTAAGCTGCTGAACTCCCCTCTCGTAGAAAATTTGGTTACGCCCTTGTTGCTATACACTATTACAATATGATATTATGTTTTATTTAGAATTAAACACATATCTCTAAGTGTGTTGTATATTTCTCTACAACTCTTACTTTCGTTAAACGCAGCCTCTATCTAACTATCTATCTATAACCATCTGTTTATAGAACTATCTATCTATGTATCTAACAATACGTGAATAGTTGTTGAGTATGGTCTTGTCTTGTTTGTTCTTACATTATGGCTTACTTAAACTGGCTATTCGGTTTCGTTGTTTGATCATACAATTTTATTTCATCTGTGGTCATCCGACTGTCCGATTTTATTTATTGATCATTGATTTGGTAAAAATCCGTTTTAATTTACGTAAAAAAACACAAATACTATAAGTTTTACTTCTTTTCTAATGATTAAGTTACCTGGTTTTGACTTACAAATTGAACACATGGCACTATCATATTATAAAAAGACAACCTCACCTTATTCGGTAGTACCTTGGGCAGGGTCTGAACCCGCAACCCATCCTTTACACGAGGTGTGCTTTTTGCAATTAAACTTTCAGAAGACATGCCGAATGTCTCGAAATTCAGTCTTCTAAACCACAATGACCAACACGTGAAACCGTCATGACCTAATACAATGATCGATTGTTAAAATTGCATCAATAATCTAACAAAGTCATTGTCAAATTAATTTTGCTACATGCAGCGTTGTTACTTAAATACTATGATAATCTAAAGTTATTTTTTATATCATTCTGAACGAGTGTAATGATTTATTAGACGATTTTTATTTTGTTCACTTGTAAACATTAAGCCATTATGAAACTCTATGCGAAAAAAAAATATTACTCTAGTAACGAAAAACACATTCTGAAGTTAATTGACAGAAATAATGATATTCTTTTTTAATTACAACACAGTTAACTTTTCACTAAGATTTATGTAAATTTCGAGCGCTTTCGTCAATGCTGATAATTATATTGACATTTTCAAAAGAAACGAAATCAAAGTGAAAAGTTAACTGTGCTGTAATTAAAGTATAATATCATCATAATGAATTTTCACTCTCTGAATGTACAACCCTTAGAGTTATTGAAAGAAATAATTATTGGTACTGTGTGTAACTAGTATAAAATAATGTATAATAAAGCTAAATTATTATATCAGAACTATCTATTCTACTTTTGTGGGGAGTTTTTTTTTTACATTTTCAATATTCAGTCTTAAAATTAACTTATAACTGCTTAGTAATTAACAGTGAGTCTAATAACTAAGCAATATTTAAGACTATAGACACATCATGTAAAAGAAAACTAATTGAAAATGATATAAAGAGTTTGAAAATACATAAGTATAGGCATTTCCGCTTTTTAGCAATCCACCCACGCGGACATTAATTTGTTAAACTTCTATAATATATTGTGAAATGTATTGGTACAATTTCTGAATAATTTATCTAATTTTTCGGATCGATACCTTAGTTCTCGTCGGTTATAATTAGGTAGGTACTACTTCGTCCATATTATTATGTCTATCAAATACAATGATAGTGAAAAGGTCTAAACCAAACCTGCTAAACAACCTACATTAATGTAAATAAGTAAGTAAGTAGGCACACAATATTATGTGTAATGTAAATAGGTACCATGTACTAATTGTACATACGTTACTAGTTCCTACAACTATAGACACACACACAGAGTATTCTGCAAACAAGTACCGAGAGTGGTGTATAGTAGATACCAGTGGTGTGTCTATGGTAGTGTGTTCGCGTGGGGCGAATATAGCCAGGAATCCAAAATATCGTCAGCCGTTTGAACCGTTTCAATGGAATTTCAAGAAATTTGAAACAATAAAACCATTAAAGATGATAGCGTTGGTAGACCCAAACTCCGTTCGATGGATGGGGTACAAAGGGATATAGACAACGTTGGCATCAGGAATATTGGCAAAGTACATGTCAAGATAGAGGGAAATGGAGACGAATGTTAGAAGGGGTCAAGGCTCATAACGGGCTGTAGGGCAACCGATGAAAGATGATATCGTCTCGAGTTGAACACCTTTCAACTTTTGTTTGCTCAACTATGTCGGTTTCTTTAGGCGCATGCGTAGATAGGCGCTGCATTCATATTTATGGCCGAAACTGTTTGCTGTTGGCCCACTGATTTGTGTCGTGTACTCTCTCGTGTCGCTATTATAAAATTGTTGTTTTTTCTTAGTTAAAAGATGTCCTATATTATGTACTAAAACATTATTGACCAAAGACATACACTCCGTGATCTCTATCCCAAAATTACGTTAAAATCAAATGTGGCAAACACCATACAAGGTTTTCATATTGGGTAGGCCCACCCTTAATAAATAAAAGATATTAATAAATTCTAAAATAAATATTAAGTAAATAATTTGAAAACAATGGTTCCATTTGAACTTAAAAGTTATAGGGGAAAAAAATACTTCCAGAATACTACATAATCACACATCCAATATATAACCAGGTTTTTCAGCGTTTCAGACGTCATCGCATCGAATTCACACATGGTGAACGACTGCGCGCAAATTTGGAATGATCGGATTGTAAGTTGCATGTAATTTTCAAATTATTTTGGAGCTTTAAAACCTCGGTTTTTCTGCTTATATGAAAGACAAGCTACTGGTAGATATAGGAATAGGCTTTAAGATAATAGGTATAACTTATTATATTACCAGTTCCAATAACTATTTCAAATTCACCCATACTTACATACCTACAAAATCAGCTGATACGAGAATAGCTACATTGTTAAAATATTATATCATCAAAATAAAATAAAAATATCAATTTGGATTGTTATAGCATTCATCTCTTGAGCAACAGGATCTTTAAACATTTCTTCCCAGTTTCCTGGATTTCCCAAAACCTGCAAATTGTGTGCATTTCTTAGAAACGTCAAATTTATACTCTTGAATGTAATGTATCTAAACATTTGTTGCTGACTGGTCGAACTAGCAGCCGATAAAGTATTGAACTTAATTGTTCCGGCGCCATTTAGACGGGAGATCGCTATCTACCTATTTGAGATCTGAAAAATGAGATCCCAAAAAGATGGTCGCTTCTAAGGTTTGCATAAAGCGTCTCTCGATTGGTGGACCTTACATCGTGACAGTGTGAATGGTGGAATTGGTGAACGTTGTCCATGGACACCGAAAGTGATCACTTAAGCCAGCCTAGAGCCAATTCGTAAGCGTTGGGACACCTTTCTCACTTCTTCCGATTAGATTTTACACAATGTTGCATTGTGTAGACATGGTTCTCCAATCGAAGTTTCTGATTGCTCTTGAATGTACACTATCTAACCCAGTGTTTCCCAACCTTCTTTGTGCCATGCCCCACCGTAGTCTTTTCAAAAGTCATATGCCCCACCAGCCTCTTTTTTAATTACTTATATTACAACTGAAATTATTTCAAAATCAAATTGCTGTATGCACGTGGATATATTTAGTTGTGAATGCGTATATTAAATTATAAATTTATAGTTGACAATATGTGGAAACGCGGTGCCCCACCTTTGAGGCGTGATGCCCCACCGGTGGGGTAACCCTGAAAACACTGATCAAACCAAACCTAAAAAGTACCGAATATCCTACAAAACTGTATATGTTAACGATTTTAAGAACCTTAATTGATGAGAAGAGATACTTTTTTTGATAACGAGAGAAAACACTTTTGAAAAGTCGATTAACAATACCAGATTTGAGATTGTCAGAATATATTTTACAAAACCGAAGAGAAATTCAAACATTTCAAATATATATACCTATATGGTGTGTTTTAATTGGTTTGTACTCCCTCCCTATACACGAGATATCTCTAATAGGGAGGTAGTTGTAATATTATTGTGATTGTTTTTCATTGTTTATTGAAAATAATATTGTATTGTGTACCTACTTTGGAAATAAATATATTTATTATCGGAAGGGGGGAGAGTAGATAATTTGTGCTAGTTGGAAGAGATCGCGCCTATGCGATAAACTCACCTTCTGCATATTGATTGTATTTAACTTGAATGTTTACCTTTTATGCAATTGTATTTAATCAATGTACAGTAAAGAATGAATAAATAAATAAACAATCAACCTCCCCCCCTCAGCGAGCCAGGATAAAATTATCAAATCTTGACCAGTCCAGGGCAATCCAAATATATTGGACACAACCGCTGTAATGTTGCCGAATTAGATTACCTTCAAATAATTTTAAATTGACATAAATTGCAAAATACAAGTGTGAATACATTACTTAACGATAATTAATAATACCAAAAAAAAAAGTGTGTTGTGTAAGAATCATTTCTTGAAAAAACTTCATATTCATTGATTGCCTCACGGTTCTTTTATATAAAAAATGTGTTTAATTATTATTATCAAAACGAAATATATTATTTCTTAATTCGTTAGCGGTCAACACAGTCGAAGTGTTGTGCTATGCAACACACACATAATATGTCCAATTTAGTAAGTATTTATTGTGTCCGGCGTTGCTCAAAGAACATTAATATTTCACATTTTAAGTACATAAATATGCCAGTTAACAAACCGACTATCTTTTAAAATACAAAGCAATGAATGACATTGCATATTATTTATTCTAATTATTTATGTCATAGATGTATAAATTGTATGGACACACTATGGACTCACTAAACTTAATCATGTATCAAACTCCCCAAAACAAAAATATTAACAAGATTTTATTTAATATTTTTGTAAATATCTTTTTTTAAACCTATCCAGAACTGAATATTTTACTTTTTACTTGTATAAAATAGGACAGGATAACAATTTAATTAATAAATCCCATCAGGTGCCGGCAAACTTCCCTCTCACGACACAAGCTTTTAGCTTATTATCTTAGTGTATAAGGTTGTATTTGGGTTTAAAAACAAAAACCCAGATATATCTTTAAAAAAAAATCGTGGAGTAATACTGACTGACGTTTCATGTCATCTCCAAAATATAAAACTCCAGGTCCTTTCCATTATGTACAATAGTTAAATTTGATTCTATACCATGTTCTACATTTAGCCTATTATTGTTGTATCCTCTCCTATAACCACATCTATGGTTAATATTAACATTTCATAGTTTTTTTTAAAGAAAATACTTGAATTTCTTATCCCGTCGAACCCCGGTAAAGATTAGATTCTCACTCTTTTTTGTAAAATTTCGAATGTACCTACTGTAGAAGTTTCGTATTATTCGTTGAAAATCACGTTTAAAACATCCAAAAATCTTCAATTCAGCCACCCTTACTGAATGTTTTAACTTTTATTAAGACAGAGAGGACGACTTGCATAATTATGTTTATTACTTCCACTCAGTCCCCTGGCTTCCCCACATATGGAAAATGGCATTATGGTCAGTACTTTGTTTGTGTACTAAAATACCTAAGCTAAAAAGAGTATGGAGGCCCGGTAAAAAATTATCCCACTCTTTTATGTAATTTTTCGATTATACTGTAAAAAGCAGGTATTCGTATCACATTACATTATAAAGATCATTGAACTTTTTTCAATTATGATGAAGCATGCCTATACCGAATGTGTCTTATATTTTTACATGCAATAAATACTCTATTGGTAACCCCAAATGCGGAAGGTGCTGTAATGTTAATGGTATGTTATAGATAGATAGATTTATTTATATATTATAAAATATAATGATACATTTTCTTAAAAATACACTTAAGGCTTGGACAGACCCCCGCTTCTTGTGAATTTCGCTCTCTTTCAGTTACTGAAATACGCATAACATTCATGCAATGTTCATGAAAAAAAAATATAATATAGATCAATATTTTACCTAGAGACCTAGTTTTAGAAATTATTTAAAAGTGTTACCAGTTTTTGAGAAAATAGGCTTAGTTATCACTTGTAAGGATCAAATCTCAAGTTCTCGTTATGGCATGATTTTAATTTTTGGTTTGATTAATGACATGTGTAAATATCTTCTACTTACTTATTAGATTTTGACATTCTTTAATTTAAGTATATTTCTTTTATAAACAGCTAAATCGTGTATTTAAAACAATATTTTTTTATTTTTATTTATTGTACAATAAACCTCAAAACAGCAATCTGGATTGCTGGCATCAGAGGTAAAAACCATTTACAGACATCAAGCAAACAAAACAAAATATAAACATAAGTAATACATTTGACATTTAAAAATAAATAATATATACACATATATATGAATATAAGCATGTACATAACACAACACTATAAATCACTTCAAACTTTCTGGACACTAACACCGTTTTCTTTCACTAGCTTACTAATTTTGTTTTTAAAAGTTTTTACATTGCTACATTCTTTTACATTGTTAGGTAAACTATTATAGGCTTTAATTGCAGAGTACAGGAAACCATCACGAACTCTATTTTTTCTTGGTGTATCATTTCTAATATGACCTGCACTTCTTGTATTATATCCATGTACACTATTATTGAACGTCAGCGTCAGATTTGATTTCAACTTGCCTTCTTTAATTTTATGTATAGCTTTGGATTTTTCCATATTTATTAACTGTTCTAGGGTCATCTCTCCTGTAATTCTATATAGGTCAGCTGTCTTTGTCAGTTTATTTAGACCATGTATATTTTTGAGTGACTTATTCATAATCCTTTGCATTGAATCTCTGACTTGCATACTACAGTGTGACCAGACCACCAATCCATATGTAATGTGAGGCACAATGAAGGCATGATACATCATACGTTTCGTTCGCAAATCAAACATGTCAGCCCTTTTCATAATTCCAGCTAATGGAGAAATTTTATTAATTTTTTTCTTTACATGGATGGACCAATCAAGTTTTTCATCAATCTCCAGACCTAAATATTTATTTAATATAATTTTCGCTTACCGAAATTTCCATACACTTATATATTTTCCTATCCTATTTAAAGAATTTAACTTGTGCATGGATAGATAAAGAAAAATGGAAATATATTCTTTCTTTACTGTAGGTACTTCGACTACAAATAATTACATAAAAGGTATACATTCAAGTTAGATACAATCAATATACAGAGGGCGAGTTTACCGCATCCCGTGGAGCACCCGGTAAAGAATTGGTCTCCCACTCTTCCATGTAAGTTTTCGAGTGTCCTGTAAAAGGCAGGTGTTCGAAAAAACTAAGACATTGTACATCTTAAATTCAGCGATGAGGTTTGCCACCCATCCTGAATGTCTTGATTTTATATTGGCACGGAGAGGACAGTTTGCATGTTTCTTACATGCAGTTGGTCTGCTGGCTACCCCACTTGTGGGACATGCCGTGATGGTATAGTAGTAGTAGTATTTTTTAAAGACTGTACGGAGGTTAATATATTTTTCTAATTCGATAAACAAAACTACAATAGACTTTATCACACAAATGAACTGTAATTTTTATTATATTTCACGGCTGACATGGCATTATTAGATATAATATTAATAATAATAATGTGTAAGTACATAGTGCAACGAACTCTCAATTCAAGAGTCGTGTGTTCAAATATATCGCTCAAGGTCTATGTATAGTAATAGGAGTAATAATAATGCACAACATCTAACTGATAACAAATTAATAATATTGATTGTGTATCTGCAAATTATTTAACACTAATCCTTGTAAAGCATTACGCATTGACACTTCTCAGCATTATACAGCCAGATAAGTCTCCATATGATCAGTCATGGTCACACAAAAGCTTAACAGTCTAATGCCGCGAAAAATTCACCTACCCAGATATCAAAGGATTAGGCTCAAATTAATATTGATTGTGTATCTTCTAATATACTTCTAATACTATCTTAACCATCACGGCATATCCCACAAGTGGGGTAGCCAGCAGTCTAGCAAGTTTATTAACTGCAACTAGTCTGCTGGCTACCACACTTGTAGGATATACCGTGATTGTATTTTTTTTTAAAAAGGATATATCTGGGATTTGTTATAAACCCTAATACAAACTTATACACCTTTCACAGTACGCTAAAAGCTTATGTCATGACAGGGGAGTTTGCCGGCGTCTAGGATCGAGACACGGACCCCCTGTTTACGAGACCGAGACTCTACCTTCAGGCTACCGACGAAAATGTTGATGTAAATTGAAAATTATGTAGCTAGAAACATCATTGTACAACATAACAATCCAGTTTACAATGATAATAATATTAATTACATAGATATAAATGTAATATTCTTGGTCGCATAGCGAGTATCGCTTCTCAGGGTTATGTATCGGTTGATGGCTAAAGAATAAAATTGTCTAAATTAATCAAAAGGAAACGACAGTTAATGAAAGCCCACAAGAGACATCAACGCAGTGTTCAAAAGCTCTGGCGAGAGAGAATCGGATAAGTCGACCACGAATAAAATGGATTAATTCCATTCACTGTGTCGGTGTTTAGGTAGTAGAATTCCATAACAATATTAAAAAACAAATGTTTTTTTCTGCAATACTTACATATGTTTTATTATTGTCGAGAGGCGTCGTTGGTGTGGCGAGAGATTGATTGACAATGTCCTTATAAGACGAAGGACGTCTCTCTCGACACTAAAACATAATACATATATAATATTTTTACGCGGAGGCAGAATTGCCATCCACACTTCTCAGCATTATACAACCAGATAAGTCTCTATATGATCAGTCATGGTCACACAAAAACTTAACAGTCTAATGCCGGGAAGAATTCACCTATCCAGATATACAGGACATCAAAGGATTAGGCTCAGAACGCGGGTTCAAAATACCAGCATTGTGCCTGAAATATCTGTGTTCAAAAACTTTTTTACAACATTACAAGTGTTTATTATAATAGATTTTTGAATTTTAATGTATAAATTAACCGGTGGATCTAATTTTTGTTAATTATTTATTAAAGATTTCGGAGTTAACCCTGTAGCTGACATGACCAAAGGTATTATATAAAGGGGACCTAGAATGCCAAATATTTTTTATTTCTCCTGCTAGTTCTGTATATTTACGTATTTTTTTCTGTGACGGTTGTTTGTATATTATGTGTATTTGGGACAGCGATGTCTATTAGGTACGTTATTTTATTACGTTTATCATGTAATACTAAATCGGGTCTATTATGATGTATTTGTCTATCTGCTATTATTGTTTTATCATAATAGAACTTGTTATTTTGATTTCCTAAAACCGGTTCCGGGTTGTATTTATAATAAGGAATTATATTTTATAGCAGCAGAAAACATTTGGTTTTTTTTATTTCAATATGATTCAAGATTCAGTTTGAACAGCAAATTATTTTTTTGAATTCAATTCAAAATTCAAAAAAAAATATAAGTCAATACATATAATATATGTGAAAAGTTAGTCAGAATATAAACTATGTGCCACTGTTTTCAGAATGGAAATTGAAGGAAAATCACAAAAGATAACATGTTAAAATTTGTGGCAAAAAACTACCTCTTTTTCCTCTACCTTTTTGTTGTTCTGGAAAATGTCGCATAACTACTATTGCACCCTTTCCTTACTTTAAAAGGATTCTCGCCTAACGTAGCTTAAATTTTATTTGGCTATAAATGTATGTGTACTTGAATATAATAACTATTTTATGTACTTGTTCTATCTATCTATCTATTAATCAAAATGTATCAATTTAATTAGTAAAATGGTAAGTACAAACATCAACTTAAAGGTTAACTTCAAATCATTTTAAATTAAAATTAGACATATTTATTACACAGCCTATAATCATGCAGTGACGGGACATGATTTTTTTTATATTGGTCAAAACTACTTTATAAAAAAAGAACAATAGTTCAGGAGTAAGCTGAAAACACTGCTTTTCAAGAAAAGCCACGGCGCCCTTGAGATGGTCACGGATCAGTAAACGGCGCCAAATATAAATTGTCTTTATTATTATTATTTCATATCTCATTTATTTAACAAAACAAAATTAGATTCTACATTTTGAACACAATATAAAATTAACAATAAAATTTGAATATAACATTAAATAGCAAAAACCATAAAATATTAAAATAAATTTATATTCAAAATGTAGAACCCCAACATTATTCGACTTGATTCTTCCATGATGTTCTATGAAATAGTACAATCATGGGAGATCACTTACAGAGCTACAGAGACAAAAACCTTCTTACTATCCTGGTGGACGATAGAAGTACGGCCATAAAATAAATTAATTTTTCTTAATCAAGTATTATTATTATTATTAATTTTCAAGAGAATGAATGAGGACAGAATGACCAAGAAGATATATTTGGCTGAGAGCAATGGTGCTCGGAGACGTGGACGTCCAAGGATCAAATGGCAAGATCGTTTAAATCAAATCCTTCAGGATGATTACGTATTGAGCACATTGAACAGGAGAGCATCCATGAGGAATTGTATAACAGTGACGGAAGCGAAAGACGTATGCAAGGATAAAAGGAAGTGGCGCTCGATCCTTTCTGCTTACCCCGCGAGGAAGCGGCGTGATGGTATGTATGTATATAACAATTACATACAATTTCTGTTTCATACACATACGCGTTTGAGAAATTGTATGAATGTACAAGAATCGTAAGAATCAGTCTAATAATTATGAAAGTAGAAAGATAAATATCTATGGCGTATCGTTTTCTCTGCCTACAACACATGGAATACGGCATGAGAGTATATTAAAATAGTATTTTCATAATTTTTTTTTTTTTTTAAAAAAGATATATCGGGGTTTTGTTATAAACCCAAATACAACCTTATACACCTTTCACACTAAGCTAAAAGCTTGTGCCGTGAAAGGGGAGTTTGCCGGCACCTGGGATCGAACCACGGACCTCTTGTTCTGAAGGCCGAGACTCTACCTCCAGGCTACCGACGAACTCATTAATTAGGTTAAGAGATTTTGGAAAACATCCGACTTTTTCAAATTTTCAATATGGTGTAATAATTTGAGATATTATTTCACAATCTCATCATTTTTGCATAACAATTTCAGACAAAATCAACCTTTTTTTCTATAGACATACGGTGCTTGCTTTTTTTCATGTATGAAAAGCTCGCCTCTGCCTAAAAATAGCGTACTTACTAATTTGAAAATAAACCTTAACGCGTACTTTACTTTGTACATGATTATTTCATTTCCTTAACTATGTACTTTCCAGTATTTATTTATGTACTATCAGAGACTTAATTATCACGATTTTTTTTCACTATTCTAAGCGATTACCTATGTATTGACATCAAAATTCAATAAAGAGAATAGATCACCCCACACTGCTCTGTTAACTTTAGGATGTCCTGGCTGTTAACGATAAAGTATTCGTAAAGACATCGCGTTTTAAGACATTCAACATCTTCAGTTCAGCGATGGAGTATGACTCCGGTTCTTATGTACTGTATTAGCTTTTATTGGCAATACCTAAATTACACGCAATTTGTCCGCTGGCTACCCCATTTGTGGGTGATGCAGTGATGGTATAAATGAATATGAATGAAAGCGTCAAAATTTCGAGTAATCTAAAACTACAAATTCACTTATTTTCGATGGATTAACTATGTAATAGTTGCTAGACATTTTGATAATATAAAGCAGGGATGCACAGACTTATAGGGAACAGGGGCCACTCGGAAAGATTATGAGCTAAGGACGGGTCGCTATAAGAAAATTAACACTGAAAATTTAAAAATTCAAATTTCCAGAAATGCACACACATTAAAAATTCTACCCCCCCCCCCGTCACCGAATTTTCAAAATGGCATAGTATTACTGGTTAGGAATTTGAAATATTTAAAAAACACCTCGGTTTTTTTTAAAGAATATTTTCTCGCAGTACCTGTGTTTGAATTTTCAAAATGGTATAGGAATTTGAAATATTTCAAAAACTCCTCAGGTTTGTTAAAGAATATTTACTCGAATTATTAAGTATCCGGTACTTTTACCGAATATCCGATTATTACTGGTATTTCAATTTTTTTTTATAATGTATAATTCGCTGGCGGGCCGCCGATATACCGACCGAGGGCCGCATGCGGCCCGCGGGCCGCGGTTTGTGCATCGCTGATATAAAGCATTTATAGTAAGTATATATAATCTGTCCATGTTATTGTTACTTGATTTTTTAAAATTGCCATCGATTTTGACAAACCTTTGCCATCTAGTAGATGCTTGCTTGGCCCGTAGATGGCAAAGTGTTTGCAGAAATCGATAGCTATTTAAAAAATAATCAAGTAACAGACGATACATAGTCTAAATATTTTATATTATAAATATCTTCCGACAATTCTTAGGACTTGTGATACCGCAGTCAATTAAAAATGTGAAACTTTTTACAACTTTTGAGGTGAAACTTAAAGCTTGCTATCCCTAGTCGGAAGGCTTTTAATGTTGTTATTGTTGTTGTTATTATTAAAAAGCCTATTCGTAATATCAAGGCGACTGTGTAGAGACGCTGACCTCCAAATATCTTCTTTACAGTTCAAAGACAAAAACAGAGGTTAAATATTATGTTAGTTACTTCCTCATCATTGATCAATTAATTTATCTAATTTATTTATCTTATATCAAAACAATATTAGAATAATTAAAATCATTACAACCAAACGGAATATATAAATGTTATTAATATTCTTTACTTTGGAGAGAGTGTACATGATATAATTGTACCATTAACGTGGAAAATATTACTAAGCACATAGATCTGCGGCATCATTGAAGGAGACCCCCCGTCCACCCGGATACCGCTGAAGTCTGGGGTCTTCCATTTATTCGAAATTCTACTACACATAAAAAATCTTGTTCACTCCGAAAGTGCCATGGTGGGCAGCCTGACGGGCTGGCCGGCCAAAATAGTCCCGTGTGTGGAATATTTTTACTTCACTCCTTCGATGTCTCTCTAGCCGAGAGACATCTTAGCCTAGATTACAAAAGTAAAAATAAAAATACGTAAAATATTTACAAGAATTAGGTACATTTATTTTGGAGTAAAAGCTGAGTTGAGGTGTCCAGAGACTTCTTCTAGGTATTCAGGCCGGCGAACCCGAGGGTCACCGTTACCAGCGTCGTTGTAGAGACGCTTCCCTCCCTAAGGGACATCCCAACCAGACCTAATACTCTCCACCAAGAGAGACAGGCAAAATCAACTATCAGAAGAGTAGAAGAAGACAAATAAGTACGTAAGGAAAGATCTATATGGCTTTCATCATCTCTGCCTACCCCACTTGGGATACGGCGTGAGGGAATAGAATACTATAGTATAGATTTTTTGTGTTTTTGAAAACACCACATTTTCTGATTTCCCCATGAGTAACAAATAATTGTTTACCAAACACAATCGTACAAGTAGTTAACATTTAAATACGCATTTATTTATTACATAATTATATTTATTTATTTATTTATTTAAGACGTCACAGTTATTATACAACCGATTAAATTAAACGTAAGCTTTTATGAATTTTTCATTATTTTCGATTAATTAATTCAAATATATTATCCTTTCTATGGTTTTTCCACAATAGAATCAAAACTCATGTATGCTAATTAGCTCTTTTAAATAACAAATTCTTATAGAATCCTCATGTATTCAAATAGTTGTATTTTTAATGTGTTAATTTTATATTTACTCATGTGTCGCCGCCCGATTTTTAGATTAGCCAGTTAACAAAATGACTAGACGATTATTTAAATGGAGGCATTCAATTTTGAAATTGGAGGAACTTGCGCGAATGTGGAGGAAATGAAAGAAGTGTTTGTAATTTATTTAGTTATTTTGACAGTTTTACAATACATTTCTACGTGATTAAATAACACTGTGTTTTTCCTTTAAAGTATTATATATTTTCATAAGCTTTTCGGACAACGTCCATCCTCAGTGAAAAAATACTTAAAACTTAAGGTATTAAGTACTTTAAGTAGTTAGTTTTAAGTATTTTCATCACTGAGGTTGGACGTAGTCCGAAAAGCTTATGAAAATACATAATACTTTAAGAATTTTTAAAATGAAACACAATATATAGTTATTCCACTATTGACTTTATTAATTTTTGCGAGCCGGCTTTCAAGAGCTTCCGCTCTCATCTTTAAGAGAAAGACACAAGTGTTTTAATTTAATTAAATTAAATATTTAATTATGACGAACTTTCACAATGTTTGCTCTTCAAAAATAAATATATTTTTTCTTTATGATAATAGACAACAATGTAAGATAAGTCAAAAACAGGTGAAGTTTACCAAAATTACATGCCTACATAAAATATTACCTTTTATACATACAACGAGAATATTCTATGATTATTCATCTAGTGTCCTCCGTAATAGAGTATAAATTACTATCAACAGCTTTAAGTGCCCCCACCAAGAAGAAAGGACAATAAGGAGAAAAGGTAAAGAAAACAATGAGTTAAAACCTCTGCTTGTATTCGAAGAGACTCAGTATTGGCCAGGAATCAAGAAATTTTGATCCCCAGTGGTTGCATCAGAGATTTCACTATACTACACTATCACGGCAAATCCCACAATTGGGGTACTCGACCAGCTGCATATAATTAACGTGCAAGCTGTCCTCTACGTGCCAATATACAATCAAGACATTCAGGATGGGTGGCAAACATCATCGTTGAATTTGATATGTAAAATATCTTTATTTTTTCGAACACCTGCCCTTTACAGGACACTAGAACCTTACAGAGAAGATATCTATATTGTTCACAAAAAACGTGTATGTAGGTATGTATAGATGGCGTTATAATCATTATGGCATTCCGTTCTCTCTATCTGCCCCACATGGGATATGTATGGCATTAGGATATTGATAGATATATAAAAATTATTTTTTGAAAAATTGGTAGTGCATATATAAAAACTCACTATCTTCGGAGAATGCATAACAAAACAATATAATGCATCTCCGCTTCTGCAATTTTGCATTTAATGCAAATGTCTATTCTACGCCATAAAAAATAAACGAAGTTTAATAAAATGACAATCTTATTAATTTGAATCTTAAACAAGACAATTCGTATTTCTAAATTAATAAATTTCAAGATCGGACAATACCCCGAAAAATATATTATGTGAATACATATTTATATTAAAAGATTCATGACGGCTATTTTAGTAATGTAATTAACATGTTTTTGGTCTTATACAACATACAAAAATTTGCACAAAATAATAAATAAAGTCTACTTTTTAACACAAATTACAACATAAAATATTCATAATGTTATTGAGATAAACAAATAGAAAAAAAATCGTTTCATTGTGTTTTTGATTATGTCAGGGGTATAAGGAAGAAAACTCTGAAATGTTTATGATATTAGGTATCACCTATTTCAATTATTTGTTGTGTATTAAATTTATTTTGTTTCTATTTTTCTGACAGGATCCTTGAGCATGTCTCTTATCCAAATTATCCGGTTAATTAACAAAATTTCTGGTTAGATATTAATATTATTATTTTTTATATATCTTGACTGGTGACTTAAATTTGTATAGATTATATATATATGTATATATTTTTCGTGGATTTATTTTTGAATCAATATATTGTATTAGTATTTCAATTTTATTTTTTTGATTTGCGACTAAAAATTTTATAAGTTATATGTATGTATATATGTGTGTGTGTATAATTTTATGGATGGATTTTTGAATTGATACATTATATTTGTATTTGAATTTTATTTTTTTGACTTAAACTGGAGTGAAGTTGTGATTATGTTTTTTTGTGTATGTGTGTATGTATTTTTTTTTATATATATCCCTATATTTTATGTTTTTTTTAATACTCTTCATATGCATATACATGTATTTATAAAAAAAAATTCTTTATATTTTGGGCATATTTATATTTTATATATATTTATTTATTTATTTATTTATTCATTCTTTACTGTACATTGATAAAAAACAATTACATAAAAGGTATACAATCAATATACAGAGGGCGAGTTTATCGCAAAGGCGCGATCTCTTCCAACTAACCCAAATATATATAGCTGTGGAGATGCGTTCACTAAGAAAAATGGTTGGTTTAACGTTGCGAGAGTGAAGAATGAGGATATCAGGAGAATGAGCGGATGTGAGAGGAGTGTTGTGGACAGAATGCGTGTAAACAAGTTGAGATGGTTTGGACATGTTGAGCGAATGCAAGATGAAAGGATGACGAAAAGGATGTATTTATCTGAAAGAAGGGGTGTGAGGAAGCGCGGACGTCCAAGAACCACGTGGCTTGATCACGTGGACCAAATTCTTAAGGACGGACGCGTGTTGAGTAAGAGAAATCGGCGTGCATGTATGAGAAACTGGATGAATGTAGAGGAAGCGAAAGAAGTATGTAAGGATAGATATATATGGCGTTCCGTTCTCTCTGCCTACCCCTCCTGGGACATGGCGTGAGGGTATAGTATAGTATAGTATAGTATAGTATTTTTGTTGATATTTTTGTTTTTATGTGTCCAATGATCGTGTAAAATTGTAATGGTTTATCTGCTTACTTATAAAGGCAATTGTCGTGTATTTTCTTAAATAAAAATAAAATGAAATAAATAAAATAGATTGTAATAAATCAAATGTTTTTGTGTTAACACTTTGGAAATTCATTATAATTAAAATGAATTTAAAAACACTGTATAATTTCCAAATTAAATTTATTCACCTCAAACGTTTTCGCCAAGGCTTCTACTTGGCATCATCAGGATGCCTCCTGATGATGCCAAGTAGAAGCCTTGGCGAAAACGTTTGAGGTGAATAAATTTAATTTGGAAATTATACAGTGTTTTTAAATTCATTTTAATTAAAATAGATTGTGCTTTGAAAATATTGTGTCCACGATTATTTTCTGCAAGTTATCGGGTGTCCTGTAAAAGACGAACGTTCTATTAATTTATTTTTTTCTTGAGCATGTCTCTTATCCAAATTGTCCGGTAAATTTACAAGAATTCTTTTTATATTGTGCTTTGACAATATTGTGTCTACGATTATTTTCTGCAAGTTATCGGGTGTCCTGTAAAAGACGGACATTCACAGAAGAGCAAATAACACATAAAATCCTCGATGGAACAACAAACGATTCCAGAGCCCTCAAGACAGCCATCGTGATTTCCCGCTTCTTCATTGAATAGTCTTCGGAAAATATGTTGTAAAGTAGGTACCGACATTCGCCTTTAAAAAGAATTGTGTTAATAGTTTGTGGAGGCTGTAGGCAGTCTGAAAAAGTTGCCTGATAATATATTGAACATCTTTGATTAAATAATAAGATGTGTCTGCCAGTATGTTACTGAGAGGGCGTCTAGTATATTTAACGTATACAGTTAGTTCATTGGCTACCCCACTTGTGGCAGAGACCGTGATTGTATGGATAGAAATAATATACATATTATACCTATATCGATGAAAATAGATGCTGCACTTGTTCAAAATTAGTCACGGCGCAATTTAATTTAAATAGCTCTTCCTGTAATATTACGTCTTTGGCATTACTAAGAGAACTGTCAAAGACAAAAGTAATTAGCAGAGACAATAAAAATACTTAGATTATTATAGAGTAAATGTGTAAAGTGGGTACCTTTAACACAATGTCATTTTCTATGGCCACTCCAGTGGCGGGACTTACTTTTTTATATTGGTAATACTTTCATAATGAATTCAGTTTGTTATTAAGTTTTACTAACTATTCCATTTTTAAAATATTATTATTCTCTGGTTGTTGTTTGATCTATCGACGCTATAAATGATTTTACCTGTTGTTATAACTATTTCTTTTTATATTTAGAGAAATCTACATTTTTGTAATTTCGGTATATTTATATTATGCTTTGAAAACACAACAGAAAGTGAAATATACTAAATAATAATCGCACTGTTACAGGCATTATGTTGTCTTTGTTCCGTCGAAATATTATTTTATTTGTGGAATTCAAAATTGGAACATTATTTTTAATATATGAAGGGAACCATGTAGTTTTATAGTTATTTGTTTAATATATGAAGGGAACCATGTAGTTTTATAGTTATTTGTTTAATATATGAAGGGAACCATGTAGTTTTATAGTTATTTGTTTAATATATGAAGGGAACCATGTAGTTTTATAGTTATTTGTTTAATATATGAAGGGAACCATGTAGTTTTATAGTTATTTGTTTAATATATGAAGGGAACCATATAGTTTTATAGTTATTTGTTTGCCGAATTGAAAGGGTGGCGTTGATTGTGTGTATTAACAATTAAATAAAAAAAAATGATATTTTCGATTTGTTGAGTTGAATTGAACAATCTGTATATTATTTTTTTTTTTTTATTTATTTATTCAAACATAGACGGCTAATGCCTTTTACATAAAATCATAGTACAAAATTCTATATACAAATTCATATTGATTATTCATTGATATCTCGTATTGGACAATGTAAGTTAATTGGATTCAATAAAATTTTACCAGGAATATAGACGTTTATGATGCCATTTTATCTAATGTGTTTATTTTTTATTTGTCATTACTTAAAAAAAAATACCGCAAAAATCTTGAAACCTATACCTTATTTATTTTAAGAAAAATTAGATTAATGTACCGGTTAATTTATACACAAAAATTCAATAATCTATTATAATAAACAATTAAATAGGTATTGTTAGAAAGTCTCTGAACACAGATATTTGAGGTAAAATGCTGGTATTTCGAACCCGCGTTTTGAGCCTAATCCTTTGATATCCTGTATATCTGGATAGGTGAATTCTGTTAAGTGTTTGCGTGACCATGACTGATCATATTATGAAGACTTATCTGGTTGTATAATGCTGAGAAGTGACCTGAGTGAACTGAGCCTAAGTTCAGGCGTATTCTTGAAAATTAAGAAATGGAATATATTCTGGATTTTTGCATATACGGAGAACACACCACTGGGTCATACTATCGTCCTTAGATAAATAATGTGCAAGATAAAATCGTATTAAAATAAAAGTGTTCATAAATGTTTATTAGTTTATTACAAATAATAATTAAATAAATAAATAGATAGATAGATATTAGATAAATACTTCAGTACATGCATCATAAGATTATTATGGCTGATCAAGTTATAGTGTTAATAATTACCGTACAAGTACGAGAATATTATTATTATATCTCTAATGAAGCTTCCGGATATTGTTACTCAATGGTCACGATGTACCTGATAATGAAGAATACTCTATACTTCGACATAATTATTATAAAATTTACGAACATATGTAGACCAGAAAATATATAATACTTACTAATTCTCTCAAAATTAAGGTGCCGAAATTAAGGGGCCCCTTTAGCAAAAACGATAAAACATTCAATTTTCAACAAGTTTGGTACAGAATCTCTCAAAACTTGTTGACCCTACGAATATTTTGATTTGATAAAATATGAAAACAAATATTAATTACCAATATCAAACTTTAACTTTAAAAAAAAACTCGATTTTAGCTTCATATTATTCGTTTATAAAAAAGCATATTTCTAAAAATCGAATTCGGGGGTGTGTTTGGTACATAAATGCACGAGAACCCTAGAAATGTTCATATATTTATTTTAATATTGAGAATATTTAGATAGTTATTACAATTATAAAACAAAACAAAAACTATTTTTTTGTTTTTTTCATGGATATTGACAGACTTAAAAATTATTTTTTGATAAAATTTCTCATATTTTGAAACCAAAAATCACCGCATGAACTAAATTTTTTGTATACTAAAAAAAGTTTGCTAAAATCTATAGTATGGCCAATTCTGAATCTTAATGAACTAACTAACTAAAAAGTTGATTAATATTAGTTATTATGTAGTATTCAGCATTAGTTACGAACTATAAACAACTACATATAAACTCGAGAACCACCAAGTGCAAACGGTAAAATCTATAGGACAAACTAATATTAGTCAGTGATGCCGCAATACAAAATGTTTTTCACGTTCCGATTTACACTTCTGGCAACAATTTAATAGTTGTCGCGCGTGAAAATTGTGAAATGTCAGATTTGTCGATATATTTTGGCGTTCGTATTTGCGTCGATGGTGGTGTAATTTTACAATTTATACATGCTAATAGTTGCGAGGGCCCTAGAAACATAAATTTTTACTTTTAATTGAAAAAAACAACTTAACACTTCCAAAATATAGCAATATTCTGCGGTAAAATGACAACAAATAATAATATTCGCACATTAAAAGTCGCGAATAAAATTATGCCAAATCCAACTTATTTTAGTCGTCGGCTATCAACCAAAATTGGATTCTGAATACGAAATCCATTGATTCTCGAAATTTATAGTTGTACTAAGGTGTCAAAATGAACTAATGAATTAAATTAGTACGGAAAACTGTGAATACGAATTAGAACTAATTATCATGACTCAACTATCTCCTCACACTTAGTTGACTTAGTTAGTGCAACTAAACTATTTTATGATTCAGAATTGGCCATAGTATTAATATGCTTGATAAGATGAATAAAAAATATATTTATTTTACAAATAATTTGTATTTTGATATAACAAAGAGTACCTAAATAGATCTCGTCAGTCTGCGATTTATTTATTTTTTAGTAAAAAACTAATATTGGTAATAAATATTTGATTTTTTATTTTATCAAATCAATATGTTCGCAAGGGTCAACAAAAGTTGGCAGTTTTTATATCAAATTTGTTGAAAATAGAATAATATTTCACCGTTTTCGCTAAACGGGGCCCTTAATATAAACACGATAGATATTTGCTTTTTCACCCCGTAAACGTGAGACTTGAGAATTTCATAATTTCATAACTTGTCTCTTGACAACAGAGATATAGAAAGCGAATAGAGAGAGCTACAAACTTTTTCCGGGAGCTTTGGACAATAGACACACACACTATAGCACCTTTGAAGTCGTAAACGGCGCTCTACAAAAAAATATATATACAAACTGATAGGGTAGAGGGGACCATTTGGTACATCTTGTGGGAACTCTCTATGCATACAGGGTGTCACATTTTTTGAAAGATTTTTTTAGAATACCAGAATTTTACACATTTACCATTAAAACTTTTTTTATTTCGATCCTACACAGTTTTGTTACTATTATTATACATATCTCATTTTTTTTTACAAAATAACATTAGAATCTACATTTAGAACACAATATAAATAATAAAAACAATAAAATATAAATTAAAAAAAAATTTAAATGTAGAACCTCAATATTATTTGAGTTGATTCTCCCATGATATCCTTTAAAAATAGTACAATACTTACTTACTTTACTTTTCGTATGGCGAGTCTTGGGCAGTATTCTTCACCACTTGTGGTTGCGTCTCAGTCATGTTTCATAGTCTCAGGTCCAGCTGCTGCAGCCAGTTGGTAACATCCTCTCCCGCTCCGTGCAGGCTGGATGGGTCCCCTGGGAATCTGCGCAATGGGCACTCCTCGACGATGTGGCGAATTTTTTTTTTTTTTTTGTTTGTTGTTTTTGTCTGATAATCTGCGCCACAATCACACTGCGGAGATTCCCTCTTTCCCCATTTCCATAAGAGGTAGTTACAGCAGCCCAGGTCGGTTCGGATTCGATTGAGTTGAACCCAGGGCTTGCGTGGAAGATTAAAACCGGGGACACGTTTGGTGGGATCCTGTATCAGTTGTTTGTTGCGAGTATCTGTATTCCTCCAGAGATCCTTCCATTCGGTTTGCGTGACAGTGTTCGCCACATCCACACTCCATATCGGCCTTCGAGACCTGAGTCTGCCCTCCGGGTGGTTGTTCATGTACGCATATACAGGGAGAACCGGGTTATCGTTAATCTTTTTGATTTCCCTCGCAGTAGCCTGCCTTCTTCGAACCTCAGGGGGAGCAATGTTAGAAAGAACGTGCAGCCACGGTGTCGGTGTCGTTTTTAGTGTTCCAGAAATGGTTCTCATCGTTTGGTTCAGTTCAACATCCACCTTTCTGCAGTGAGAGCTTCTTGCCCACACAGGAGAGCAATATTCGGCTGCGCTATACACTAGGGCCATTGCTGATGTTCGCAATGTTTCGGCACCACTACCCCAGCTTGTGCCAGCCAGCTTTGATATTATATTATTCCTGGTCTTGATTTTATTTTTCACTTGCTCTAGGTGGTGTTTATAGGTTAGTGATCTGTCTAGTTTGATTCCCAAATATTTAGGAAAAGTTTCATTAGGGATCTTTTCGGTGCCTAGGTACAGATTAAGTTCTCTCCCGGCCTGCTGATTGTTCAAATGGAGGGCCATTGAAACCGTTTTCCTAGGATTTAGTTGGAGGTGCCAGTTCAGGAAATATTCTTGCAGTATTTTAAGGTCAGCATTCAGTGTATATTCCAGTTCCTCGAAAGTTTTACCCTGAGCCACCACAGCCATATCATCCGCGTAGGTGAATTTTGTTGATGATGTTTCTGGTACATCGGCTGTGTACAGGTTGAAGAGTAATGGGGATAACACCGACCCTTGCGGGAGCCCATTTTGGAGGAACTTAGGTTTACTCACTTCTCCGTTTAGATGGACCCTGATTTTTCTATTGGAGAGCATGTTTTCTATCAGTTTGACAATTTTGGGGCAACCCAGAATCTCAGCAATTTTATACAAAAGGCCTTTTTTCCAGACGGTGTCATAAGCCGCCGTGAGGTCCAGGAGTACCAATCCAGATTTCTCCCCCCTTTGGAATCCATTTTCGACAAAGGTTGTCAGTGCTAGGACCTGCTCGCAAGTGCTTCGACCTTCTCGGAAACCAGCTTGTTCCGGAGGCAGGAACTGCTCAAAAACTGGAGTGAGTCTTGATGCTAGGACCCTTTCAAAGAGCTTGTAGACCACTGAGAGCAGCGATATGGGGCGGTAACTTTTAGGAACCTGATATAGTTTGCCCGGTTTCAATATCGCAATCACCTTCGCTTCCAACCATTGTTTGGGTATTTGTCCCCTATCCATGATTGTTGAAAAGTATCTTGCCATCCATTGTTTTGCTTTTGTCCCCAGAAAGATTAGAAACTCTGGGAGTATGTCATCAGCCCCAGCCGCTTTACCTTTTTTCAGCTGTTTCAGAGCCTTCTCCACCTCCGTCACCTCGATATCTCCAGTACAATCATGGAAGACCACTAATATTTATCATAATTATTATTACAGATGTACCTACTCCAATTCTGGAATATTAAGCAGCTCTCCCAGAAAGCGACGTTCTAAAAAATGTGAACATACAGAGACCAAAAAACGGGTGGATGAAAAATATTAAATAATGTTGTATAGGTCGCATTTAAAAATATTTGGAAAAGAGATTGAGCTCTTCAAATATCAAAGTGGGTATTTAAAATGATTTATTATTTATCTAGGTGTGAGGTGGGTATCTAGTTATAGTATTATGTATACGATAAGTACATTTGATTCCTTGATCTTGACATAATGCACTTCATATTATATTATTTAATGAAATAGATAAAACTACATTAGGTAATTATATTACGATTGTATTGTCAAGCAATGTGTACTTACCTTATTAGCCATACACTACTGTAGTCTCAACATAGCGACAATATGTTATTATACCCATTAGTTATCTATAGTATTTGCAGTAAGTAAGTATGTAATATTGAATTTATATTGTAATATTGTGTGTGTTTATGTTGCTAATAATTAATTTATCAACACTCTGTATCACGCATGGACATTTTTACAATCTCTTTTATGTATCTCTTGAGTGTATATTAATTCCTGTACTATCTATCTATTCCCTCACGCCGTTTCCCAAGTGGGGAAGGCAGAGAGAACGAAACGCCACATAGAGCTGCCCTTGTATACTTCTTTCACTTCTTTACTGGAATTGACAAATTCAAACTGAACGAACTATTCCATGAAACCGATCAGATATTGTGTTGGACGATCGTAGATCCCGTAAAACCTACATCATAGTCATCACTATGATGAGAATTTAAATAAAGCTGGGAAGGGGAAGGTAATTAAATATCTTAACCTTGCTCACGAAATCAAATATATGTGGAGAATACCAACCACAATATAGTTTTGTCTGTGAATAGTTTAATACCTATGAGTCTGTCAAGCAGCCTCAGAAAACTGGGAGTAGATTGCAAAATATATAGGTACATACATTGCAGAAAGATCCACCACACACCCGGATACCTCAGGAGTGGTACAACAAAAAACCAAAAGAACAACAACATAGTAAGGAACTTATGGAAAAAACCGAGCTTCATGTGGTGTTAATACAATGTTTACATTACAATAATGTCAATTAATTTATTAGCGATTAGGTAGGTACATAATAAGTATCTAATGTATTAATATATGTTAGGTAGTTACTGAAACAGCTGATTGCAATGTATAGAAGGCTATTAGATGTAATAAGCTGTGCATTACATTGTATAAGGCTAGACACAATATGATAAGGTTACAAATGTTTATCTGTGGAAGAGGACGTGAGCTTAATCATGTTTCTATTCACCCTCTAAATGTCACTTTCCTTGTGGAGTAAAGAAATTAATAGATTAATAAGTTCGATCCCAGATGCCGGCTCCCCTTTTACGACACAAGCTTTTAGCTTACTGTGAAAGGTGTAGTAGGAAGGAGGCAGATGTCGTGGCTGCGGAATATACGGCAATGGACCGGAATAACAAGGATGGGAGAGCTGAGGCCTGAGTCAACAACACACTATCGCGTCACGTTCCCGCTCCGCTAGCGTTCGGGTGCAGACGATGGTGCGCCAAAGTGTTAATTTTCGTAACTATTGTGTATCTTAGCAACGAAATTGACACTTGCTTGCAACATCGTCTGCACCCGAACGCTAACGGAGCGGGAACGTGAGACGAAAGTGTGTTGTTGACTCAGGCCTCTGGTCCGCACAGCGCGAGACAGGGAGGCATTCTCCAGAGTGATCGCCAACGTCGGGGGGACCTGATACGGCACTGATAGAAGAAGAAGAAAGGTGTATAATGCTGTACATGGGTTTGTAACAAAAATGTCAGATTGATTTAAAATCATGAACAGTAAATACAAATAGGTACTTTTTTACATTTTTATATGTGTTTTAGCATTTTTAGTTCTTCCTGTATCTTTTTATTCAATAAAGTACCTCAAATTTATGTTTATTAGTTGGTAAGAAAGAGATCTTAATTGGTTTGCTCGTTGTTGTAATTAATTATTTATTGTTATAATTGTTTGATCCATATAGAAAAAAGAAATTAAAAAAAAATACAAAGCAGTGAATTCGTCTCCCACTCTTTGCCGTAAGCTTTCGAATGTCCTATGAAAGGCAGGTGTTTTACATCTTAAATTCAGCGAGGAAGTTTGCCAACCATCCTGAATATCTGATTTTTTCATTGATACGAAGACAACAGCTGTTTATGACATGCAACTAGTCTTTTGGCTACTTGTGGGATGCCATCATAGTATTGGTTAAAAGTATTATTGTAATTTTTAATTATATTGTAAATTATACACGTTGAAATCGAAGAAGTGTTAATCAGGGTAGACGAAAGAAGGCAACTCCTTAAAAGGATCAGCCAGCAATGAGTGAACTGGATTGGCCACAACATCAGGCACCCAGTCCTGCTCATCCATCACCATCGCGGAGGGCAAGACTGAAATGATAGAGGCCGACCAAGAAACACCTATATGGACCAACTGAAGAAGGACAATATGAACTACTGTGGCACATACGTAGAAATAAAGAGACTAGCTGAAAAAAGGGAGGAATTGAAAAGAGAATCCAAACTCGTTGCAGACCAATCCAATGGATTATAACTCACTATATATAAATTACCTACATTAATATTAATTATATTGATTTACATACAAACATCTTTTTATAGGTGTATCACGGTCAGAATTCAATGTATGTCCGTTGCACCGGTTGGCATCGAACCAAGAAATTGTAACATAAATTTAATAGTCGTGATTTAAAATACATAATAATACATCAGACAGAACATACTCTTCCAATCTTATATCATACTGTCTGTGGAAGTCAAGTGCATCTACCAAGTCGGCTGTCTGCGATACGCAGTGGATATGAACCTTGGCAGTGAAAAAAATAGAATAGCATAAAAAATAGAATTTAAGAGATTCCTCATAGAAATATTGACAAGCTTTAAAAATTGTTTTAAATTGCCTATCATCTTTTAAACCTTCATCAAAAATTATTAAATAGTTTTAAGAATATCAATATTTAAGTCGCCATTCAAATTTAGGCCAAAATCTATATCACAAATATGTAGATAGATACCTACTTATATTTTTATTTATTTATTTCAATAAATACGCGGCATTTGCCTTTTACAATACATTTAAACATAAAACATTGTATAATCTTCGAATATATAAAAAAATTATAAATAACAATGCTATAAAACTTTAAATAAGTAAAAACAATAAAATTATTATCAGCAATTATTACAACAACATGAAATTAATATAATAGAACATAGGTAGGAACCAAAATATTAGCGCGTCCATATTATAATCATATACATAGACATATACAACTATGGCAACACACTATTTGTCCATCCAAGTGCGCTGTAATATACATAATACATTATAGGCCAGGTACATTTTAACGTTTCTATGATTAATATTTAGTTATTTGTTTAATGTTTTCTTATATATTGGTTTCAGTATAATGTTATATTATAATTCATTGCATAGACATAACAACGTAGGTATGCGATAACACCCCTAATTTCATAATAATTGTTAATAATTCTTGTCGCGGCCTCAAAACCAATCCCTGTGGAATGCCAGAAGAAATCGAAAAAACCTAATAATAAAGTTTGCTATGGTTCAGAAGTAGACAGTAATGGATTGGGTAAAAGTGGGGTAAGGTTAATATATCGTCCACTTTTTAGAATATGTAAAACTTGACTATGTAACTGTCCATTTTTATAGTAGATAATATGTCAACTCCTTGATGTCCTTACTAAAGGTGTAAAAACCTTGTCTGCATTGATGGTAAAGCTCGTAATACGGTATTCAACATTATATAGACTGTGAATATATCTCATTGATTTAATCATAATAATTATTGTAATTTATATTATGAATAATGCTTGAATTACCATTGCCGATACCTCATATTTTTATATTATATTCCCCATGCATAGTTAACCTAAATATGCAAATAGATTGCAGATGGTTGGCCAAACAGGAAGGATGTACGCAGGGAACTGTTTTAAGTCCTTTTCAAACCAAAACTGCAATAAATAATTTTAAAATTAAAAATACATGAAATTGAGGGCATTAATTTTTTATGTTTGTTTTTCTTATATATTTACGTAAAATGTGTCTGGTTTATCACTTATGTTAATTTATTTATTTATTTATTTTGCGCAATATCATTATTTATTTACCTATTTATTTATTTAATCACATAAACAGCTAATATCTTTTAAATAAAATAACATAACATAGCATGTATAGACAATTCACACAGATCGAGCTAGTCCCAAACTAAAATTCATACATATCATAATAATAAACAATCGCAAATTTCTCACTCAATCAAAGCATTTACCCACAAACTACATTAACAATAGCCTTATAATAATTATTTTTTTATTCTTTTGTACATTCTCAGTTACATAACAAAATCAACAAATCAAACAACATTTAAAAAAAATGTTATGATATGCAGTGGCATGATAATCACTATATTAGTGATTTCTTCCATCTAACCACTAAAATGTATGATATCTCCTTCAAAACATAAATCAAAATACCAAATATATGCCTTACATTATTTAGGCACTAACAGGCAAAACAATATAAAATGTAAAAAACAGTGGCGAGATTGTTACTATGTAGTGATTTCTCTCATCTTACCATGTTGTTGCCTGTTGGTGCGATTCGTCAAAAAAAAATATTCTAATCTAATATATAAAATTCTCGTGTCACGGTGATTGTTATCATACTCCTCCGAATCGGCTGGACCGGTTTTGATGAAATTATGTGTGCTTATCGGGTAGGTCTGAGAATCGGCCAACATCTATTTATGATACCCCTAAAAGTTAAGAGTGGTCCACCCCGATTTTTTTTATATCTATTTTTTATTGCGAGGCATTAAAAAATACATACAGCCCTAAATTTTCACCGTTCTACCATCAACCCCTATTTTTAAATAGCGATATTAGTACATAATCTAGAAATAATGTATATGGCGAAACAACGTTTGCCGGGTCAGCTAGATTTCTAAAAAGTTTTTGCACTTCTTAAACTCCGTAATTGGCAAGTAAACTACCGATTTACATCCGCCACCTATTTTTATATTAAACAATAATAAATAATAATATATATTGACAGTACCTACCTAGTTGTATAATGATAACTGTATGTTTTAGTCTATTATTGTACGTAGGTCAAATTGAATTGTAAACAAAACATTTTATTATAGTTTAACCGACATTAATTTGTTAACAGTTCATGGAAATAAATTAATTTGTTTATCTATCTATACCATCACGACGTCTCCTACAAAAGGAGTAACCAGTGATTCACTGCATGTATTAAATAATAATAAAAAATAAAAATAATAACTAGACAACTTATTTAAGATGCGCCGTTTTGTGGAAAAACCACCACAAGGGCTTATTCAAGAATCATAACACCTCCTGAACAAAAGGGTTTTTAACCTCGCCTTGAACACCTCCACTCTCCAGAGTTCGCAAATCATAGGAAATTTTGTTCCACAGCAACGGACCAGCCACACAGAAGGCACGGTCAACATAGCTGGCCAGAGCCCTTCCTACGCGGCACCACAAGTCTTTTGACAGAGTCTGTTAGCAGACCGTAGTGATTTTTGCCTGTCCGTTGCCTCCTCAGAAATATACATAATATCGTTATCTGTCTATCGATCGATCTATCGAAATCGAATATTTTCTTCTATCTGTATACGAACGATCGAATTCTTATAGATAGAATAAAATATTTATGCGGGAATAAATATTTGTTTGTGAACAAACACATAAATAATTAGGAATTAGAGGAATTAATAAAAATATAAAGGTCAAATTATTCAAATTACGTTAAAATGAAAGGTTACTTATAAAAAAATGAAACCTTATCATCAAATTCGCGTACCTGAAATTATATTTTCAATCTAGAAGTAAATTTTAGTCCATTCGTATATATATATATATGTGTTATGAGAAAATAATACACTCTATACACATAGTCTTATCCTTTGAACAGATTTGAGGCTAAAAACATTATGAATATTTTATAAATTGACATAGATATTACAGTATAATTGAGTGGCTTATGATCTAAATCGGACATATCTTGGGTTAGTTGAAAGAGATCGCGCCTTTGCGATAAACTCGCACTCTGTACTTATATTGATTTTATTTCATTTGAGCAAATAAATCGAAAATCACCGGATATCTCCTTACTACATTACAATTATTATTGTTCTTGACATTTACCAAACCTTTGTTGACATTTGCACTCTCACTCCAATGTTTTGATTTTTCATGACTAATTTTCTATTTGATTTGACTAATTTTATAATTGCTATACCTAACTTTTTTATAAATACACACTATATTTTATAAATGAGTAGACAATTGTTTCGTCTTTTACCAAGACATTATCAATACTGTCTTGGTAAAAGACGAAACAATTGTCATTTAGTATTGATAATGTCTTGGTAAAAGACGAAACAATTGTCTACTCATTTATAAAATATAGTGTGTATTTTTAAAAAAGTTAAGTGTTTACTTCATACCATAATGGAAAATACTCAAAAAGTTACGGATTATATTAAAAATGCTATACCTACCTAGTTTGATTCCCAATTGTATTTTGTTCTTCGCCAACAGGTTGTTCTCGTTTTGTTCCAACTGTGTTGTGTATACAGTGAAACCTCTATCTATCGTTTTTGAAGGGACCTATTGAAATAAACTATGGATGCGGGAAAACAATGAATGCGGGAGTATAGAAAAAATCACATTAATATGTATTTTAATGTTTAATATGTAGGTACATACGAGTAAATATATAGGTTTTATAAAAATGATACATGTTTCAAAAGTTATAAATCAATTTGTTGAAATAAAAAATATAGTAACAAAATAATAAAGAAAGCTGCATGGAGAGCAAAATCATACTTTATATTGTATGTAATCTTTCATCGTCATTTCCTTTTTTATTGTACCTACTGACGTACTATCATAAAAGACAGCCGACAGAATCAACAAACTGTTCGCTCACTCTCTCTCCAATGTTTTTATACATATATACGATTTTTTTGTGTAATTTAAACGGTCAATGCGATAAAATCATATAGTAAAACGATGAATGCGATATATTTTTACATGTTTTGTATGGAACTAATTCGGAACTGTAAAAAATAACGACAAATACGGGAAAACAATTATTCGAGGAACGATAGATAGAGGTTTCACTGTAGTAGTATTAGAAAAATCAGTACATTGTTAGTGTCGACCAATTGGTTTTTCGGTCGCACATTTTTCATTTTTGTTTCCCGAAAGAAGCAGGGTAGGTATTCCTAACTAGACAATTCATTAATAAAAAATTAATAAAAAATTAATTTGAATGGACATACCTAAGTAGATACTCAAACCACAAATTACTTATTTATCTATTTATTTATTGTTTAAATTAGGTAGAATATATTTATGGTAATGACCTGATTTATTTAGCTATTTTTTATTGTTTATTCAAATAGCAAATGGATTATTAGTTACAAATATCACTAAATTGTACAAAGCGCTGACCGCAACATTGATTAAAATAAGTAAGATTTAAATTAAGATAAATTCAAAAAAAAACACACAGTATGTAGTTAACTTCCAAATGACTTTAGCATTAATCTGTTATCTGCCGTAATCTTATTATTATATTGTATTATATTATATTATGTTATATTATATTATATTATATTGTATTATATTATATTATGTTATATTATATGCATTATTTTTAATTTAAATTTATTTTTTATTTTATGTATTTTTTTTTTAATTATTATAGTATATTTAGTTCGAATTACTGACTTTAGATTTCATTATTTATTAATTTATGATTTTTTGTTATATTATTATATTTTTAAATCTTATTATTTCATTAATATTCTTTATCTATTATATTATTATAGAAAAGTTTATACTTATCATTTTATATATTGCTTGAATCGGTGGTTTTACTGTTCATTGATGTGTTTTATTTTGTTGATTTTATTAATTTTAATAATATGATTGATCATTATGTTTAACTTTTCTCTTATCTTGTCTTACCCTATCTTATTATTATATTTCTTTGTTTTTGTTGTTGGTTTTGTGTGTTTGTCTTAGTTGCTTTGAATTTTTTAAACTGTGGTAATATAGGGGGACTCTTGTGGTCCATATTTCATTTAATTTTAATTGTTGTAATACTTGTTGTGTTGACTGTTTGTTCCCTTCGAGAAAATAAATAAATAAATAAATTAAAATGAATACATTTAATATTAATCTGTTATATAATATTTATAAATTTTCCCGTCGTGTTCATTTAATTTTGATGTTTTTTTTTTATTACTCAGGTAAATTTAGGATCTTCGGTGGTCCACCTTTTGATTTTGCATTTTGTTGTCATGTTCTATAATTGAGTGTCTGATCCTGTGTACATTGTAAAATAATGAAAAATAATTATAAAATTTACATTTTGAATATAATTTTAATAAAAATAACAATTAAAACTAGACAACAATGCAGCCGAAATCATACCAAGCTTCGTTAAATAAATAGAATGTGTGTACAAAAGCCAACCGTATAAATAATTGTTATCAAAAGCGCATCGCTTTCCACTAGATGCATGCAGCCTTCACTGTCATTATAAAAATATAATAATAATTGTGCAACATCTACAAAGTGTTCCACACACTATCTTTTTGATAAAATATATTCATATATAATTTTTCTAGTTACAAGCTTTGTTAGAAAATAAGTATTTCCACTAAATATTCTAGGTTTTTGTCACACGTTTGCTGTTTCAGTTATTTTCTTATTTAATTTTATGTTATTTATAGATTTTCACGGCTAAGCCTTTTACATGTTAAAACTCTATATACATACAATACATGACGTATACAGAGGAATGGTTTTTTTTTTTTGAAAAAGAGACAAAACAATTAGACTAATACAAAATAGGAGTTTTGTATATATTTATTTAGTTCGTGATTGAATTATTCCTTTATTGAAACCACTTTAATATTGATATTTCATTGGTACAGAGAAGACAATCTGGATGTGTATTACATGTAATTAGTCCAGTGATACGCCACTTGTGGGATATGTCATGATTTATTATTTATTTATTAATTTTTTACTGTACATTGATCACAATATGTACATACAATTTCATAGAGAAATGCATTCAAATTACTACTTTACTATACTATACTATACTATACCCTCAAGCCATGTCCCAGGAGGGGTAGGCAGAGAGAACGGAACGCCATATAGATCTATCCTTACATACTTCTTTCGCTTCCTCTACATTCATCCAGTTTCTCATACATGCACGCCGATTTCTCTTACTCAGCACGCGTCCGTCCTTAAGAATTTGGTCCACGTGATCAAGCCACGTGGTTCTTGGACGTCCGCGCTTCCTCACACCCCTTCTTTCAGATAAATACATCCTCTTCGTCATCCTTTCATCTTGCATTCGCTCAACATGTCCAAACCATCTCAACTTGTTTACACGCATTCTGTCCACATCCGCTCATTCTCCTGATATCCTCATTCTTCACTCTATCTCGCAACGTTTTACCAACCATTCTTCTCAGTGAACGCATCTCCGTATTCAAATTAAATACAACCAATACACAAAAGCGCGATCTCTTCCAACTAACCCAACATGTGATGGCATAATAGATAGGTAGTAGATTTATGTCCCGTGGATGAACCAGTAAACAATAGGCCTCCCACACTTTTCCGTAAGTTTTCGAGTGTCCTGTAAAAGATATTCGTAAAAAATCACATTTTAAGAGATTTTACACCTTTAGTTCATCTATAAGTTATGCCAACAATTCTGAATCTTTTAAATTTTATTAATACGGAGAGGATGACTTGAACATTTATTACAACCAATTGGTCCACTGGCTTCCCTACTTGTGGAAGATGCAGTGACTATTTATAAAATTTCAACATTCATTCTTTTTTTTAATTTTTCTTGTGGGTAAAAAAGATAGGTAAATCTCCAAGTAAATTTTTTTTTTTTTTAAGGGAAGCGCCCGCCACATACCTCGTGCCGTACCTGGAGATATATATCTCCATAACGACACACACATGCACAAACAGGATTTAATGTCGCATTAAAGCGAGAAATGCTGCCCCGAGGGAGCACTCTAGATTTAGCGGCCACACACCAAAGAAATTTGGTGCAAAAAGGGAAGGGAAGAAATGGGAATATGCCTTCTTCTCTATTCAGTATCGCTAGTTACTTGAAGGGGATATTAGGCTACCAAAGAAAGTGCAGAAGTTTTTGAAGGCGAAAAAGTTTTTCCTTGTGGCCACTAAGTCCGCATGTCCTACAGGTCCAAAGGATGGACCACGAACAGCAACGAGCATCTCCTCTCTCTCCAAGTAAATTACAAGAATCTTCTACTTTTTTGTTTCGTATTCGAGAGTTTTTGAAAGTCATGACTTTGACACGTTTAAGTTCAGAGATGAGGCATGCCTCACTCTTCTCTCTCTTCCTAGCCTACTCCCGTCCACTCCTGGACGAAGGCCTCCTCCATCGCCTTCCACGCCGCTCTATCTTGGGCTCTCTGCATCCAGTTGACACCGACGTACTTGACCAGGTCATCCCTCCATCGTAGTGGTGGTCTTCCTACACTCCTGGTAGTTGTTCTTGGTTTCCAGGTTAAGACCCTCTTTGACCACTTATCTTCTGGATCTCTGGCCATGTGACCTGCCCACCGCCATTTGAGACATGCGATACGTTGGGCAATATCTGTTACTTTTGTTCTTTGCCGTATCGTTTCGTTTCTAACTCTGTCTCTCAGGGTGATGCCCAGCATGGCTCTTTCCATGGATCTTTGGGTAACCCTTATTTTCTCGGTGCTCTGTTTGGTCAGTGTCACTGTTTCTAGGCCGTATGTTGCAACCGGTACTATGCACATCTCGTATACTTTTCGTTTAAGGTTCATTGGGATTTTGGTGTTTTTGAGTATATGACTCATTTTCCCGAAGGCTGCCCAACTTAATCCAATTCGTCTTTTGACCTCAGCAGTTTGGTTTTCTCTGCCTAGTCTTATGACGTGTCCTAGATATACATATTCTTGGATATTTTCTATTAGGTTTCCATCTACCATAATTTGGGAGCCTTCTGTGCCCATCACCTTGGTCTTTTTCAGATTCATGATAAGTCCCACTTTCTTTGATGCCTCATTTATTTCCCTTAGCATTTTGGCCAGTTCTTCAGGGCTGTTGCTCAAGATAACAATATCGTCTGCGAAGCGTAAGTGATTTAGGTATTTACCATCGAGGCATGCCAACCATCCTAAATATCTTTTATTTTACATAAATTGGCACAGAGAAAAGAGTTTTAGAGAAAACAAACCGCATATTTATAAAATATCCTAGCATTTTGACGAAGAGATTTATATTCGCAATCTACCTACGACATGGCTGGTTCACAATCGTTTTTTTAGGTGCAATTAAAGTTTTTTTAGTAATAGGTGCATATATGTACCGCCAAACATTTATTTTGCAATTTATAATCCGTGACAGAAAAGAATGTTATTTATTTAAGCATTAGGAAGGTATTGTTGCAATTTTGCACACAATTAACATTTAATTGCAATAATTATTGTTCAAATGCTTATAAGAGATAAGTATTCACTGCACCGGCACTGTACACTTTTCTTTAGCAGTCACCAGATTAGAATCGGTTTCTCATTTTTCCTGTAAATTTTCCAGTGTATACCTACTGTAAAAATCTATCTATGGGTATCATTTAAACCATGGATGGCCAACCTTTTTAGCAGCCGGGCCAGATTTCAGAATGAGATTTCCTACCGGGCCGCACTCCATATAAGGAACATTTGAAAATTTTACTTCACCTTAAAATTTCTACCCCCCGTCGCCAAATTTTCAAAATTGTATAGATTTTTGAAATGTTTCAAAACTCCTTGGTTTTCTTTAAGAATATTTTCTCAAATTACCTCTTTCAAAAAAGTAACGGGTACTTGTACCGATTATTTTTTTTAAAAATAAGGTGCATATCGAGGGTATACAACCAAAATGCACTAAGTCATTTTAGCTTTGGCAGTTTAATGAAAAAAAAATTGTTGAGATAAATACGAATTCGCCGTGTATTATTTTAACTTTAATTAAGATGATATTGGTAAATGACTTTTAGGTTTTGCAAACAAATACAAACATAGGAAAAATGTTAATTACTTGAATAGTTTTTAATAATTTTTGTAGCACTAGTCTGATTTAGTGTGGTTTTGATTGCATACCCTTGATATGCTTCGCGGGCCGCGGGTTGGCCACCCTTGATTTAAACGATCAGCATAATATTGATGTTATGTTCAGCAAGCCGGCTCGCGTCCAATAAAAAAAGTCACTGTGGATATACTATAGATAAGCGTTTTATTTATAATTAACTCAACATGAATTTCCACCAAGTACCGTCGGTTGAAAAATATCAACTTTAACAGACTATTTACATTTTAAATTCAAGGATGAGGTATGCCACCCATTCTAAATATTTAAATTTTTGTTGGTACAGAGAATAACGCTTACATGTTTATTTTATGCGACTAGTCTATTGGCTAAAGGGAGTTGGTATCTAAAAGGTGAAACAGTTCAAGTACTTGGAAAGCATAATCACTGAGAAATTAGACCCTGACACTGAAATAAAATGCAGAATAGAAACGGCACGAACAGCATTTAATAAAATGAAAAACCTTCTTTGTGACGACAATATAAACCTAAAGCTGAGACAAAGAATGGTCAAATGTTATGTATGGTCGGTCTTACTTTACGGTGTAGAGGCATGGACTCTTAAAGTTAATATAACTAACCGCCTTGAAGCGTTTGAAATGTGGATCCACCGTAGAATGCTAAGAATCTCCTGGACCGATATGATAACAAACATTGATGTTTTACGTAGAGCTAATGTAAATAGAGAATTGTTCACCACTGTTAAACTCCGTAAAATATCATATTTTGGCCATGTAATGAGAGGCTTGCATGTTTTATATGCAGCTGGTCTGCTGGCTACCCCACTTGTGGGATATGCCGTGATGGTATAGTAGTAGTAGTAATGAGAGGTAACAAGTACACTATACTCCAGCTCGTCATGAAGGGGAAGATCGAGGGCCTCAGAGGGGTTGGCAGAAGACAGCTCTCCTGGCTTCGAAACATTCGACAGTGGACCGGTGTCAGAACCGTGGAGGAGCTGTTTCGCGCCGCCCAGGACAGGGAGGCTTTCTCTCAAATGGTCGTCAACGTCGAGGGGACCCGACAGGACACATGAAGAAGAAGAAGAAGTCTGTTGACTACCCCACTTGAAGGATATGCCGTGATCCTGTACTTTAGCAGTAAGCATGTTTACCTAAGTTCAAGGTCAAAATACATTATGTACAAAATTATGAACAATTATTTATGTAATAATTTAGTGAGAAAAGATGCATGGTGTAATTCTTATTAAATTTATCTATAATATATTGCAAAATCTCAATACATAATCCTACCACCTGATATAATCAATTTTTACGTGCATAAAACTATTATTTCATATTTTTTAATTAAAATATAATAACAATTAGGGTATATTAAATATTCTAATTAAATAAGGGTTTTGAAATAATATTAATGGTTGGAATAATTAAAAGATTCGAGATTTAATTAAATATTAGATCATTTCATTATTATTATTATGGTTCAATCAATCAATTTGATAACTTACGTATTATCATTAGTAATTTTAATTGTTTTTCTATTACATCCTCCTACAGCTGATGTCGTTTCCTGATTACAAGATCAATTACTTCTTCTTTAATTATACTGATTATCGATAGAAATATGTAATACTAGATCCTTATTTTATATTCCCGAAAAGTCCCCAGTAACGAACATGTCGCCCACCCTTTTTTGCAAGTTTTCAAGTGTCCTGTAAAAGGAAGGTGTTTGTGAAATTTCACGTCTTTTTTTATTTTATTTATCAACTCTTTCAAGGGACAAGCAGTCATTACAGTAATTTAGACCACAAGAGTCCCCCTATACCTATTACCACAGCATCTAAAATTCGAAGCAACTAAAAACGTTTAAGACAAATAATATAATATTCAGATATAAAGAAAAAACATGGAGTCCCTGGTAAAAAATAAGTCAACCACCCTTTAATGTAAGTTTTCGAGTGTCCTGTAAAAGGCAGGTGTTCGTAAACCTTCACGTTTAAAACAATTAACAACTACAATTCAGCTATGAGGAAAGCTATACCCATGCTGATTGAACTATTTTTTTTTATAGCACGGAGAGGACCATTTGCATGTTTTTACTTGCAATACGTCCGCTGGGTACCCCACTTGTGGGATATGCCGTGGTGGTATAATATAGTACATAATAAATATAAAATTTGTTACTACTATTACTACTACACAGGCTAGCCAGCGAAATAGCTGCCTGTATATATGAATATGAAAAAATTCTCTCCGCAAAAACGAGACATTCAGGATGGGTGGCAAACCTTATCGCCGATTTTAAAATGTTTTTTTATTTAACGAACGTGTGTCTTTTATATTAGAACACTCGAAAACTTACGGAAAGATTGGGAGACCGAATCTTAGCCGGTTGCTCCACGGAATATTTTATTTTTATTTAATTAAATGTAAGGTTGGTGCGTTGACGATATGAAAATTTATTTCAATAAAAAAAAAATTAAACACTTTAATTTTCACGTAGAATTAAATATTTAATCAATTAACAAAGATTAAATACGAATCTTAATTGTCGAGCGCTTTTGCCTTATGCGGCATCTTCGGGGCAAGAGTTACTCAAAACTAAAGAATGGAAAAAAACTAATCTACATTATAATATAGAAAGTCTAAGGGTTGTATGGAACACAATTAATTTTAAGAGGGGGTGTTATTTTATTTATAAAACTCAACACTCTCCATCTCTCTGTACCCCCCCATCCATTTAACGGAGCATGGATCTACTAACGCTATGTCTACGCTACCTTGTGGTCTTGTTTTTAATTTACAATAATATTGCATAATGCAATTCGGTATATCACTAACCTAGTTACAGAATGCACATATGTATTATATTAACAAATTAAATATTGTACATAATAACAAAGAGTTTAAGATAAAACGTATAAATAATTCAAAACAAAAGAGGAAGCACGAAAGAGCGATGCTACAAATAAAACTCTAATCGCGTCAGAAACACTGAGATACCTAAGTAGAAATCGGGAGTTATGGATGTCGTCGAAATAGTGGCAAGGTTGAAGTGGTCAAAGGCAGGGCATGTTGCTAGACTCAAAGATCAAAGATAGACAAAAAGAGTAGTGTAGTGGAGACCTCCTGAAGATAAAAGGAGTAGAGGAAGACCTGCAACACGTTGGTTTGACAACAATAAAAGAATCGCTGGTGAATGGTTGAAGGAAGCTCAGGACAGAGATGCCTGGAGACATATGGGGGTGGCTTATATTCAGTAAGTAACAGAAAAATGGTAGAAATTAATGCAATAAATTGAGAAAAGCAGTCATAGGGAATAAGATAAATAAACTTAAAACAAAAATAAAGAAAAACGTCTTTTTTGTAAGCATTTAACATACTTGTACACAAAATGTATGCCAATAATGTTTTATTTATTTATTTAAGCATCGCATTAATTTAAGAAATGTCATAATTAATTTTATACACAAACACCCCGAGCGGTGAAGATAGTTTACTGGCATTAGGGTAGTTTTTTTTACATAGAAAGTGTCGCCATAATTAGATCAAAATAAAAACTTAGAAACTAATAAACATATGATTTACAATATATTTTTGTAAAAATTATAGGTACTTACTCAGTAAAGTTTAAAACACACATACACAACCAAAAACAACAAGAAAATAGTTGGATGTAAAAACACCACACAATTATGATCAAAAACACAAATTTAATTTATTTATATTTAATCAATAAAAATTTGAAAATATCACTTGAATAAGGCACACAAATTTGTCACCAAAAATAATGTTGTGAAAACTGTTTTCAAAACAATGTTTAAAATAGTAAATATCACAATTTTGGCAAAACAAAAAAATGTTTGAATAATTTTTGTTTTAAAAAAAATCACAATATAAATATGCTTGCAGATGTCTTTTAAAATAAAAACAACTTTTATCTTATAAAAGAAAAACTTTGTGCTTTTAGTTGTAAAAAAGTAAACAGTATTCGAAATAGTTTAATGCAAATTAAATTAATTTAAAAAATCATAAGTGCGCGCGCTTATTTGACCGACCGTATCAACATTCAGATCGCGACTGAAAAGAAAATCCCGCCACGGTACGAATATGCGATGTGTACGGAAAAACGTCGATTCAAACCCTTTTAGTGAATTAATTTAATTTGTGATAATTAATAATATTATTATCCAACTTTACAATAGTAGATAAAGATTACAATTACGTCAACATGCTATAGCGATACGTCATATAATTTATACGTGATTTTTCTTGTGTATTGTATGTGATTTTCGGTCTTATGTACGAGTGCGTTATTTAGTTTACGTTTGCATTATCAGTTTGTGTAATAAGCCAGGCAGCCCCCCTACTCACTCTTCACAAGTCTATCATACTATTTGATACTGTAGAAGACTTTTGTGTACTTATACTGATAAACTTGTTTGAATGGAAATAATGTACACTACAACATTTATAAATTGGACGTAGGGGGGGTCTGGCCAACTATGTTGACCGTGCCTTCTGTGTGGCTGGTCCGTTGCTGTGGAACAAAATTCCCTATTATTTGCGAACTCTGGAGAGTGTGGAGGTGTTCAAGACGAGGTTAAAAACCCTATTGTTCAGGAGGTGTTATGATTCTTGAATGGGCCCTTGCGGTGGTTTTTCCACAAAACGGCGCATCATAAATAAGTTGTCTATTTATTATTATTCGTACCTGACCCCCTAGACAAACATGCACTTGGCGATCGACTACAAACGAATTTGTAAACCGAATACGGTTTGTCTACACTGGGGCCGTAGACAAACCGTACTTAGCGATCGACTACTGGCGAACTTTTCGACAATCTACCTACATGTAGGTACAATGTAATTATGCGTTATTGTTGCGGTTATAGTCGTAAATTCGTTTGTAGTCGATCGCCAAGTACGGTTTGTCTAGGAGGTTTGGACATAGTTTGTTACTATCCATTGAAAAAGTCTGCAACAAGCATGGTTTTTCTTCTCCATTCCTTCCTTTTTTTGTCGGTATTTTCAGTTCAACTTTCCAGTTCCATAACCCAACAAGTCGAAAATTGTTATTTAATCGATGGTACACACAATCAAAGCCACTCTTTCAATTCCACAAACAAATAAATATAAAAATATACACGGATTCCTTTATATTTATTTATTTATTTATTTATTTCAATTTTACAGGATACATACAGTTGATACAAAAAATACAATGGTCTATAACATATTTAGCAATAAGCAAACCAGTGAAGATCCCTATATTACCCTTATGTGCTCTACAAAACATACATAACCAAACACAACAGATAAATAAAAAAACAACAATTACAATAGAATAGAGTAAATTATGTAAAGAAAATTAATAGAATAATGCTCACAAAGCAATAATCGTAGGATTAAACAATAAAACAATAAGCAATAAAAACAATACAATGAGTCATGAAAAATAAAATAAAATAAAATAAAATAAAATAAAATAAAATAAAATAAAATAAAATAAAATAAAATAAAATAAAATAAAATAAAATAAAATAAAATAAAATAAAATAAAATAAAATAAAATAAAATAAAATAAAATAAAATAAAATAAAATAAAATAAAATAAAATAAAATAAAATGAAATAAAATGAAATAAAATAAAATAAAATAAAATAAAATAAAATAAAATAAAATAAAATAAAATAAAATAAAATAAAATAAAATAAAATAAAATAAAACAAAATAAAATAAAATAAAATAAAATAAAATAAAATAAAATAAAATAAAATAAAATAAAATAAAATAAAATAAAATAAAATAAAATAAAATAAAATAAAATAAAATAAAATAAAATAAAATAAAATAAAAATAAAAATAAAAATAAAAAATAAAAAATAAAATAAAATATATTATATATTAAATATTTAGTTACGGAAAAAAAATAATGTACATACCTTTTTTATATTCCACAAATAAATATTTCGAAGTGTTTAACTATTGAAGGGAACAAAGACAACGTATGTCTTTAATAGTGCGATTATTGTATAGTAGATATGTTTCACTTTTTGTTGTGTTTTAAAGCATAGATATTATTAATATACAAAAATGACGTTTTCTCGAATATAAGACATTTCTACTTGTTAAATTGCGGAACTGGAGAGTCTAATTATTTCCTCCATCAGTTGATCCATATACCTACTTATTAATAATTTTTCAATGCTTATCTACACGTTAATAAACTTCCAAATTCAAAATTTTCGAATCCATTTGTAGTGAAATGTCAATACAAACTATAAACTAACCAATTTATAATAATTTGTATAGGTACCTACTCCGATAGACTTTCTCAATTTTAAACAAATATTCATAGGGTTCAACTGTTTTGAAAATGCAGTTTTATAGAACTCTACTCTATGAGAACATATCCCACAAGTGGGGTAGCCAGCAGACAAGCTGCATGTAATAAACATGAAAGCACACCTCATCGCTGAATTTAAGATGTAGAGTGTCTTTATTTTTTTCGAACATCTGCATTTTAAAAAACGCTCTTTAGCTTACGGAAAAGAGAAGGAGAATAATTCTTTGCCAGGTGATCCGGGGAATATTTTTTCCAAAGAACTCAACACAAAGAAATTTAAAAAAATGTTTGTGGATAAACCCAAATACACCTCTCACTGTAAGGTAAAAACTTTTGTCGTGAAACGGGAGTTTGCCGGCACCTGAGATCGAACCACGCACCTCTTGTACCAAAGGCCAAGACTTTACCTTCAGGCTACCGACGAACTAATTTTTATAAAAAAATGTTTTGATTTTAATATTAAACCACGCACATCAACTTTATCACTCATATGTCACTGATATATTTATTCAAATCATCGCTTATGTGACAAAATCAACAAATCAATTTACATTTAAAAAAATATGATCACATACAGTGGCGAAATTATCACTCTACAATCTACATACTTATAAGTAATTTCTTCCATCATAAAACCATGCCATATTAAAACTTAACACAGTAATATTAGACTCCAATTTACAAGAGTATCACTGTACTAAGCAATACCTGTTTTTCAACGTAAACGTGACACATATTCAACGGGTTTTCTCGTGTATTTGATTCACAATTACATTTGTTATATTATCAATCATATCTTTTTACATATTCATCTTTCAAATGTGACTTATCTCGAGCTAGGTGCATGTATATGGTAATAATATGTAAGTATTGGCATGAATGAATTTGCAAGCTCTGCAATCTGTGACATATTGAGTTTTATAGATTACAGCTGATAGCTTCTAGAGAATTCCATGTATGCATTTCCCTTTCGTTCCGACACAAAATTCCTTATTTAGATATACCTAATATAAAACGTTCGATATTTATTTAGTTATATAATTCAGCGATGAGGCATGTCACCCAACCAGAATTTCATATTTTTTTATTGGCATAGAGAGGGCAATCCGCAAGTTTATTACTTGCAGTAGTAGAAGTAGGTGTATCAAAGATCTTTGTCCGTTCAACCTTTATTTCACAAAGCACAACAATTTTATTTGTTTTATTTTTCACCTTACGCTTGTTACAATATTTCAAATCAATAAAAATTATGATAAAAATATCAGTTATGTAATTCAATGTACAGAGAGCGAGTTTATCGAGTTTATTATAAAGTTCGAAATTATCCCGTGAAATTCCCGGTAAACAATAGGCCTCCCGTCACTCTTTTCTGTAAGTTTTCGAGTGTCCTGTAAAGGACAGGTATTCGTATGTGATAATGTATGACATGACACCTATCCTGGATGTATTAATTTTTTTGGCACAGAGAGGAACACTCGCATGTTTATTAGGTATATACATGGAATATGCCGTGATGGTTTAGAATTTATATTTTTTACAATAGGTAGGTATCTACATTTTTATGATTCTAATATTTTTTTTTCTTCCATCCAAAGACCTTGCCCACCTCGACTTCTAGATGTAGTCCATTGTGGGATTTAGTCCTTAGATGTCTTCCCACAGACCTAAAACCTGAAAGAAATTCAAAATTTTGTGTGGGTTAGTTCCTTTGATCTGTTCTTGATCAGGAAAGTGTGAGCCAATTATTTTGGCTCTTGTTTGCATAATAGGTTCACATTCTGTAAGTAGATGCAAAGGAGTTTCATGTTCATTCATGCAGAATCTGCACAGATACATGTCTGTTAGTTTCATTATACATAAGTGTTTATTGAGTCTACAGTGTCCCGTTAGTACTCTGGTGAGAATTCTTAGGTTCTCTTAATTAAGTTCGAGAAAGTCTCTACTTTTCTTTGATGAGAAACCTTTAATCAAGGTTTTGGCATGTTTCTGTCCTGGTATTGTTAACCAGTTATTAATAGCTTTTTCTTGCATTCTCCCATAGAGTGCCGTTTTTAAAGTGCTATTTGTAATGGGGCAGTGAGGCTCTGGTCCATAGGTCAGCATGTCAGCCCCCTTTGATTCTAATATTACATTCGTTAATGCACAATACGTTATAACCCCACTAGTCACAATGCACCTGTTTTGGGGCTAATTATAAAAACATTTCACGAAACTTTAACGTATTGTTTATTTTTCACAAATCCCAATTTTTCTTATAAATATCTGAATGTTTTTTTTTATGTGTCATAGGTATGGGATTATGCTTGCGAAACAATTATTTTTATAAATGCTGATTTACGCCAATTAAAATATATTATTTTAATTCAAGAGTTTGCGTACCTGCATATTTTCTTCAAGATGAACACATTTTGAAATCATCATTGAGAAGCCCCCCCCCTCCTTCGATCAAGCGGACTTAACTAAAGTAACCCCCCTCCCCCTTCTTTGACTTTTATAAAAGTCAAAAACGCTATTTTTACCATTTTGTCTCTCTTTCAAAAACTGTAACATGCATTATATTTATAAACAAACTATCTGGCAAATAACAGATTAACGAATTTAATTTTTCTATAGCACCTGTCTCTAATTTTCTTTGCATTCATTAATATATCTCCTAACTGTATGCAACCTTCAACGATATACAATTTGCATAAAAACAGGAGTGAATTTTTTATTTTCACAAAAATACAATATTATTACATTTCATTCAAACCATCATAGCTTTTCCTACAAGAGGGGTAACCAGCCGAACAACTGCACATAAACGTACAGACTGTCACACCTCATTGCTGAATTGAGCATGTTTAATGCCTTATTTATGTTTTATGAATACATAATATATGATTAAAATTAATTTAAAAACACTGTATAATTTCCAAATTAAATTTATTCACCTCAACGTTTTCGCCAAGGCTTCTACTTGGCATCATCAGGAGGACTAACACAAAAACATTTGATTTATTACATAATATATGTTTAGTGCATTGTATATGTGTATAGTCGAGTTAGTTAGTACCCATAATACAAGATTCAATCTTAGTTTGGGACAAGCTCGATCTGTGTGAATTATCTATGCATGTTATATTATACCTTTTAGGTAATACCTACTCAAAAACGAAAAACGATGCTTTTAATTTGACTTAGACAATTTTATAATTTTCTTTTTATTTAGTTTTTTCTATTTTTTATTTTCTATCTTAAATTTCTTTAATTAATCTTTCTTCATCTTTTTCTTAATAAAGTACCTTAAATTTATGTTTATTAGTTGGTAAGAAAGGAATCTCGATTGGTTTGCCCATTGTTGTAATTAATTGTTATAACTGTATAAATAAAATTTAAATATAGAGTTTGTCGGTAGAGTCTCGGCCTCGTGAACAATGGGTTCGTGATTCGATCCCATTGCGGCAAACAAACTCCCCTTTCACGACACAAGCTTTTAGCTTACTGCAAAAGGTGTATAAGGTTGTATTTGGGTTTATAACAAAACCCAGATATATCTTTAAAAAAATATGTAATCTTTTTTTTTTTTATTAAACAATAATACTTGCTGCGTGCAAATGAAATAAAATGCATGCATAGTTTAAATATTTATACAGTATTTTATTTAAATTTCTGAATGATCTAATAAAAGTAAACAAAATACATATTGTGAAAAAATTGCAGCGATAAACACAAATACGCTACAAATTCAGAACGTTTTTATTTATATTAGAACAGAAAAAATAAATTTCATATTGCTAGAAATACTGACTAGCAATATGAAATTTATTTACTAGACAGTTTCATTAATCAATAACTCATAATTCCAGTATTCCAAGATACATTGATTGGTTTTATTTGACTTTCAACAGTTTTGTTTTATCATTGATTTGTGTACTATTCTAGTTTCTAACTACAGTGAAACCTCTATCTATCGTTCCTCGAATAATTGTTTTCCCGTATTTGTCACTAATAATCCATTTGCTATTTGAATAAACAATAAAAAATAGCTAAATAAATCAGGTCATTACCATAAATATACTCTACCTAATTTAAACAATAAATAAATAGATAAATAAGTAAATTGTGGTTTGAGTATCTACTTAGGTATGTCCATTCAAATTTTTATTAATGAATTGTCTAGTTAGGAATACCTACCCTGCTTCTTTCGGGAAACAAAAATGAAAAATGTGCGACCGAAAAACCAATTGGTCGACACTAACAATGTACTGATTTTTCTAATACTACTACAGTGAAACCTCTATCTATCGTTCCTCGAATAATTGTTTTCCCGTATTTGTCGTTATTTTTTACAGTTCCGAATTAGTTTCATACAAAACACGTAAAAATATATCGCATCCATCGTTTCTCTATATGATTTTATCGCATTGACCGTTTAAATTATACAAAAAATATCGTATTGTATGTATAAAAACATTGGAGAACGAGCGAGAAAGAAAGAACAGTTTGTTGATTCTGTCGGCTGTCTTTTATGATAGTACGTCAGTAGGTACAATAAAAAAACAAAAAAGCAAATAACGATGAAAGATTACATACAGTATAAAGTATGATTTTGCTCTCCATGCAGCTTTCTTTTTTATTTTGTTACTATATTTTTTCTTTCAACAAATTGATATATAACTTTTGAAACATGTATCATTTTTATAAAACCTATATAGGTACTCGTATGTACCTACATATTAAACATTAAAATACATATTAATGTGATTTTTTCTATACTCCCGCATTCATTGTTTTCCCGCATCCATAGTTTATTTCAATAGGTCCCTTCAAAAACGATAGATAGAGGTTTCACTGTAATTAACAATAACCATTGTTATATTTCACTATTAATATTTTTGTCTGTGATATTTTAGGAGTTCGAGGCAGCCGCGCACCTTCCATACAAGCAAATATGCAACGCGTGGCCTAAAATAAATAAATAATCTTAAAACGATAGACTAAAGTAGAACAGACTTTAATGAAGAATTTTAAAATTATAGTCTACACTACTATATTAAAGAATTTTTAAGAATATTCATTTATTGTAGGGCATGCATTGCATATTTGCATGTATGAAAGGTATGCTGCCGGTCGGAGTACTCCCATTTATAAAATATTCATACTATACAATAACCTCCTAAGGACACTTATTTTCTAAGCTTATTATTATCTAATACTCCTGAACCCTGGCAAGGTGCTAACATTCACAGGCAAACAAAGGTTTCTTTTCGCAGGCGAAGATTATTATCTTTTTCTTTATTGCCTTAACAGGTGCCACCAACATTGGCAATGAACATGGCAAAAGATTCATGGTCCTGTGCTGTCCAGTATAACTCCTCCACTCCCGTTGCTCCAGTACATTATTTGTCTCCTACCGGACTCTCTCATCCATTTAATTTCTCCTCCATTATTAATCAGAGATGTAATCTTCTCCACGAAAAATATACTTAGTAAAATTTGCCATCAACATTTCGTTTAATCATCAACTTCAATATGATCACTGATTTTCTTTAAAGTTTCTATTGAAGGATACGGTAGATTCTGTCGTTTCAATTCTTCATAACCCTGAGGTCCACATGCGGCAAAGAGCGTAAAGGACTTTAAAATAGTCTGATACGACCATTTATTACAACTCATTTGACTGATAAAAGATATCTGATCAGGAGTAAACACTTTACTAAATTTACTGTGTAACAATTCCAAATCATTTTCTAAACCTGCCAATCTACTTTCATTCATTTCTAATGTATTTTTAAGATGGACTATTTCCGCTTCTTGACTTTCTCTGTCGGTATTGTTTTCAGTGACTGTTACAGCCTGTTTTTTTGCTTTACCTTTTTTTGTTACTTCCTTTACTGTCTTCTTTGATATTTTCTTTGCTGCACTAGCTTTTGTTATGTTTTTTGTTTTTGATCTCGTAACATTCTTGATATTCTTTTTAATGTTTATAAGTTTCTCATCGTCACTTTCGCTATAAGAAAGGTCCAGATATTCCTCTGAAAATTACAATACACAACAAAAATAAATATCCAACTAAACTGTCACAAGACATAATTTTCAGTATTGACGTCTAATTAATTTCATTAAGTGTTTTCTTACTACTATACCATCACGGCATATCCCACAAGTGGGGTAGCCAGGAGACCAGCTGCATGTAAGAAACATGCAAGCTGTCCTCTTCGTGCCAATATAAAATCAAGACATTCTGGATGGGTGGCAAACCTCATCGCTGAATTTAAGATGTAAAATGTCTTAATTTATTCGAACACCTGCCTTTTACAGGGCACTCGAAAACTTAAGGAGAAGAGTGGGAGACCAATTCTTTACCGGATGCTCCACGGGATTAACAAACGTGTAAGATCCACTAAGTGTTTTCTTACACGTTTGTTAATGCGAAATAACTGTCAAAAATTATTGTGAATCGTTGGTGTGTTGTTGGTTTGAATTTCTTTTGCACATAAAAAACACTAATACTGTCAAATAATAATTTAGAAAAAATAAAATAAAATTTATTAGTATTTTTTTTTATTTTATTTAACAACACAATAATAATAGGTAATTAAAATTTAAACAATCAAATACTACATAATAATAAACCATAAGCATTGCCTCAATCAGAATTTCTCCTGGTATTAATGGTCAAGCTGTCCTAAATTTGGTATATTTGAATTTGATTACCTTTCATTTGATACATGTTTGTCGATATAATTACTATAGATCCTTTATTTAATATCCTGAAACAATAAGACACAGATTATTCACAATCAAAACCTAGAGAAATAACAAAAAAAAAATTAAATTCAATATTCTTACATAACCTAACTTTTAAATTTCCATTTATTGAATCATTTACAACAAAAATGTTATTTAATTTTAACCTGAGTTATTATTCCCTTATAATAAATGTTTTAATGGCATTTTTTGTAAAAAAAAAAAAAAAGGTAATAACAGCTCCCAACCAAAACAAATCCCGCTTAACGTATTTAGGTATTTAGTTTACTATTCTATGATGAAATTGAAATATTGACTAGCGTCTAAAGGTAGAAGAAGAGGGATAAAAAATACGCATGCGCATAAACTAGTGAAATACTCTATGATTAAGTTGACAGCTGTCAGGCTGTCACATAGGCTGTTTTCGTTTTGTGTGATGTTTGGTGAGTTAAGTTACAAATTATTATTTAGTGTGAATTATCTACATATTTATAATTTTTTGTCTTACCAATTCGGCTATGAGGCATGGTATCCATAATGTAATTTTTGTGGCATGGAAAGGACGACATGTATAATAGTTTATGTAATTACTTCAGCAAGTAACTTCAATACAAACCAACATATGTACATAATAATAGTATTTTATAAAACATGATTTCATAAGAAATCACCACTTCGTCCATAGCCTGGAGGTAGAGTCTCGGCCTCGTGAACAAGGGGACCGTGGTTCGTTACCAGATACCGGCAAACTCCCCTTTCACGACACTAGCTTTTAAGAGCTTAAGGTGTATAAGGTTGTATTTGGGTTTATAACAAACAAAACCCAGATATATCTTTTTTTTTAAATGATTAAGTAGTAAGTTATCTGAGTGGCTTTCTAATGAAAGTGGACAAATCTGTTTGAAGTAAAATGTCAGAGTGCGAAAAGCCTAAAACTAATTAAGATTTTTACTGATTTTGAGTGACAAGTAACTTTTCAAAGAGCTGTGTAGATGGGGTACACTACAGTGTTGACGGGGTGAATCAGTTCCAGGATTCAAACCATGAGCATCCCTCCTGGAAGTCTGAGATACCATCAGACTTCTGGCCACCTCATTGTCGAAGTAATAATTTTATTATTTTGGATGTGTAAAGATTTTATCTTTTTTAAAATACATTGATAGTCGAGGGTGGGTATACTAGATTGATAGTACATAACATTGAAGTAAAGGAGAAAAAAACTAAGTGCATATGATTAATGATTTATATTCAAGAAAAAAACTTTATGATCAATCTCAAAACTTGATGTAAATTGATGAAATTACACAAACCTAATATTCGTCTCAGTGGGGAAGGAGTAAGTTGATAGTGTTATTTGATGATAAAGAATACCTAATTAAAAAGTAATCTGCACAAACATTAGAACAATATGTGAAATAAAGGTTGAAAATGAATGTTTGGAGCAAGTGGACGAGTATGTATATTTAGGAAGTTTGTGAGGGATGGAAGATGCGCCAAGGATAAGATGTTTTTATACTAAGATTGGTTTTTAATTAATTATTTTCTTACACTCCTATATTTTTATTCTAATATGGTATTTTTAAATGTTTTTTTTTTATAAATAAATAGTATGTTTAATTAATTACTGTGTTTTACATCACCTGCCTCACATAATAGTAATATGCTATAGCTCTCTAACTTTTATAATTTTAATATTATTTATTTCAATGTGTTCCTAAAGAACACCATAAGCATATGTTAAGTTTTTATACTGTTGCTGCTCTCTCTTCACCTCCTTTCCAGTCAAGCTGGGCATCGTCAATTTTCCTCTGTGTTACACCCCTCCTCTTCCTTAAACCAGGTCCTCCTCCCAGACGAGAACCTTCAGCCAGCTAGCTCAATCTCAGGGTGAGAGAAGGAGGGTCAACAAAGAAATATTAATTATTTTGTTCCAATAGTCTATCTGTTAGCAGAGGTGATGATTAAAAGAGATATTTAGATTTTAACAACTGTAGTTAAATTAAAAAAAAAAACAAAACTAATATCTGTATGCATAATTATAATAATAACCTTACTAGTTGTATATATTAGGTGAGAGTAATGGAGAATAAGTAACTTACGTTATCGCTGTGAGATTTAGAGACATCAACAAATAATCATAATCAATGTTCTCCCTAGGCAAACCAATTCTGCAGTTAATGTACCGCAGAAACCTACTCTCTATCTTGTAAAGATTATTTTACAAATCAAAAAAGTATTTATAATTTTCAATGTATACAGACTTGAAAAAGGCTTACTGATTCTCAGCACACAACCCAACATTCTTAATGACCTTTTACAAATATTGTCCACATGATTAACAAAACGTAAGTCGCTGGTAAAAATTATACAAAATCATTTATTTCATTCACTGATGCTAGCGGAGAATCATTTATTTTATATTTATAAAAAAAGGATGTTTACTTCTGCAGAAACGCATAACTAGGTAATTCTTTGTATTTAATCTTAGTCTATTATTGTATCACCACTTCATCGGGGGTGTCTTCAGTTCTTCCAGCAAATTGCACAGTCCCCGGAATATGCCGATCGCAAAATCTTGTATAAAATACATTAGCTAATTTTTTACATTCTTTTCGCAATTTCGACCCGTACGTTTCACCCGTAAGCTTGTAAACTCAATACATTTTATGGCAAGAGAGCCTATTGCCTAACAATAAAGTTGACAGAAAATCTGCAAAACTGTACAAAAATATTCAATAAAATCATACATTTAAAACTAAATAATACAAAATCACATTAATTCCTTGCAATAAGCATTCCAAAAAACTGACCAACTTTATGTAATCTAAACTTGATAGTTGGGTGTTAATGAGGTAAATTACGTGGTTAGTTGGGTGTTAATGAGGTAAATTACTAACACATACGTGGTTAGATGGAAGAAATCACTATATAGTGATAATCTCGCCACTGCACATCATCACATTTTTTCCTGTGTATATTGCCCTATTTTATTTGTTATATGAATGATGATGTGCAAGAAGAATAAAATAAATAAATAAATAAAATAAATAAATTATTAGAAAATCAAAATCCCTCTGCAATTATCAACATTGTAACATTCCGCTTAAAATTATAAAAAACTTTCAATAGTCAATGAAATAAAATAATAAAAATCAATAGGCACACACCATATACACATTTAGGATAATAAATTGTAAGATAAATCATTATTATACTGAAAGTATATCTTCTGTAGTGATATCCTAGGTAGCAATAATTATTTTCACACATACACTCAGATCAGGCCACAAACAACACAACAGTTTCAAAAGATCAAACAGGAGCATCAACACACCTACAAATATAAGTAGAAAATTAAAAACAACAAATAAATTGAAGAGAAAACAAGTACATTGTGACAGGCATTTTGTGATTTAATATCATGCTAACTGCTATAGAATAATAAATACACTAAAGTACTAACTGTTATTTGTTCTGTTTCTTTAATGGAAGGTATTGAACATAGAATAATACATATACTAATTGAACTGGTGTTTTTTCATAATTTTTTTGTTCATTAGAAAACAATCTTCTCTGGTTTTTGATTTTTTTGTTTGGCGGTTCCAAATTTGTATTTACACATAATATAACAGCAGCCAATCAAAACTCAGTATTTTTGCGCATGCGTACTTTCATCCCTCTTCTTCTACCTTTAGACGCTAGTGAAATATTGAGAATAGTGATGTTTGACTTAAATAATATTATTGTTGTTATCGGTATTAATACCCGTTATTTATTTTTTCAATTTATTACGTCGGTAAGAACCCTTTACTTTTTGAAATCGAATGGTAAATTTTTATTACCCACGTCGCCAAATTATCTATCTGGAACATAGATATACCAAACTTGCAGCGCGGTAGGTACATTTTTTCGGATTTTTTGTATCCCAACATTTATAATAACGGTAATAATATTATAATTATACTGTTTCACTCCATATCGTTAAGATGATTATGGTCTCTTGCCTACTAATGCTGAAGTATAAGACTTCCATTATACCTACCGAGGGCTTTCCTATTATAAAAATTGTCATAAAACAACAATCAATCGATGTCCTTATTGTCTTACAAACTTTCTCAACCAATGTCAGCTTAAAACTAGCCGCAAAATTTGATTGGCTTCATGACCGATTATTTCTTTGAATGGGCCACTTGCAGTCGTGGGGGATTTTAATAAAAATGATTGAATTAAATAAATTTGAGGTCGGAAAACACAAATATGTCAGTTAAATTTTTTTAAATATAGTAAATTATGGAGAATTTCCAAAAATTAAACCCAAAATTTTTGACGTTTGGCAAAACACTCCAAATGGTTTTTGATAGCTGATGACGTCATGGAGTCCCGTGAATCATAGTAATTTTCGCACCACAGATTATAATCTTATACACACATGGGACTCCGTGACGTCACAGCGCCGCCATATCGTTTTTGATCATTCCGAGAAAATCCAATTTTGAAAAGCTAATATGTAAGAAAATGGTGCAAGAAAAATTAAAATAAATTGTGGTTGTGTTTCTTTCATACTAATTTACAATTTTATGTAATAAAAAAAAAATCTGCAAGTGGCCCATTACCAATCTTTTATATCTTTGATCTGGAAAAGGATTTATTATTTATATTTTACTTGGTCATCATTTTTGTATCACATTTTTCAGTAACTTCTTAAAGTCTACACCGACTTCTAAAAGTTACGTGTATTATCAAACCGAATCAATAAATATGCAAATCGTCCTATATAGCAATAAAATAATGTTATGAGAAGTTTTTTTCTCATATATTATGTAGGTTGTTTTACAATTTACGATTACCTGCCTTTTATTCAGTTGGTGTTGGGCTTAAATTCTAAAGGAGGAAGGAACAGTCTCTGTCACCAATAATAAGGTAAACAGGTATAATTTTGGGATTTATCCACAGAATTCCATACAAAACCTAGAACCCTGACTCATTTACAAAAGTGAGGCAAAAAATCTATGAATTTTTGACATAACGGTTGGCGAAAGCGTGTGGTGTTTCCTACATTTTACGAAGTATTTCTCGCATTTTTATAAAAATATATCATTTTTACATTTATAAAAACGTAATTGGACAATTTTTGAAGTTCTTGTCGACGTTTTAAGCGATTTGCCACACTTTTTTTCGCCAACCGATCTGTCAAAAGTGCCGAAAAATGGTACCTCACTTTATTACAATGAAAATACATACGAGTACTCCATCTAGGTATTATATATAAAAATCTATGGATTTATCACGCTTCGTGGTAGGTAGTGGTACCGAATAGTTTTCGTACCGAGTACCGAAGGATACAGTTGAATAACACGTCATATTATAAATATCATGGACATTCATTGAAGAGATGTAGAAAAGCCCTAGGAATTTGAAAAAAATATCCTACCAAATTTAAACGAATTAAATTTATTTTCCCTTAAATCATCATTTTAATTTCTTGCCTTAAATTTTTTTTTTCTTTACTTACAACTTTGTCTATGGAATTTATATGTCACCGCTTGTCAACTTTGCAAAAAAATCCTTTGAAAGTAGGACATGCGCGAAGAGTATAATAAATTTGTATTTAACTTTATTTTAATTATCAATTCTGTGATTGTATTATGAAGAGAGCTTAAACTCGTAGTTACATTTTTTGTAAATTAATAATCTCGAAGTATAGTCATTTAGCATTATTACAATGACATGATGGAAGGAATCAGTGGAAGTGTACATAAAATTGCCAACTACCAAAAGAATAAACGCACCTCGTCTAACATTCAATCAAATATAACTGAAAAAGATAGTGTCGATCCCATTTTGGCGAACGCCAAAGTAAAATGTGAACCTGTAGAGGAAGAAAGTTGTGACATTGAATATGCAGTTCCAAGTGGTGTTGTTGGTACACATATTATATCTACTATAAAAATTGAATACGAGAAAGACAGCAATGACACAGTGGCCAGTACATCTTCCCAGCTTACAGAGTGTGAACCAGGTCCAAGTAATCAAGCCCATGAAAAGGAAACAATATGCGAGAATGTTCGCACTGTTACGGCAAATAGCAAAGAGATAAATGATACTAGGTCATTTGAGTGTAATATTTGTATGAAGAAGTTTAGTCGATCTTATAATTTGGCATACCATAAAAGAGTTCACAGTGGTGAAAAACCTTTTGAGTGTGATGTTTGCATGAAAAAGTTTACTCACCCTGGTTATTTGAAAACTCATAAAAGGGTGCATAGTGGTGAAAAACCTTTTGAGTGTAATATCTGCAGAAATAAATTTAATCAGTATAGTCACTTGAGGAATCATAAAAGGATACACAGTGGTGAAAAACCTTTTCAGTGTAATATTTGTATGAAAACATTTGGTCGATCTGGTGGTTTGATAAACCATAAAAAAGTACACAGTGGTGAAAAACCTTTTGAATCTGATATTTGTAAGAAAAGGTTTAGTCAGTTGGTTCATTTAGTAGAGCATAAAAGGACACACAGTGGTGAAAAACCTTTTCAGTGTGATATTTGTATGAAAACATTTAGTCGATCTGTTATTTTGATGAAACACAAAAGGTTACATAGTGGTGAAAAACCTTATGAGTGCAATATTTGTAAGAAAAAATTTAGACAGTCGGGTAATTTGATAGTTCATAAAAGAGTACACAGTGGTGAAAAACCTTTTGAATGTGATATTTGTATGAAAAAGTTTAATCAGCCAAACCATCTGATAGATCATAAATTGATACACAGTCGGGAAGAAGATTATGAAGTTATATTTGTATGAAATAGTTTAAAATCTTATGATCACCTGTAAATGGCTATGTAGGCACACATAAATTTTGTAATAGTTTAAGTCCATAGTACGTATTTTTACGTAAGTGTAAGATAGACTTAAGAAAAGTTATGTATATTTCTAGGCATAAGATTCTAAAACTATGTTTTATGTTTTGTAAATGTGCGTGTCATTCTCGGTGTGAGATTTTCCACCAAGGGTACATAAAGGGAGCATTTCAATTCTCAAGTGGGTTTTGCAGAGGGAATCCCATAAGGACAACCTCGAGCCCACTTTTTGATTTATAAAAAGAAAGCTTTTGCTCTAGTTTGATTGGATGACATGAGAACTGATGTTCTTGAAACATCCAGGGGTAAATGGCGGGAACCCCTCCCTTAATGTATGTTCACCTGAATTAACGTATACCAACTCGTAATGAAGAACATTATTAGTGTCATATTTCTATGAATATAATTATGATAATAGGTTTCTTTTTATAATCAACAATTCATTTGGAACCCTGTGATGGTGCTTGAATACTTTATTAATTAATCTGTATGCTGGAGCGGAAATACGTACTTCGTCACGTAACGCCATGTTTTTTAGTATGACTGTTCATAATAATAATAATAATAAAAATCTTTATTGCACAAATAACAAACATTATTAAAATATAAACATTGTAGAACCAGACAAATAAATTTGTGCAATGGGCGAGTTTATTGCAGAAGCCCTATATCTTCATAGTTTATTCTACAAAATTACACTAACTTCTCACATGCTAAGTTAACACAAAGTTACTATAAATTATTGTGAATGGTTGCTATTAATCACATAGAATGGAGAGAGCTTTAGAAGAGGGCTGAAGATGCACCTTTTTGCTGAGAGTTTCGGGTGATGGACGCGCTATGCGGCGCCCTTGAGGTCATGTTATGAGTAAATAGCGCTTTACAAATTGTCCATATTTATCACTTTTTTTTTAATTACACAATATTATGCTAAAATTGTGATGTTGTAACTTAAAGAAAAATTTGACATTATTTTTTTAAGCGTGGATTTTACAAAATATAACACGTTTTTAAGATAAGTGAATATTTCATAAAAAAAAGCATAGCAAGGACTACAACATAATGTTCATAAGTCATTTTGGTCAAGATTAGACACAGTGTAGTTTCGCCGTCACATGCAGAAATAGTCTACACATTGTATTAGAATATGAAAAATCAATAAATTTGTAATATGTGCATTGAGATATTGCATCGAAACAGACTGCAGTCAGTACAGCAGGGGTGGTCAGATTTGCACCATCGTAAATCTACAACAATAAAATTACTCACAAGCAAAAAAAGGTCTCATATTTCCAGAGATTTATCACCTCGCTTAACTATAAATTTCTGCCCCCTAGTCATCAGAATCTCGAAAAGGGTTTAGGAATTGGAAATATTTCATGTTTTTGTTAAATAATTTATCCAATTTTTCATAAGTGAGAACTTTTTTCAGAAGTATGTGTATGATGACCCTAAAACTACTTGCGATCCAAGAGTCATTCTAGAGGCTATATTAGTTTATCAATCTTTTATTTACAGTATGTGAAATATGTACTAAATTTTATCTTTGTTAAAGTTTTGTACTATATAATTTTTATTACACATTTTTAGAATTTTTATATCGAAACATACAATGATAATTATATAGAATTAATGAAATTTGAGAAGCTATGTTTTAAATACATATTTAATAAGATAAAGTTATGAAAAAATGAAATATTGTGGTATTGAATTGTAAATTTATATGTACAGAATGAAAATATTTCATTAAATAAATAAAATATATTTAACATGGTTTTATTTCTTTTTATTTATATTATATAATATACATTATTAATGTTTATAATTATGAAATATATTTAATTTTATTTTTGTATTTACTTTAAAAAAAATGTTGTAGGATTCATTGGTATGTATGATTTCCTAACTTGTTAAGTAATAAACCCTGTCGACTGCAAAAAATGTTTTAATATGTATTATAAAATGTATAAATTCATTTGAGCCATATTTTTTGTTGTTGCCTTTATTTAGAAGCGTTTTGGCATCGGGTGTAACAACAATAATAGTGCGTAGGCGCTATTTTATTTATCCTCTTTTTGGTCGACTCTTATTGGACGTTCTCAAAATGACTCCAGTAATACCTATAAAAAATATCTACATTGAGATTCTAAAGTCTCGCTGATTATGCGTGTCTAACCTGCCTCTTATTCTAATATAGTTTTATTTTAATAAAAATACCTACATATGTTTCTACTTATCTTTGTAATAAATTAATTGTCACCTTAAAAGAATACCTGAAGCATGAAATACTCACCTCCTTCTTGGCGAACAATACAGAAGAAAAACAATGTATCAAATTACTAAAAACAGGTTCAAAAGTAGGACACAACTAAGTTATAAAAGGATAGAGCATTCTCTCAATAGACATCAGTTATGAATAATTAACAAGAAGACAAATTAAGCAATAAAGGATAATACAAAATGGCTAACTATATACAGCCTTGTAATAAAAGACAGAAAACGGCTCGCGATCCATCGAAAAGTTCTGAGATTGGAGATTATTTTGCTGGTAATATTTTTCACATTCCCTAACAGTGTTTTAGGTATAGTTAAGTGCTCTCTCTTCCAAAAATATAAAATCATTAAGACAGATAGCATCCTGAGGCGGTTACTCTACTTGAAATCTTGAAAATAGAATGCGGTCTTTTAGATAGGCTGTTTTCAAAAGTACCTTGTTACTTACATAAGTAAATAATTGTTTGATTCAAATTATGAATAATAAAAATATATAAAATCAACAATGTTTTTCACACTTATGATTGATGTAGCTTTGGTTATTTTGACGAAATCGCTTGAATATCGAATAGTTAGTGTGAAAATAAAGTGTTGTCATTTTTATTCATTTTTAAAATTCTTTTTTTTTTTAAAGAAAAAGATATATCTGTGTTTTTGTTATAAACCCAAATACAACCTTATACACCTTTCACAGTAAGCTGAAAGCTTGTGTCGTGAAAGGGGAGTTTGCCAACACCTGGGATCGAACCGCAGACCCCTTGTTCATGAGACTGAGATTCTACACCCAAGCTACCGATGAACCCTTTATTTGTTTATTTTATCTTATTTCATATATATCAAATCACTCGATCACGGGTGGATAGCCAAAAAATGAAAAATAAAACTTATATAAGTATTATATTTTATCACAAACCCTAAAACAGATGAATTAATTATAAATGTTAAGACATTTTCAAACCTTCAGTTCCTAAATTTGTATTTTTTTTTATTATTTTGTCTAATATGACCATCGCACAACAGTTGCCATTTTAAAAATTCAAAAATGATATGAAATAAATTTTACATTGATCAAAAATGTAATTTTCGGTATAATATTAAAAAGCTGAATCTTGTTGAAAATTGTAGGTGAGTTTTTTTTCATTTGGAGGTGCCGTGGTTGCTGGCACTGTATAGCTTTAAACAGTGCATTAAGTTTGTAATTGCAACCTATTTGTGTGACAAATATTGATATTTATTCAGGATTAACTCGGGACATCTCTCTATTAAGCATTTTCTTTTTAAGTACGGCTGTTTATTTATATCTTACAGGTATCAACAAGATAGAATACAAGGGTGACTCTGCTTCGTATGATGATACTCTGTGCTACAGATATTACAATCCCAATGAGAGAATCCATGGTCGCACTATGGAGGACTGGATCCGTCCAGCTCTCTCCTTCACGGCATTCAGATATAACGGTGAGTTTATCAAATTAATGTTATTTTAGGATAAATTGTCATTTTTTTTTCTACTACAGACCTCATCCTTCGACTTCCCAGTTCATTACCAATCTATAATAGAGCAAAATGTTTGTTTCGATTTATCCAATTATGAAACTATTTAACACCTATACAATCAATTATTTTATCTTAATTTGAATAAAACTTGGTTTGTATTATCACAGTTACATTAAGGTAGTTGGTAGTGTGACAATAAAGTCTGACTTTAAATTGAAGTATAGCAGGTTTGAATTATTCACTTGCTGCAAATGTACTACACCTTCACAGTATAAGCACATTGTTTACTACTACTACTTTACCATCATGACATATCCCTTAAGTAAGGTAGTCAGCAGACCAACAACATGCAGAAAACATGCAAACTGTCTTCTCCGTACCAACAAAAAATTAAGACATGAAATCAGAATGGGTGGCAAACCTTATATCGCTAAATTTGAGAATATTTGGGTATTTTTGAAAAAAAAATCATTATATAATAATAATTAAACACTTAATTGATAAAAAAAAATTTGAGCAATTGGGGAGCTTATATATCCAATTATTGAATTCTACAACTTTGTTTTTATTTTATTTATTCTTTATGGATCATATAGTTATAACAATTAATTATAACAATGAGCAAACCAATCAAGATCCCTTCCTTATCAACTAGTAAACATAAATTTGAGGTACTTTATTAAATAAAAAGATGAAGAAAAAAGTTAAAACATTCATAAAAAAATGTAAAAACACATATAAAAAAAATATACTTACACAAAATCCAAAAGTCCAATCCCTAAAAGTAACTTGTGCACCTATACAATAAATAATTTTATGTATTTATTTCAAGGAATGGACTTGCAAGGAAAACCAACATTTAATAGGCTTTGGGACGATCATACTAACTCTCTGGATAACCACAAGAGATGCATTAAAGCCAGTTTTGAGTTCTGTATGAAGCTCGGTATAAAGTACTGGACAGCGTTTGACAGAGATTTTTTACCAGAGACTGAAAACCATGATGAGCATTTGATGTATTATGATGAAATGATTGATTATATTCAGGAGTTGCAGCAGAGGTCTGGACTCAAACCTTTGTGGATTGCACCAGACTTGCACTCCAATCCTAGGTATGATATTCAATAATATTGTTGTTGCATACTCAAAAAGGGACATGTGAATTCATAAATATTTTGACATTTCTAGAATAAACTGCTTATAATGACATCATAACCATTTTATTAAGTGATTCTTAGTATCAAATATTAAAATTCAATACTTAAAGAATAATATCACATGCCAATAAAAAGTCCAAACTACAATTTTAATGCCTTAATGAACAGTTTTAAAAGAGTGTGCCCAAATGAAAATGTGCGCACATGTCTCTTCCGCTCCATCTCAGCATGGGTAACGCACCTCGTTTCTGAATTGATGATGTTAAACGTCTTATCCACAATGTTTTACGAATACCTGCCATTTACCGGACACTCGAAAATATAAACTTAGTGGAGGATCTATTCTGTTTTAAAAAATCTACTATCAATCCTGAAATTATTCTCTTCATAGATTTGCTTCCGGAGCTGGCACAAGTTACGACTGCAACATCATGCTACAAGCCGCTCAGAGGATCAAGAAGTGTATGGAAGCATCGCATAAATTCAGTTCTGAATGCTATCTAATATGGAGTTGCAGGGAAGGCT